>JAFFSR010000036.1:1060000-1580000 GCA_017163975.1 Anastatus disparis | reverse complement strand
CCCCCCACACACACGTGTATTAATAATTTTAGGTGGTGACTTTAGACAAATTTTACCTATAGTAAAAAATGGATTTAAAGATACAATTATAAAAGACACTATAAAATATTCACATCTTTAGCAATTATTTAAAATTTTTAATTTTAAAACTAATATAAGATGTAATGATAAAAAATTTTCATCTTTTTTATTAAATATAGGAGAAGGAAAAATTAATACTTTCATTATTCCCGAAGAATATAAAACTAATAATATATGAGATACAATTTATAAAGATATAAACAACAATTACAATTTTTCTAAAAATGTTATTTTGACTTTACATAATGAAGATGTAAACATTTTAAATAATAAAATATTAAAATTAATTGATGGTGAAATGATAACTTATTACAATATAGATCATGCAACTTATAAGGGCGTTGATCAAACTGATGAAAAAATTCATTTAAATTATCCTATTGAAATGTTAAATAATATTAGAGAAGGATTACCTCCTCACGAAATTAAATTAAAGATTAACGCAATTATAATGTTAATTAGAAATCTTAGTACAACTGATGGATTATGTAATGGAACTAGATTAAAAATAACTAAATTATTTAAATTTAATATTGAAGCTGAGATTATTACAGGAGAAAATAAAGGAAATAAAGTTTTTATACCAAAAATAACTTTAAGTACAAATGAATCGTCTTCTTTGCCTTTTATTTGGAATGCGATTGAAGGTAGATATGTTATAATTGATAATGTAAATGATCAAGAAATGATGGATAGTTTGAATAATAACATTGAAGATTATTTAAATTATGAGGTAAAGTATGAATATTACTTAGAAAATCTTGCTGATAATAATAGTTCACATAATACAGAAATATCTGTTTTAAATAATATAATAAATTCATATATTGGTGAAGATAATGAAAAAGTAGAATTTCATAATTGGAAACAAGTACCAGAATATTATAAATATTACACTAATAAAATTATAGAATATAAAATAACATTACATGAACCAATAAATGAATTTTATCTAAATCAAAATTATGAAACATATTCAAGATATTTATTGAACATTGCACACATTTAAAAAAAAATAATGATATATTTTTTTAAACTTATTAACGAGGGGCTACGCACTTCTTGTCCTCTCGGGAGGACAAAAAAGAGTACATTGAGAGACTAAAGAGGACTTTAAAGAGGAAAAGATCACAAATAAACACTTTAATTTTTTAGAGTACATGGGCGAAGTTGAGAGGACTTGGGAGGACTTGAGAGGACTCGGGAGAATTTGAGAGGACAAGAAAGAAAACTTAAGAGGATATAAAAGGACATAAAAGAGAACTCAAGAGAACTGAGGAGTCCTCTTTTGTACTCTCACTATCCTCCATAGTTCTCTTATGTACTCACATTGTCCTCTTCATTCTCTTCTGTACTCTTGCTGTCTTCTGCAATTTTTTTAATTTTCAAAATAATCGCGAGTACATTTAAAAAAAATTCAGAGGACATCGGAGTACATGAGAGTACACACTTTTAATTCAGAGGATTTTTTGAGAGGACATGAAGTGCGTAGCCCCTCGCTTATTAATTATTTAAATTATAAATTTAATATTTTTATGAAATGTTTAATATTTTATTAAAATTAAATTTTATGAAAAAAATTTTGATATATTTCTAAAATGTAAAATTAAGTAAAAAGATATCAAACGGGAATTATAACAAAATAGTCCTTTAAATCTTAAATATCTTAAATATACATTTAGATATATCAAACTTTATGTTGAATTAATATAATAAAATAATTAAAAATTATTTTTTTAAATATTTAATGTAATATTTACATAAAAGTATTAAACATTATATAAAACTATTGATAATTAATAATCGAAAAATTTTAATATATTCATAAAATGTAAGATTAAGAAAAAAGATATCAAACAGGAATTATAACAAAATAATCCTCTAAATCTTCAAAATCTTAAGTATATATTTAAATATATCAAATAATACTATTGAAAAATTTTACTAAAAAATTTATGATTTAAAAATATTTTATTAGAAATTTTCTTTTTCATTAATATTCATTACATATTGAAAATTAATAATAATAATAATATAAATTAAGAAAAAGTGAAAATATTTATAAATCCATTATATATATATATATATATATATATATATATATATATATATATATATATATATATTTATTTCATATTAAAAAAATTTTAATTCAATTCACAATGATAAGAATCTAAAAGATTTAAAATGTAAGGTGGTGTAAAAACCAGCTTAACAGCAGGCCGGAGTAGAACCTGATACCGACCGAGTAACAATTGAGTTGTTTGTTATTTACTCAAGTATTAAACGGTGTATCTTCAAAATAAAGGTTGATCGCAATAGATATTATTATTATGAATATCTATGCACAAGAAAAAAAAAATCTACCGATTTGTTTTTGAGAAAAGTAAGGAACGCCGAAGTAAAAGATTATGTTTATAATATTTTCGCGTTCCTTACTTTCCTCAAAAACAAAGCGATAGATTTTTTTTTTCTTGTGCATAAATATTTGTAATAATAATATCTATTGCGCTTAACCTTCAATTTGCAGATACACCGATTAATACTTGAGTAAATAACAAAAATGCCAATTAGACAAGGACAGCGAATCCGGCCTGCTCTTAATCTATATGTCATGAATAATGATTACAATTTATTAATAATTTTTTTCAGATATTTTACATAAATAATTAATATTATGTATTTTTTTTCATGTTTCTATGTTAATAATAAAAAATTAATGAAAAATGTACAATTATATAATATTATGTATAATATAAAAATATATTATAATAAAAAATTTTTTATATAAAACAATGCATAAATGTTACATTTTATATTGATATGATAACTATAATGGGGGTTGGCGAGTGGAACGAGCAGGGGGGTACCCTCCTAGTATATATATGGGACATTTGATGTCGATTCGCACACACATGAGCTTATGAATATATATATATATATATACACATATATATGTGTGTATATATCTGTGTACACATATACATGGGATGTTTAATGTTAATGCATACGCGCGTGCACACACACAGGTTTATATATACGGGACGTTTCATGTCAATTTACATGCGTGACACACGTACTTGAGTTTATATATATTTTTCTTTATATATATATATATATATGGGACTGTTCCTATCAAGGCAGATGCACGCATACACATGGGCTTATGAATATATGTATATACAAATACATGGGATATTTTATGTCAATTCACATGCGCGCGCACGCACACACACACACACACACACACACACACACACACACACACACACACACACAGGTATATATTTATGTGTGTATATATATATATTGTAACGTTTTTCCCTTTCGGGAGGGGGGAAATACGTGTAACTCCTGTTGCCAGACGCTTCAGTGAGTTACCAGGGTAAGATCGGCAGGAGTTGGAGGGATCGGACGGTGGAAAGTAAAGGAAAGTAACCGGGTTTAACACGTTCGGTTATGCTAGGGAGTACCTTGGCTTTATTGTACTCAAAAAACTCTTACAACGACGATTACAAATGTGAATTAATAATAATGTATAAATCAAAGCTAAACCTAATGATCTTATATAATGCAAATAATTAACCTAACCTTAACGGAATGTAATGTGCAAAAATAATTAAATCGGCCACTTGACGGCTATTCAATAAGTGAAATCAATTAATCAATAATCTTTAAGGAATCTGAATTATAGTTTACTTTAACTAAAGATTCTACGGCCTGGACGGTCTAATTTATACCGGCGGCTTTTACCTGCAACAATGTGCAAAAAAAAAAGAGATAAATAATTAATAATTAAATAATTATAATATAACTAGGCGGCGGCATCTAGTAACGCTATACTTAATACTACGGTAATAATAATAATGACGGGGGTAGCCGGCTCCCTTAATTATCTGAATTACGAATCTCTATAGGTATGCGGGACCTTTAAGTGACGTAAAGACAATGGGTGGCCGACACCCTTAACTTATTCTAATATCTTTGTAACTACGCGGCGGGCGGACGGAGTCCTCTAATTAATATAAAAATGTATTGGGTGGACGACACCCTTAACTTATTCTAAAGTCTGGTATTCACACGCGGTCGGACGGAGTCCTTTAAACTAACAAAAATATATATTGGGTGGACGACACCCTTAACTTATTCTAATGTCTAACATTTAGGCGCGGCCGGACGGAGTCCTTTAAACTAATACGAATTGAATAATTAGGTGGACGACACCCTTAATATATTCCATAATCACGCGGCGGCGGACGCGACGGCTACGGGTTAACCAGACCCTTAATTAAGCCAGCGGCGAGAATGTGAAATAGAATATAATACTATGGGTGGACGTCACCCTTAAATTCAACGGCGCAAGTTCGGCATTGCGGCGGCGGCAAAAATAGCTAGTGTGCTCTAGGCAGGTAGATCTACGCCAGCGTGCTCACTCGACGTATCTCTAACACTGCCAGCATAGGCACTAGAGTTTAGACCAGCGTGCTCACTCGGTCTATCCCCATGTGCAAGAGAGAGAAGCCTTGCCTAAGCTGTGGTGCTCCACAAGCCAAGGCAACCAGCTACTACTGGCCCCACTCTCTCTTAGCCTAGCGTGCTCACTAAGGTAAAGAAAGAGAGAAGACCGTAGTCTACACTGCTCTGCTCTAGCTGTGCTTCTCGGCCTCTTATATACTCCGGCCTCATTTTTCCCGATGCGTGCAACGACGTTTGAAGTTGCCACCTGGCAGCTGAGCTCAGAACTACTGTTCTATCGTAGCTGGCCGTTAGGCGGGAAATTTGAATGCGCGGGTATGTATACTCGTCGCAATATATATATATATATATATATAGGATGTTTTATGACAATTTTTCACATGTATATTAATATATCTTTGGGACAGTTTATGTTATCTCGCATACATACACGCACATACGCCCAGGTTGAGATATATGTCATGTCAACTCGCTCGCTTTATACAGAGGTTTATATGTATATATAGAACATTTCATGTCAAGTTACCAATATACTCAGTTATATATATAGTCGTAAGCGTTTTTCAGTCCTGAGTACTCTCCTGCTCCCTTATCCCCTTATTAAATAATGCCGTCAATCTGATCGTCAATGGCTACTTTTATGTATTTATAGAAAACTGTTCTTTCTTTCCCCCCTTCGTGATCAGCCATTGGACCCCCGTTTCCTCCCCCTAATCATATTTCTGACTTATTTGTATATTGTCTTTTCCTTATAGCCATCTTATATTGTGATTCATTTTTTATATGATTGGATTTGTTTTATAATTTCCAATACGAAAGGAGATATATTAAATGAAATTCTCTATTACCGTATTCACACAATAAAAGTTCATTATAAAAATATTTCTATATTAGTATTAGAATAATAACAATGATAGTTAGGTATTATTAATAATCTTTCATATTTCTATTATCTCTCTATATTATATAGTTGTAAGGAAATTTTCTACGACCAAGGTCCTCCCCTTCTCTTCTTTTCCTCATCCTCTTACCTAATTTTGATCCTCTTTTTTTCCCTTATTTTTTACGTTATTTGTTCCTCTTCCTTTTCTTTTCCTTTTCCCTTCCTCCCCTCTTCTTTTTCTCTTCTTTTGAGTTTCCTCATGCCTTCATTTTCTCTTCCTTTTCTCTTCCTTAAAAAATCCATCACTTTTTTCCGTTATTTTTACGTTATTTTAGGTCATTTTTGCTCCTCCTCAGGTAAATCCTTAAATTTAACTTTTTTTTGTGTTATTTTACGTTATTTTACGTTTTTGTTCCTCTTTCTTAGCTGCTCCTTAGCTCATCCTCTTTGATCCTCAATTTCATTCAAATCCTATCATTTGAAAAGCTTCTTGCTAATTTTTATTGTTTGCACCTACTGCTTTTACTTTAAATATATAGAACAAACATATTAAGTTAATAATTTTTATGATAAATATTATAAAATTTTATACAATTATCGTTTAAAAGAATAAATGACATCAAACATGGTAAAATCGAAATTTCGCAAGCCTCCTGTGCGTAAGCGCGCCAACCTCCACTACTAACTAGGAGAGTGTCACACCTCCGGATCATGGATTTTGCTCAAACTTCAGGATAAGTTTTCAGATGATAAAATATGAAAAAAGCTAAAGTTATAGTCATAAACACTCAATATTTCCCTAGTTACAGGCAATTGAAGAAAATCACTATAAAAGTTACTAAATTTTTAAACGCATATAGTTATTTAGCATTGATAGCTAAAACTTTAAATCTTTTTTAAATTGAAGCTGAGCTCAAATCCTTTCGAAACAGTAGTTACAACATATCAAAATATTATTTTTTTCCAAAGTTATAGCGTAATAAAGATTGGACCTAATTTTAGCTTTTATTATTAATTAATATTTTTAAATAAAAATTCAGGTCCAATCTTTATTAAGCTATAACTTTGGGAAAAAATAATATTTTTACATGCTATAACTACTATTTCAAAGAATTTAAGCTCAGCTTTAATTTAAAAAAAGGTTTAAGCTTCTAGCTATCAATGCTAAAGAACTATATGCGTTTAAAAATCTAGTAACTTTTTTAGTGATTTTCTTCAATTGCCTGTAACTAGGGAAATATTTAGTGTTTGTGACTATAACTTTAGCTTCTTTCATATTTTATCATCTGAAAACTTATCCCGAAGTCTGAGCAAAATCTGTGATCCGGAGGTGTGACACTCTCCTAGTAAGTAAAACTGTAAAACATATTAATTCATTGAAATTTTTTTAATTCAAAATGTTCTTTTAACACTATAATTTTTATATTTTTAATTAGATCAATGTTTTTCAATATTTTGATTATTACTTTGAATTATTTTATAATGGGTATCTAATGAATCAAGTGTACCACTTGTAACGAGGATAAAAAATTACTCGTATACTATGATATAGTATACGCATATATCCATCTTCGTTGTGAGTCACACAGCACAACGTAGATTTTTATGCTTGATGTGTGAGTATAAGAGTGAGACGGAGAGAGTCTGTGCTAATTTTTATTGTTTGCACCTACTGCTTTTACTTTAAATACATAGAACAAACATATTAAGTTAGTAATTTTTATGATAACTTTTATAAAATGTACAATTATTGCTTAAAAGAATAAATGACATCAAACATGGTAAAATGGAAATTCCGCAAGCCCCCTGTGCGCAAGCACGCCAACCTTCACTACTAATTATTTTGTTGAAGATTTTAATGAAAATAAAGAAAATAATGCTTTATTTGAACTTAATAATATTTTTATTAATGAATATATATCTTGTAAAGATTTTGGTTTACCTGAACCAAAAATAAATTCAATTACTTTGAACAATAATCATCATGATGAAATAGAAAGCAAAAAAAAATTTTAAATTAATGTAAAATAAATTAAACGATGAACAAAAATTAATTTTTGAAATTTTAACTGAAAAAGATATCAACAAAATATATTTTATCGATGGAGGAAGAGGAAAAACTTTTTTATATAAGACTTTTATATTTTATTTTATATAAATTAATAAAAAAATTTTGTCTATGGCTTGGACTGGTATTGCATCTACTTTATTACCTAAAGGAATGACAAGTCATAAGACTTTCAGATCACCTTTAAATTTAAATACAATTAAAAATGCATTTTTAGAATTACAATCAGATAAAAAAAAAATTAAGAGAAGCTGATATAATAATATGGGATGAAGCATCAATAATTCCTAAAAAGCATTAGAAATAGTTAATAATACATTAAAAGATGTTTGTAATAGTAATTTTTTTTTTGTGGAAAATTAATTATTTTAGGTGGTGATTTTCGACAAATTTTACCAGTTGTTAAACATGGAAATAAAAATTTAATTATAGAAGAAACAATAAAAAGTTCATATTTATGGCAATTTTTTAGTATATTAAAATTAACAAAAAATATTCGATCTAAAAATAAAAAATTTGCTCCATTTCTGTTACAAATTGGTGATGGCAAAATTAACTCTTTCATAATTCCAAACAAATTACAAACTAACGATATTTGTTCTAAAATTTATTCAAATATTAATAAAAATTGTTGCAAAGAAAAAATTATATTAGCTCCTCATAATGAAGATATTGATAATTTAAATAAAAAAGTATTAAATTTATTAAATGGAAAAACTGAAACATATTATAGTATTGATTACGCTACGCATAAAGGTGTTGATCAAACTGATGATAACATTTATTTGTCCATCATTTATTTGTCACCTCATAAATTAATTTAAAAGTTAATAATGTTGTTAAGAAATTCAAGTATATCGGAAGGATTATGTAATGGTACACGATTGAAAATTATAAATTTATATAAACTTAATATTGAAGCTGAAATAATAACAGGCGATAAAAGTAGAAATAAAGTTTTTATTCCAAAAATTACTTTAAATACAGGAAATAATTCTTCATTACCATTTATTCTTTACAGAAAACAATTTTCAATTATATTAGCATTTGCAATAACTATAAATAAACCACAAGGTCAAAGTTTCGATAATGTAGGCTTATTTATAAGAAGACCATTGTTTTCACATGGTCAATTATACGTTGCTTTGTCAAGATGTTAAACTTTTAATAATATTTATATTCAAAATAATTTAGATGATACATCAAAAATAGATAACATTGTTTGGACGGAAATTTTCAATAAATAATTTATTTAAATTCTTACCATTTTTATTAATTCATTTCATTTAATTTTAACGATTAATTGATTTTTAAATTTCATTTTGTTGTGTAAATTTGATTCACTTAAAGGGTATTTTATTTTTATTTTACTAAAATTAAAGATTTTTTTTTTTGTAAAACTTGTTTTAAATTAAATTGAAAGCTAAAACAGTTTCTGCATAGCTGTCAGAAAGTAATTAGTCGAAAATATCGGAGTGGTAGCTGTTTCGTGAGCCGCGCTACTCATGATGCGATTTTTGTCGACAAAGGCTAACAAATTTTTCACTGTGAATATTAGTGCGTGCGTAGGGCAAGCGATCAGCAAAAGCCACTTCAGTGTCGGGTAGGCAGCTAAGTAAAGAGTTAGTAGACTCTTTCTCTTTCTCTCTCTTTCACATTAGAAAATTGCAATCAATGAAAATGTCAAATAATGCAAAGGTGGACCCCTAAAAAGTCATTGATGTAAATTATTAAATGTGTTATGCTTATTATATTTTATTTTTTTTAAATATAACAGAAACAGAATAAAATTAAACTTAAATAAAATTATAAATCCCCATATATAAAATATAATTAAAAAGTTTCACAAAAGTTTTTTACAAAATTATTATTCAATGAAAATTAATGTTTAAACTTAATATTAATAGGAAAAATGGATGTATTTCAATGCCCGTTTTGCAAAAATTCTTATTCTACATCTGAATTTTTAAAAATACATATAAATAGAATCCATATTAAAACTATAAGTTGTAGAACATGTGGCTTATTTATTAAAATTAAAAATATTAGAAGACATGAAAGAACTCACGTACAAAAAAAGGAATTATGTATTTATTGTAAGAAAAATTTTAGTACGAAATCTAATAGGAAACAAAAATTTACATGCTAAAAAATAATTTATTTTTATACAAAATATATGTATGAATTATGTATATATAATTAATATTACATATAAAAATTCCAAGAAGTATTTTCCAGAAATATTATTTTTTATTTATAAAAGTAAGTAAAAAATTATATAAAATTTTATAAACAATTATATTAAATAATTTTACAATATTTACAAAAATTAGAACAAAAAGATGAAAAAAATTCTAGGTATATTGACAAAAAAAAAGGATAATACATAAAAATTTTTTAAATTTCTGTTTTCAAAATTTTTAGTCATAATAAAAACAGGTAAAATTTTTTCAATATTCTAAATTTATGAATTAAAAAAATTTTTGATTTTCTAAATACTGTTTAATAGTAAGTATAAGTAATATTTTTTTGTATATTTAAATATATTAAATTTAATATACATTTTATTTTTAATATTTTATATTTCAGCGAACATATTTAAAAGATGTTATTTTTTATTTTTAATATATAAATAAAAAAATGATTTTTTTTTATGTAGTTTTCATCTGTATTTTTAATTTTTAATCTCCGAAAATTTTCGACAAAATGGGACAAATTTAAAAATGGATGAAAAAAAATGACAAAAAATAGCTTCAGTTTTTTATGGAAAATTTTTTATCGATAAACACAGTTGGAATTTTTAAGATTCGATTATTTGACGCAGAGATCGAAAAATTAATTTTTCCCGATTTTTTCTCAGGTGGCTAAATTTTCGTGAGCGGCAGTGTATGTAGCTGTTGTAGCTCAATTTGAGAGATATCACATCATTAATTTTTTATATAGATGTATCTGTGGTTGATGTCTTACGGTACTTGGATGTTTCTGGACACCTTGATGTCATCTGTAGTATCATTGCTTATTGTTTATCAAATTCATATTTGTTCTTGTGGATGCCTATCAATCTTCCTGGAAATCTAAATGTCAGTCAGGGGAATAAATTTTGAAATTTTTCATATCGTCTATTAATTATAAAGGAATTTTCATGGAATCGAAGATTTCGGTTATTTTCGCTAATCTTAAGAGGCGGTCGAGACTATTTGCCGCATGGAGGCGCTGCGGTCAGGTGAGAGAAAAACGTAAAATAATTTTTATTCAGCGATTTACAATTTACTGAAACAATAATATACCTCTAATGTTGTCAATAACTCTAGCCATATATATGTAGAATAATTATTGATGCTAATCTTGTTTGAAAAGTTTAAAATATTGTTGTAAAGCGAAAAATGCAGCGCGAGATATGTAGCCGGCGTGAGCATATGTATTCATCATTCTTTAGTATTACTTTCTCTGTCGCACTAGAGAAAAATACAGATGTTTACATCGGCTCTATTACGCGCAGCATTTTTGGCTTTACAAAAATATTTTAGACTTTTCAAATAAGATTAGCATTGATAATTATTCTACATATATATGACAAGAGTTATTGACAACATTAGAAGTATATTATTGTCTTAATAAATTGTAAATCCGTGTATACAAAATATTTTATATTCTTCTCTCACCTGCAGCACCACTAAGCGGCAAATGGTTTCGACCGCCTCTTAAGGTATTTCTATAGAGATGAGGGAGAACGCTATATTTGTGCGAGTGAGATAGGAGATGAGAATTTGTATAAATAAAAACGTGGCAACAGCGTAGCACTCGATAATAAACTTAAAATTTAAATGTCATATTGTTTTGAATTGTTGGTTATGATTGGAATTGATGGTTATGAATGTATTTCCTTAATTCATGAATTTATGAATTATTAAAGTTTTGCCGCTTTGTTATGTAGTAAAATTATTAAAAGATTTTAAAATAATATTCTACAAGTAATAAATATAAATTAAAATATTTAAATGTTTTTTTATATAAAATAATTATTGAAATTTATTAATTTATTTTTAATTTTACTAACTTTTTATTAGTTTCTTTCAATATTCATATAAATTCACTATGAGATTTTTAAATTTTATGCAGTACTTATTGTTTGTCAGTAATTTATTTTTAAATGCTGTGGAAAATGACTACAGAAAATTGACATATAGAGAAAAAAAGAGAGCACGCGAGTTGCAACGTTGTCGATACAAGACGAATCGAAACCATTCGCAAAAAATACGTATCTTTCCACGCACTTTTCTCACGAACTAAACACAACAATAAAAAATTTTAAAGTATCAAATTTTTTGTCAGATAATCTTCTTTTAATAAATGAAAAATCAAATAATTCTAACATACGGTTATAAAATAGTCGTCATAAATAACTTCAAAAAGATCGCATAACGAATGGTACCCTATCTCTTCCATGTTAAAAACCGAAACTTTAAAGTGCGATAAAAATCAAACCACACACAAGAAACGACTGAAATTTTTACAGAAGATGAATAAAGGTATTATAAAACCTTGGGCCAAATTTGAAACAAAACTAACATAAACTGTTTGCGCGATAGAAATTCCTTAACGCCAATCTCGAAAAAAAATTTTGAAATTTTTTACAACCATAGTAAGTTTATATGTTTTTTCATAGGGGGTATTTTACAATGCTTGGCTATACCTGACATTGTCTATAATCCGTAGGAACAGCTTTCAAAAATTTTTACAATGACGTTTTTATCGTTTTCAGACATTTCAATGTTAGACAAAATTTCAATGTTAAATTAATGAAATGCATCATTAACAGTATGTCGGAGTTCCCCCATCCCCCGTATCTTAGTAATATTTTTATTTAAAGCTTATTAATAAACGGTGCCTCAAATCATGTTCTTTCGCTACAGTCAGAAAATTTGTAATATCAATCCCAAGTGCGGACAAGGAATACACCAAAACACTATACATAAAAAGTTATAAGCAAACTTTCTATCTATAGTATTTTGAGGTTAGGCTTATCGAGATATTGATATCTAATTTTTATTCAAATAGTATCAACATAGTTTTAGTGCGCACAAATCAGTATATTTGTTTAGATAATTAATTTAAAAAAATATTAATAAAATAAAAAAAGCAAAAATCGATTTCAACAACTCCGACATTCCGTTAAAATCAAAGACGCAAAAAATAATTAATCAGTCAATATTTGTTCAAAGCTATGAATACTCTAGTAAACGAACAAACAATAAATAAATTAAGATATAAAGCACAGTGTGAATGTGTGTATTAAACTAATGAAAATAGAAATATATATTTATCTGAAGTAAAATTCAACGTAGATGCTTTTAAAAATAGATTATGTATCAACAGTAGTATGTTTCATATTAGAAAATAATCGCGATGTTATTAAATATATGAAAGCTTACATTGGCTGAGTAATCGCAACTTCATAAATTCTTTTTAAATGTTTCATATTAGAAAATAATCGCGATATTATGAAATATATAAAAACTTACGTTGGCTGAGTAATTGCCGCTTGAAAAGTTATTATTTAAATTCTTGTGTTGAATAAGCAATCATGATATTGAAAATTATCCAAAAATGTACATTGGCTGAGTTATCGCCATATATAATATTGTAAATTTTTACCAGCATGAAGTAAATAAATGATTTAAATAAATGACATCAAAAAATTGTTTTATTGCTTTATATAAGGTCACATAGTACGGAAAAAATTCAGAAGTCATGCATAAAAAGCTATAGAGAACCTGTGTATTTATATGAGCCCACATAATTTATATACGATGTATCCATACCCTATTAAAAAAAAACACGTGTTTGTTGTAAATACACGTATTTTAGTGTTCATTCAAACTGGGAACACAAATTAACACGATTTTACACGTGTTTTTTCACGTGCAAAAACACGTGTTTTTTTTTAATAGGGTAGTAAAAATTGTTATTATGTATTTTAATTTATTTTTCTATTGAAACCCTAGAGAAACTTCTTTCTAAATTTTGTGTTGATTTGATAGATGATTTATTTTGTAAAAAAAGTAGATAAAAAGTGGAGTGTAAAGTTGAGGTTAATAAGGTATGGGAAGAAGAATAAGGGTCTTGTAGTTTGAACCAAAGTGTGTGAGGGTTTAAAGGGTTATGCAAAGGGTGTGCGTATAATAAAGAGAAGACTCTGAACAAGGATAACACACAGAGTTATAAACAGTAAATCGTTAGTTTGTTAAGTCCAGCGGTAAATGACTTACGAGTTAGTCAAGTAAAGTATATAATAGGAACACAAACATAAAATAAAACGTAGAAATGTACAAAAGTAAAAATAAGGAAAGAGAGATCAAATTTGGTAACTTATTTTTTCGAAAATCTGATGTTTTAGAGAAAATGCATAATA
Organism: Anastatus disparis; assembly: GCA_017163975.1. Lineage (NCBI taxonomy): Eukaryota > Metazoa > Arthropoda > Insecta > Hymenoptera > Eupelmidae > Anastatus > Anastatus disparis. Next base: position 1,566,080 of record JAFFSR010000036.1, on the reverse strand, counting down.
ACTTCGGTAAAGAAGAAGAGAGTTAACAGGATTTCAGACTGAATTGTCGATGGCCTGTAGGTATTAATATAATTCAAGGCTGTTTTTTTTTTTAAATTTAGGTGTGTATAAGGTAAGTTAAACATTCATAAATTATTTCATGAAAGTCAATATAACATAGACTTAATAAAACAAAAAGTTTAAAACAAGTAAGTTATTTAAAAACAAATAATAAATAATATTAATACAAAAGAAAAAGACGAATAAAAAATAAAAAGATATGTAAAAAAATAACTTTGGTATTGAGATTTACGTTGGGGATGATTATAACAGAAGCTGTAATCTATTTATTTATTTAATTATTTTTATTTTTATTTAACGTAGAAGTATTTTCAATCAAAAATAATGAAGTAGTTTATAATTATATTATTTAATCTTGAGTTATCGAATTGAATAAATTTTTACTGTAGCGAAAAACTAGATAAACCACTGTTTGATTGGAAATATTGTTAAAAGGTGAAGTTTTGGTATGCCCTTAAGAGTCCGCTGTATCTCTGTCCTTTTCTAATTAAAAAATTGACTTTTTTCCCAAAATTAGCAACAAGAGGCAAAAATAAAGAGATTGTTTCGATGTGTTTAATAAAATGTAATATTTTCTTTGATTAGTATGAATTAATTTTATTGCTTCGTTTCTAAGAAAAGTTGGAATAACTTAAAAAATTAGAAATTAGTGTCAAATAATGGGATTTTCAAGTTATTCCAACTTTTCTTGAAAATAAAGTGGTGGAATTAAATTATTCTTATCAGAGAAAATATTGCTTTCTATTACACGAATCGAAACCATCTCTTTATTTCTGCCCGAAGCTATTAGTTTTTATAAAAAATAAATTTTAAATAGATTCGGTAAAACAGGTGTTTCGTCGTAACAGAAGTATAAGTATCACTTATAAATTCAATAATATCCCTTTCAAAGTAAACACGATCTTAAGAATTTATTAAACGTTAATTTGAATAGACAAGCGAAGGAAGGAAGAATAAGGAAAAGGACAGAATGAAAGCTTATTGAACTAAACTCACTACTTAAAGAAAATTAACGTCTTTATTTAACTTATTTAATATACAAAATAAAAATCATATAGAATTTAATTTCATGTCTTCTCCGTCTTCTCCCTGCAACCAGGCAAGTACAAATTTATGAGGTGTTCGTATGTATGAATGTGTGTGAATGGAAGAATTCTGTATGTGGCGTTGTGTGTGTGTGTGTGTGTGTGTGTGTGTGTGTGTGTGTGTGTGTGTGTGTGTGTGTGTGTGTGTGTGTGTGTGTGTGTGTGTGTGTGTGTGTGTGTGTGTGTGTGTGTGTGTGTGTGTGTGTGTGTGTGTGTGTGTGTGTGTGTGTGTGTGTGGAGTGAGACGTGGTCTCAGTGGGAAAAATCCTGTAAGGATTTTCGCCAACGGGTTGCCAATTAGACAACCGCGTTAGTACGTATAGTACTGAGTATACTGGCTCGTGTGTACGAGGTGAGATATAAGACGTCGTGGTCTTATTGAGGTGTCTAGCACCAAATCGACACAACGTAAGTTGTACGAACTATCACTGCACTGCACTAATTAGAGATATTTAATAAACGAGCTCGAACGAGGTCACCCGAAGGAACGCGAAAACCAACTGTAAACCGAATTGGTCGCTCACGGCTGGATACGTCTGGCACGAGAGATGTCGATCAACAAACTAAAACTTGAGTCCACGCGGCCACCATGCAACACCTGCTCCCCTCAATCGATTACCGGACAGACATGCGCCGCGCAGTCACGAATCCCGCCAAAACCGACACGAAACGAAGCGCTTCGCGGAACCAAGCGACGCGACGTGTCACGCCCTCAAAGCTCGGCCCCTCACACGCGCATGCGCATCAACTCCTTCGTCTTAGACGAAACAGACTCCCCCCGCTGCGAGTTAAAGTGAGCAGAAGTATTCAGTGTTGGGATTTGGGTGTGTGCCAACGCTTTGACCCTCGATCATAAGGTAATCTCTAGTTTATGACTCCGTTGGAAGTGGACAAAGCTGAGTAAGATTTCTCTTTAAAGTCCCTCTAGCGGTTCTGAGAGTAGCCACTCGCGATATCCCGTCGCTTCCGGGATGCAACTCTGAGATGACTCCTAACTCCCACCTCATACAAGGTTGGTTTTTGTCTATTATGACAACGACAGATCCTTCTTGGATTTCATTAGCAGAGTTATGCCACTTTTGTCTCCTTTGAAGTTCGGTTAGATATTCAAGCTGCCAGCGTCGCCAAAAGGCTTGACGTGCTTGAGTAATAAATCTCCAAACAGAAAGGCGATTCTGTGGAATTGACAGTAAATTATCTTCGGGCAAGGTAGTCAACGATTGACCCACCAGTATGTGAGCTGGTGTGAGTGCTACCGGATCGTTGGGATCAGTAGAAATGGAACATAGAGGTCGTGAATTCAATACAGCCTCAATTTCGATGGCTAGTGTATTAATTTCTTCAAAAGTTAAGAGTTTTTCTCCAAGAACACGTTTGAAGTGGTGTTTGAAGGATTTGACAGCAGCCTCCCATATACCACCAAAATGTGGAGACTCCGGAGGATTGAAGTGCCATTCGATATTTCTTTGTACCGCGAAAGAGTTTACATCATCCTGGAACTGCTCAGATGCAAATAATACGAATAACTCGCGTAGCTGATTGCACGCCCCTACGAAATTTCTTCCATTGTCGGAATAAACGTGTGAAGGGATGGCTCTACGTCCGACAAAGCGTTTTAACGCTCCCAAAAACCCATCTGTACTAAGATCACTCACAATTTCAATGTGAACCGCCTTTGTTGACATGCAAATAAAAACGCACCCGTACGCCTTTACTCTAGTGCGATTTTGAAACCTTTTTTCCTTGATATATAGCGGTCCAAAAAAATCTACTCCTGTATGTTTAAAGGCTGTCGTCGCTTGTACGCGCGATGCTGGCAAATCTGCCATCTTGTATTGAATTGGTACTGGTCTATGCTTTATACAAGTGACGCAACGGCGCACGATTTTACGCACTTGATTCTTACCGTCTAAAAGCCAAAACCGTTGACGAATCGCGAACAAAGTGCTCTGTATACCCGCATGATGGTTTCGTTCATGGGTTTCTCGAATTATCAAATCCGTTACATAATGATACGATGGTAGCAAGATTGGGTACTTTTGTTCATTAGGAATGTTCGAATGGCGTAACCGACCACCGACATGAAGCAGGCCATATTCATCAACGAAGGGATTTAACGCGGATAATTTAGAAATCTTTCCCTTGCTTGTGGTTTGTATATGTTTGTTTACGTTACTAAACTGCTCACCTTGTATACGAAGTAAAATTTTTCTTTCTGAATTAATTTTCTCGGCAAGGCTTACCGTTTTTCCCTTATAATTATTATCGCGAAGCATTCGCAAACAAAACGCGACCGTCCTTACCAAAGTGCTATAAGATGAAAATCTTCTGAAAATGTCATTCTCGATTGTCTCTAACACTAAGCAGGAATGCTTTTTCAATCCGGGCAGTTCCATGGTGGATGCTAAAGTGGAAAGAACCCAAGAATTTTCGGATTGACCCAACCAAGCAGGTCCCGAAAACCACGTCGGATTTCGAATAAATTCAGAGGGGAATTGTCCGCGTGATAATGAGTCAGCTGGGTTGTCCTGGCTACGAACGTGACGCCATTCAACCAAACTTTCCAGGCCTTGGATTTCTCTAACTCTATTTGCCTCGAAGACGTTCAACAGTTGTGTTGGTTTTTTCAACCATTGAAGAGTAATTGTAGAGTCAGACCACAAAATCGTGCGGCTGATCGGAAAATTGAATAACGGACCGACGGTTTTGTAAAGTCGAGCGAGAGTAAGTGCTCCACACAACTCAAGTCGTGGTATCGTCATTTCTTTAAGCGGTGCGACACGTGATTTTGCGCAAACGAGCCGAACGAAAATATTTCCGCAAGAATCTATGGATCGAATATACAGACAAGCACCGTACCCGATTTTGCTCGCGTCGCAAAAACCGTGAATTTGTACGTCTACCGGATTATCTGCCAAAATGCGACGATCGATTTTTATCTCCTTCATGTTATTTAACTGATTCGCGAATGCTGCCCACCTTGAGCTCAAACCCTCCGGTATGGAATCATCCCAATCGATCTTTAACCGCCAACACTCTTGCATAATATTTTTTGCGCTGAGTACTATTGGTCCGAGTAAACCAAGCGGGTCAAATATTTTAGCAATTTCGGCTAGTATATTTCGTTTTGTAAATTTGACATTCAGATCGACTGGTTTAACCGAATAGATAAATTTGTCCTGATGTGTATCCCATTTAACACCAAGCGTTTTTTGACTTCGAGTTTTGCTCGTCGATTGGTTCCGGATCAAAGATTTTTTCGCGAACACTATCAAAGGGATGATGGCAATTCGAAGCCCATTGACATATATTAAACCCGCCGCGTTTTAATAATCCAACAACTTCGTCTCGTATTTCCGATACTTCCGCAAGTGACTCGGCACCGGACAGTAAGTCGTCCACGTATAGGTCTCGTTTAAGTATTTTACTGGCTCGAGTAAATTCACTCTCTTCGTCTTTTGCCAGCTGTTGTATCGTTCGAATAGCCAAAAACGGAGCGGAAGAAATACCAAAGGACACCGTATTTAATTCAAAGACACGTATCGCACCTTCGCTATACCAGAAAATGTATTGAAATTTTCGATCAACCGGATGAAGAAGAATCTGCCGGTACATTTTCTCTATGTCAGCTGTTATAGCATAGACATGCGTTCGAAATCTGAGCAGATGATGGAATAGTTTGTCTTGGATGGTAGGACCTACCATTAAGGTGTCGTTAAGAGACAACCCATTGCTGGTTTTGGTCGAAGCGTCAAACACCACTCGAACTTCGGTAGTTGTGCTAGATGACTTTAGCACCGCGTGGTGGGGAATATAGTAACCATCGGTAGATTCATTACAAACAAGGGACATGTGGCCAAGGTCAATCCATTCCTGCATTACTCTGTGATACTCTGCCTTAAGCTCCGGATTTGATTCTAATTTCCTTTGCAACACGTAAAACCGACGAAGAGCTTGTGTTCGCGATGCTCCAAGTTCGACACTCGCGTGCCTAAATGGTAAACGTACAATGTAGCGCCCACTTAAGTCGCGTTTAGTATTATTCACATAATGCCGTTCGCATAGCACCCCCTCTGATGTTATTGGACCATCACTATTAACCTCTTCAACTAGCCAAAAGCGTTCGACTTGTCTGTGCCAATAGGTTAAATGATATGAAACAACACGCGACCTTTTGTCACTGTCCAACCCACCGACAACTACCCAACCTATTCGTGTTTTCTGCAAAATTAAGTCAAAGTCGTTAGACAACTTAATTTGACCTGATTGAATCAAGGAGACCGTAGCTCCAGCACCGATTAGAATGTCCACCGGTTGTGGTACATGAAACTGCGGATCGGCTAAAGGTAAATTTGATGGAATTTTTACTACGTCGCGTGGAAATACATCGTTAGGTGTGGAACTGGAGATTTTCGAAATCACTAAACAGTTGAGGGATTTTTTAAAGTCACCGTACATTGATTTAATGCAAATATCAATCCTTTTCTTCGCTATAGTATTCAAGCCATTCACTGCCCCGATTGATACCAAACACGGAGTTGTAATGAATTTAAGTTTTTTGGCGAGTTCAGCAGTTATCAAGTTAGTAGTCGCGCAAGTATCGAGCAAAACGCGAGCGTTATGATAAACTCCGTTTTTATCCGGAACTCGAACAATCGCACTCATCATTAATGGATAGTTTGATCCTTCAGGAGTGGCTTTAGAGATTTCTTGTTGTGGTCATATTGACGATTTATTCGCGTTGGAGGATTGAGTAACGATTTTACCAGACTCCTGAACTCTGCGGTTGTTCTGTTTATTTTGATTAGAGTGAAGAAGTGTGTGATGGAATTTGTTGCATCGTTTGCATCTTGAGGAAGTGCATGCCCCGACATGTCCATGTAAACAATTCCTACAAAGATTTTTTGTTTTAACTACATCCCACCTCTGAGCCACCGTTAGTCGTTCGAATTTCGAGCACCTATACGTGGGATGATTCTCTGAACAATGCCCGTGTGATGTCAAGTACATCTAATGAGCGAATTTTTAAAAAAAATTATTTTATAAATAATAAACTTTAATAATATTAAATACAAGGGAAAACCCCAAAGAAAGCAAACGGCAATAAAAGATTTAGGAGCCGAAGCTTCTGAGTGTGTATGCACCGTAGGTGGGCCAGCCCGGCAAGTGTATATGTACTTATGTATACCGTATATATATATATATATATATATATATATATATACCTATAAGGCACGGTTATAGTTATATAGGTGGACGTACCCAACTATAGAAACAAGTATACATACATTTATATACATAATCCGATTAAACAATTAAAATTTTTTATATTTCTCGTTCATGCAAAATTTTATTTTCATCACTTAAATTCAATAATAATAGGAAAACACTAAGGTCGTCTAAGGTAAAAACTGAACGTTTACTGTATCTGTTCATGCGTAAAGATAATAATAAAAATTTCTATTAAATAAAATGTTTTTAAATTTTATCAAAATACAAATATGTAAAAAAATATTTTCTCATAGTTCTCATCTTATTTTTCCGAAGATGAAGAGAAAACGAACTAGCATTCAGCTATCGGTACAGCTGAAAGCTATAATAATTCCTACGCCGTACAGATACGAAAACCGTTCAAGATATATATATATATGTATGCATACACATGTCACATAGAAACGGAAACCAAACTTTTCTTTTCTATGCGACGAAAATTTTGTAATTTTAAATCCAAATAATTACAAAAATAATTTTCTTTTATCATTATCGAAAAGGGTAGTTTTTATAATTAAGATTAATTAATTAATATACACATGTTATAACAAATTTTAATATTAAGGCAAAATTTTGAGGTGCATATGAGGTTTTTAATAAATAATGTTTACTTGTTGCTAATGATTATTTTTACATAAAGAAAAAAAATATAATATTAAGAAAAAAAAAGGGGAGAAACAATTCTAACTTCAATAATATTTCTTTTGGAACTTCTTTCTTGATTTTCTTTTTAGGGACGCATGCACTTAAAGCATACACATCTGCAAGCAATAAAACCTCGCTTCTTTAGATGTGCGGTCCTGTAAGCATTTTTTTTCTTTCGTTTTCAAATTTTATTTTAACCTTAAGAAAATGATTTTTCTATCTTAATATTATTTGGTAATAATTGTTCCCTTTTAAATAGTAATATAATTAATTATAAATAAGTTAAGAGAAAAACTAAACAAAAAAAACAACAAAAGAAAATTCAAAAAAAATATATTTAAAATAAACAAAAAAAAAATAAAAAAGGGGGATAAGCAAATTGCGATCCATAAGAATATACGATTTTGCGTATATATATCGAATAATGTTGCAAGAAAAATTAAAATAGCAAATAAAATAGTAAATCAATTTCTCTTTTATCTATGTTAAATTATAACGAAAATAGGCACGTTTAGTATCATTTTAAAGAGAATTTTATTTGCAACGTTATAGAGACGTTTAATTTAGTTCTTATTTAGTTATTAACAAATTATAACGATTTTAAATAATGTAAGAAAAATTGTAAAGGATCAAGAGACAAACTAGGGTTTCTCTAAGGGAGAGGGCATATCTTTCCAGATATACCCCCTCTGCTGTAAGAATAACTTCTACACCCTAGCTTCTCTCTTTGTCTTACACATTACTTAAGGCCAGAGTTCAAATTTTGGGAGGGCTTAAAGGTCCCTCTCTGACCTCTTAAGAAAAGCAAAGGCCAATAGAAATTATGTAAAAAAGCGTTAGAGAAAAACAATTTTCTCTAATTGGAGAAAATTATTAGATAGTTTCGAAGATTATCTTATAGTATGCTACAACGTTAGTTGTTTAGGTATATAAAGGGCCTGACAGATCGATGCAACATCACTCCTTAATTTTTCTTGCTCGAGATCACTTCTCGAGATCAAACTCAAATTTTTGTCATTTTACTCAACTTAAAAATTTTTTTTTCTTGTTTCTTCAAACTCATTTTTATTTTAACTTAGAATTTTTCCTTCCTTTTTTTTCAACTTAGAGTTTTCTCAATATAGTTTGAAGAATTTCCTAGCTTCTCGCTTTCGACTACTTTGTTCATTCGAATCGACTTAAGGATATCACTTTAATAGAAAATAAAATCCGAAAATATCGCATATATCTTTGTAACAAATCTTTTAATTTCTGAATAAACCAAAATAAACTTAATTCATATCTTTTTATTAAAAAAGGGGAGTTCCTTCATTTTCTTTCCTAAAAGTAAGTAATTTCGAGAATATAATTGAATTAATAATTTTAAAGAAAAAATAAACTAGGCAACAAGAATACCTTGGTCACTTCACGAGAGACCATAATATTCTTGTTAGCTTAAATTAAAAGTTTGTGCCAAAGACGCACCAATTTGAATTTTGTATTATCAAGTAAAATTTATCTCCTTCATTTATTGCGTTTCTGTAACTTTGGATTTTTCTAAAAGGAATTACTAGTTTTAAAAATATCTTCGGTCACTTCACGAGAGACCGAATATTTTTAAAACCCTGCAAGAAATTTATGTCAGCTAAACATTGGTCACTTCGGGAGAGACTTTTGTTTGGTTGATAAAAATTTTTTTTTATTTCTAAATAGAAACCAAAAGAAGGCGCAGATTCATTTTTGCTTTCTCATTTATTTATTTAAAATAAAACAAAAAATTTTTAGAAAAAAAAAGGAGAATTTTCTTTTTAAAGAATTTTTATTACATTAATTTTTTAATATATTAAAAAGAAAAAAAAAATATATATTTAGAATCAAATCAAAAGCAATACTAACTAGCACAACGCGATTTCAATCTTTCCTTATACTTTGGAACGGGCGTACCAAGGGTAAGAATAGTTAACATTCAAGATATTATAGTTTTAATTTATTCTGGTCACTTGAGGAGAGACCTTTATAAATTTTAACCATAACGCGTAGGGTAGCTATCCAAAACAAAAAAAAATTTAGGCGAGTCATTCTAGAATACCTCGGTCACTTCACGAGAGACCGAGTTATTATTGTCTCGATAGTTCGATTAAACGCCTTTTCATACATTTCGGTTAATTAATTTTACTTCAATAAATTCCTAAATTTTCGTTACGCTTCTATTTGCTCTGGTCACTTAAGGAGAGACCTTTGCGAGTAAAGTTAGTAGCGCGCGATAGGTAGAACAACAAACTAGTTAGGAAGGTCATTCAAAAATAGCCCGGTCACTTCACGAGAGACCCGGTTATTGATGGCTTTTAGAACGAAAAATAAGTATATCAAATAAATAAGAAAATTAAAAGGAATAGCATTATTTATAAAATTAAATACGCGGAAAATAAAATTATTTTTTTTTAACTTTATATCTTATTCGTAATTCTTAAAGAGCAAAAATAGCATAATTTATAATAGAAACAACAGAAATAAACCGGTTAACTTGTTCTAATTAAAAATATAGTTATTATTTATCCATTGTTAATGAAATTATATTATATTTGTTAATCCATTGACCGACGGGAACTTAGCACCCGAGTTTTACTGCTAGGCAGTGACTATAAAACGAGGGTAGCAATCGCGCCAGCTATCCACCCAAAAAAATAACATCAGTTTATAGATTACGAAAGTAGCTATGAATCAGATGTTCCAATATCGGAATTAATTTTTCGATAGTGGTTATCACACCGCATACTAAGTAATTCAAAGTCATAAACGACCGCTCCCCATATTCATTTTTACGCGATTTTAGTGGTAGCCGGTCGCTACTACTCTTCCGTTTGTTACTTGTATCGTTTTTTGATCGAGATGAATCTAATTTTAGAGAGTGCATTTGATAAACGGTTTCGTTAATGAATTTATATAGTTGTTCCAAGGTCGGCAGAGCATCTAAAGTTAAAGTTTCTTCCCACCTTTTTCTAACCGAAGGGGGAAGTGCTCGTTCAAGAATGCGAACGATGAATTGAGGCTCAGGGGTAAGACCGAGAGATTTCAAAGCACTAAGATGTTGCCTAGCTTCATCAATAATTCGCGAAAGACTTGTAGGGTTTTCTTGGATAGGAGTGGCTAACTCTATGATAGCATCTAAATGCTTGGAGACTAAAATTCTTTTTCTGTCATAGGAATCCTTTAGAAGATCCCACGCAGCCCTCATATATATAAACCTGTCTGTGCGTGCGTGCGTGCGTGCGCATTGGCATGAAATATTCCATATATATATATATATATATATATATATAGTCGTAAGACAAGATTCAACCGACCCCCCCCTCAGCCCTCCCTCAAATGTCTGTCCGTACAGCTTCCCCCTCAAATTACGTTGTTATTCCTCTTATAAATGGCCATTTCAAAATTAACGTAACTGAGACCTCCCCTCGATTTTTATAGCCGTCCCTCAGCCCCCTCTCAATATGCCCCCCTCAATTTTTATAGCCCTCCCTCACTATGATATTATGTTTTAGTAATTAGTAATAAAAAAATATTCTTATTATTAATAATATTCTATTATTATAATAACAATTATAAGCAATTGAATATTATAATTAGTAATATTTTATTATTATAATTGTAACTGTAACTAATTAATAATACAAAGCTTCCTCTCTGCATTTCCTTTATTCAGATGAATATATAATATTTTTATTTTTATATATTGTATCTTTATTTTTATCATTGAAAAAATTTACTAATTACAAAAGTAAATTATAAATTACAAAATGAATTTAGCTTAATATCCATGGGTAATTTATTAACACTCGTATTTAAATGAAACATGTTTTTTTTTCTTAACTAGAAATATGATATTTACATATATATCTTAATAAAAGATTACTGGCCTTGAGATCAGCATAAAAATATATGGCTGTAGTAAAAGCTTTAAAAGCTTACAAATTCATTTCTTATTGTCGCTGAAGTGTACGGATCTATTATTTATTGTCGCAAGAAAAAAAGTTTATAAAAGAGTACAGATTTATTATTTGTTGTCGCTAAAAAAAAGCTTATAAAAAGCATACAGATTTATTGTTTGTTGTCGCTAAAAAAAAACTTCGTATAAGCATACAAATATATTGTTTTTTGTTGCTAAAAAAAACTTACAAATTTATTTTTCATAATCGCTAAAAGAAACTTTTTTTTTCCAAATCATAATGAGATATTTTTACAATTTTTGGATTAAGAATGATAAATGTAGAAATCTGTAATGTCAGTATTTTATAATCAAAACGAGAACAATATACTTGACTTTTTTTAAATTTTATGAAACGTCGCTGTATTTCAGCTATCATTGCGATGCTAATTAGCGACGGAGATCGTCAGTGCGTTCGTGAACAAAGCACATGCAACGTACAGTGGTGCTTGTATCAGCCTTGGAACTTGTGATCTCGAGATTACGAATCCATAGCTCTACAGTTAATAATATAATTTTTAAAATAAAATTTTTGCAGTAGGAAATATTAAAGAATAGGTGTAATATAATTTAAATTAAAATATAATATACCCTATATAATCTATGTCAACGTATATAAATATACGCACTTATAAAAGAAGCCACCAATCACTATATGAAGTAAGTTACATTTAAATACAATGAATATATAGTTATAAATGTTTATTTTAACCAATTCATTTTGTTGACTTTTTTCAAGTTTTGAAAAAAAATTGTAAAAAAACATATACTTTTTTTAAATATATTTAAAATAAAAACTAAAAGTTAGTTATTTATATTTTAAATTTTTATATTTGAATTTCAAATATTTCAAATAAAAAAATATACGTATATATATATTAGACAGGTCATTTCCCGAAACTTACTGAGCATCGCTTCCAACCCTTAGATCGATGTGTTTATACTAAAAATTGGAAAAGCAGCTGGAATACCTTGTTGGAGTAGAGATTTAACCTTCCGAATCGCAAAAAACCGTATTTTTTATTGTTTTTTCTTATTTTTCTTTTTTCTACATACAGCTATGACTGAAAAAAATTTTTTTAAACCCTCTTTCACACTTTTTCTATTGCCGTAAGTTAAAATGATATCTTATGGGGTGATTTTAGAGCCAAGAAAAATTTTTTTCCGAATTGTTGCCCTTGAAGTATTAAATTTTACTCAAACGGGTTTATTCTCGTGTATTTTAAGGTTGAAAGTACTTTATAATTTTTTTTATTCAAACAACCAACATGACTTTGAAGTAGGCTTAAAGATCTTCCTTTTTAATAAAAGTTTCTAGGTGCTTCTGATACTGAGATATGGCCATTTGAATTTGATAGGAAATTCGTAGAATAAAATCTGTAAACATCGTGAGCATGCAATTGACTATCAACTCCCTCTGATCACAAATTCAGTTTCAAAGCACATAGAAACGGTCTAAGTAAAGCAAAATGAAGGTCTTAATTTCAACAAAAAAGTGGCGCTAGGTGTCTTTCGCACAGTCAGAGTTATGAAATCAGTAAATACCCATATAGAAATAATTTTCGTAAATATCTGTAAATATCTCTAAATAACTGTAAATAATTAATAAAAAGTATTGAGACTGAAACATTAATAAAAGTTATTTACACTTATTTATTATTATTTACAATTATTTATAGTTATTTAGTTATTTACGATTACTAACTGATTTTAAAAGTTATTTACTATTATTTACAAACACTTACAGCTACTTACTCTTAATTATTATTATTTACTATTATTTACAATTTTCAAAATTTTTAGGTAAGTAAATAGTTTATTGTTATTTATAATTATTTATGATGATTTACAGTTATTTATAGTTATTTACTTTCGTTATCTTAGATAATTTTTCGGAGCGTGGGTAAACGGTGATGGTCCCGGTCGTATTTTTCGTATTGACAGAAGACTCAATGCTCAAGCATACGTGAACATTCTTGAAAATGAGCTTCTGCCAAGTCTACGAAAACGATACACAGACGATGAGGTGCCAATTTATATAGTGGAGGATAATAGTCCTATACATACCGCACATATAGTGCGTGATTGGTACGCAGCGCATCCCCAGCTTCAGAGATTTGACTGGCCACCACGTTCACCAGATCTCAACATCATCGAGAATGTCTGGTCATATATGGTGAAAGGATGGAGACGTGGAATGGCACGAAATCATGAGCAGCTCGTGGAACTCGTTCAAGAAGCATGGACTGCCTTATTTAATAATCCAGAATATTTTTATAATTTATGCGATTCTGTCCCACGAAGATTGCAGAAAGTGATAGATAATGAGAGTGGATTTATTGATTATTGATTTTTGATGACTTTATTTTAGAAATGATTAAGAAATCTATTAAATTTTGATTTTGAATTTTTTTCAAGCTTTGTTTGCACACTGCACATGCGCAAGCAGCGCACAAAATATACCTGTTGTGATTAGTATGGCTATCTCGTGCGGACAAGTCGGACATGCGCAGTAGTAGTAGCTGCTCGACTCTCATTCGCCGAGACTCTCTGCGCGCGACGTTTAAACTATGAATAAATAAAACAAATTTTCAATTAATATTTTTAAAATTATTAAAAAAATTTAAAAACATGTAAAAACTTGATAAATAAATTTATGTAATAAAATTTATACAAATTTTAATTTTTTTTCAATTATATATTTTAGTAAATGCATAAGTATTTTAAAACCTAATATTTTCTACATAAATAATCCAAAATAAAATAAAACAAATAGAAACTAAATTAAATTAATGTATTTGATCTTAAAATAGAATGATTGACTGTTAAAATAATAAATGATAAAATGGAGGGGGGCCGATAAGCATGTACGATTTTTTAACATAAGTTAATTGATGCCTTCGTAGCTCAAGTGGCTAAGGCATCGCGCTTACGAGATAGCGAATTGAGGGTTCAATCCCACGGTAAAATTCAATTTTTTTTTTTTTTTTTTTTCATTTTTAATTGAAATAAATTATTATTAATTTTCTATTTATTTTTGCACATTCCAAATTAATTTATGTGTAAATATATATATATATATATATATATATATATTTACACATGTATTTTTTTGAAGTATTTTCATCGATGAAATTAATTAAAAATTATATATTTGAGATTCCTATTTCTGTTAAAACTTGATCAATACAAATTATTACAGGTTATATTCCAGGAAGACATTTTGTTCGATCATCTTAACTTTTACAAATAAAAAAGAAATATGAGAAACTAAGTAAAAAAAAATATTTTTATAGAAATCTTCTATAAAAATATATTTCAAATTTACATTGTTACCATCAATTTTATGTAATTCATTTTTCGCGAACTGACAATGTTTTAACAGAATTGGATACAAGAAACTTATTTAATTCTACTTTTTTCTGTATTTAAACACAATATCATTATTTTAATTTTTGTGCAGTCTTCAAATACTCCTACAATTTTATAAAAGAAATTAATAGACTTAGCTCAAACTTCTTAAATCATCTTCTAATATTGAATAATTTTTTTGCAAAAATTATATTACTAGGTTTGGTATTTGCATTGACAAGTAATTCTCAAAAACTTTACTAAAAGATATATTAAAATTGTTAAATCTTTTATTTGTTTCCTAATTACAATAATGATTTACAATTTTAAAATTATAAAATTAAATAAATAAATTTTAAAATGTATAAAATTTATTTGTAATATAATTTAGGTTATACTGTTGTAATTAAACATAAAATTCAATACATGTCATCATTTATACGATTCACCCTAAAGAAAAGAAATATGTAAGAGTGCAGTCAGATGAGTAGAAAAGAGACTGCCGAATAGAGGATGCATAATAGAAACAACCAATCAGCGCTATTCGGCAAGTTTTATGCAAAGAATAGAATTCTATTCTCTATTCCAATTTAGAATGGAAAAGCGAGTTGCGATACGAAGTAAATAAACAAAAATAATAAAAATATAAATACAAATCTAATTCATTCATTTTAAAACAAATTGTAGAAAATCGCTCTATATGAGCTACAATTTTAAAGAGGTTATGTTTATGTTTACGCGACCTAATACGCAAGCAACTTCTTTCCATTCCGCGGATTTTTTCCCCCTATGGTCACATAGAGAGAAAAAACAGTAAAATAGGCGGTAGAATAGAAATATGAATATATCGACGTGCCGTACAAAGACTATCACTCCTGAACAATTTTAAGGAAAAAAATTATATTTCAATGTATATAGACGAAAACTATTATTTCAATTTTTATGTAAACGAAGACTATCACTCCTGAAAAATTTAAAACGAAAAGAATTATATTTCAATGTATGTAGACGAAAACTATTACTTTAATTCTTATGTAAACGAAGACTATCACTCTTGAAAAATTTGAAACGAAAAGAATTATATTTCAATGTATGTAGACGAAAACTATTATTTTAATTTTTATGTAAACGGAAACAATCACTTCTCAACGAAAAAAAATATAAAAAATAACTTTTCTGCGCTCTTTGTTAGAAGTGATAGTCTTCGTTTACATAAAATTTAAAATAATAGTTTTCGTCTGCATACATTGAAATATGATTCTTTTCGTTTCAAATTTTTCAGGAGTGATAGTCTTCGTTTACATAAAAATTAAAATGATAGTTTTCGTCTACATACATTGAAATCCAATTCTTTTCGTCGCAAATAGTTCAGAAGTGATAGTCTTCGTTTACATAAAAATTAAAATGATAGTTTTCGTCGTATCTTCTGGAAGTGATAGTCTTCGTCGCAAATCTGAGGATGATTGTCTTCGTAAGCACCGTCGATATAGCTAAATGTTTGTTTTAATCAATTCATTTTGTTGTCTTTTTCAAATTTTTAAAAAGAATTGTAAAAAACATGTTTTTTTTTCAAATATATAAATTCTTTAGATCTTAAGTCAGTCTTTGATACAGTTGGTAAGAATATTTACATTAAAATCACATTGTAAAAAAACATAATACCTACTAAAATGTGTCAAAAAAGAACGTACTGAAGCTAAAGTGTATATACTTGAAGTACATAATTGAAGTATGCATACTGATTTTCAACTGTGAATAAACACGCAAAATTATAACCTCACATACCTGCATCTCTGAAATTTGGATAAGGGATTGCAAAGTTAAGAAAAACGTCACCTCACAGTTAAAAATGTAACTATTGAAAAAATTATTCGAATCGACTATTAATTCTGTCTTTGACTGTTAGGTGGCGTTTTTCTTAATATGCGAACTCCTACGAAAATTTTAGTGACGCGGGTATATAAGGTTAGAACATTTCCAGTTTGTTCGCTCAAGCTTTTCGGTCTGCAGAGAGCTGATGCTTATTTTGTTTCTATATTCCTAAAGAAAGATACCCTATTAAAAATAATAATGTAATAAAATAATACTTTTTTGGAACATTTTAGTGAGTACTTTTTTTTTAAATTTTGATGAAAAAGACGTTTTGATTTAAAAGACGTCTTCAAAAGACGTCTTTTAAAGACGTCTTTTTTTGTTCCAAATCCAGACACGTCCAAAGACGTCTTTTGAAGACGTCTTTAAAAGACGTCATTATTTTCGATAGGGTACAATAACAAAGTAATAGTAAATAATTAAAAAATAAAATAAAAATTACATTTAAAGAATAAAAACAATACCGAAGATGTCATGACTTTCAATAAAAACAGAACCACTCATACTTTCCACATACATTCATCCATCATTCACGCTAATAAATACATTTACATCTTAAATCTATACATAGGACAAAACAAAATAAATTAACACAAAATTAAAATACTTAAAATTAATTTCACTCGAGGTGGAGTAAGTACGTCCTCAAAGCCGACTTAAACCTGCCGAGCGATGGAAGATCTTTATATACAGATGAAAACAATAAATGTAAATATAGAAATACATAGCTTATTAGTAATGCTACTATATAGCAAAAAAACATGTTTAAAATTTTTTTCCTTGCTTTTTTGTCTATTTGACATAAATTATAACAAATAAAAACCTTATATATGTAATGTTTCAAGAAACATTTCATGTAAAGTTTTCAAATTATTTAATAGATTTGGCAATTAAATTTTACAAAATTCATAGTTAAATTTTACGAAATTTTTCGAAAATATTTAATGAAATGTTTCTTTAAATATATTAGAAACATTGCAACAAAACATTTCATGATATATTTTAAAAATATTTCTAAGATACCCATTAAAAAGTTCTTATCGTAATATTGAATAAATAAACATTACAGAAATATTTTACGAAAGGTTTAAAAAAAATTTAAGAGTCAGCTGTATACCGACACAGTTACCTGTTTTACCGAATCTATTTAAAATTTATTTTTTATAAAAACTAATAGCTTCAGGCAGAAATAAAGAGATGGTTTCGATTCGTGTAATAGAAAGCAATATTTTCTTTGGTAAGAATAATTTAATTCCACCGCTTTATTTTCAAGAAAAGTTGGAATAACTTGAAAATCCCATTATTTGACACTAATTTCTAATTTTTTAAGTTATTCCAACTTTTCTTAAAAACGAAGCAATAAAATTAATTCATACTAATCAAAGAAAATATTACATTTTATTAAACACATCGAAACCATCTCTTTATTTTTGCCTCTTGTTGCTAATTTTGGGAAAAAAGTCAATTTTTTAATTAGAAAAGGACAGAGATACAGCGGACTCTTAATAAATATTTTTCGGCTACATTTTATGGAATCAGAAACAATATATTAATGTAACAATCATTATACAAACGAATTATTTTAACTTATATCAAAAATATAAATATTTATTAATTAGCAAAATGAATATAAATCTTGTATTTAAATTTACAAGGTTTTTAATAATTGTATAAAATAAAAATAATGACAAATGATTATTAATTATTTTTAATATATAATTAATTAAAACATTTCAATTTTAAAACTTACACTCATCACATTACAATATTCTTCTTTTAAGACCAAGCTGGAGTACAATCTAATACCGACCGAGTAACAATTGAGTTTTTTGTTATTCACTCAAGTATTAATCGATATAAATCAATTAGAAAAAAACAGCGAATTCAGCCTGCTCTTAATTTAAATATAAAAATTTTATCTTTTGAAATTATTATTAAAATCGAAAAGTTTATAATTTTTAATATTAATTTTAGACCCGTGTACAAATTACACAATTAGGTTGATAGGAGGACAAAGGGTGTCCAAATAACTTATAATCTCTTACACAGATGGAAAGAGGAGGTTTAAAAATATTTTACAAGAGTTTACCTTTATATTTATATAAAATTATACATGATTATATACAATTATACATAGTTTATGTACAATTATATATACTTTATTTTGTATAATAATACATAATTTGTATAAGTCTACATATTCTCACATGTATCTATATATTTATATATATTCACATTTATATTATTATAAGAATATTGTCCGTGCATAATTCTAAATAAATAAATACAAAGAAGCCTAATGATACAGAAATACGTATTAATACATATGATTTTTTATTAACACTATAATTTTAAGATTAGAAATTACAATTTTAAACTGACGATTATCATATTCATTTATTAATAAATGAAAAAATTCTATGATAAAAAGAACTTTGTTTTCAAATCTAATTTTTATTATTCTAGCCCCACTTACTTAACAAAACGTTAAATAAAGTAAGGGGTCAAAATTGGAAAAAAAAAAAAAAAATACAGACCCTTACATATAAATAATGAAAAGTCGTATGTAATGAAAATATCCTTACGTAATTTGTACATGGCCCATTTAATAATAATTCAAAAGTATAATAACTGCGTATATTTTAAATAAAAAAATTTCAAATTTAAAGTAGAAAATTAGAAAATTATTAATAAAATATATATGTATATAGTAAATTATACATAAGTTATAAATAATAAAACTTAATAATATTAAAAAATATTAAATTACACTATATATAATATAATAAGTATTATTATATTAATTTAGCAATAAATATGTTAACTTGCACTAAATGCAATCGATCATTTGAGAGACATAACCATTTATTGAAACCTAATAAGAAATTTCATTCATCAAAAATATATATTTGTAATATATGTGTAACAATATTAAAATATAAAAGAGGTTATATAAGACATTTAAAAAAACATAACAAACCTGAAAAATTAGAATGTTCTATTTGCAAAAATAAATATATAAGAAATGAACATTTAATAAGACACTTACAAAGTCATGCATCTAATTATAATAATATTTGCAACATTTGTGGAAAAGGATTTCACCGGAAAGATAATTTATTACGTCACATAAAAATACATAAAAATGTAATGCATATATTAATAACATTAAAAAAATTAATACAATAAATATATAAAAATAATATCTTATTTATAATATTTTCAAAAACTAAAATTGTAATAGGAAATCAATCAACGTATGTATTAAAAACTTTATTAAAAAAATCAAAAATATAATATATGTTATAAATATTTTTGATTACATATAATAAATCTCTGGTTGCATATATTGAAGAAATTCCTGAAGAACAAACTTTTGTTAACAAACAAAAACAAACTGATTTCAGGATTTTGAAATTCATAATAAATAATTCTGAAGGATTCAGAATTCAGTGCAATATTTATGATGAAAATATTGAAAAATTAAAGAAAAATCTAAAATTAAACGAAGTAAATTCTTATAATATACAATATTATTAATTACAACATAATATTAAACATTTTTTAAAATTTCAGAAAATTTTATAAGAGAATGTTAATGTTTTAAAAGCAAAAGGATACAATAAGGAAATAATATATACGACTTGACATTAAAATATTATTCGAATATTATTTATTTAGGCGAATACAACATATTGAAAAATAACAAACCAATTAAAATAAATTTCGAAGAAATAAAATTAAGACCTGGATTAATAAGTAATTAAATATTATTGAAAAAAAAAAATATAATAATATATATAATTTTTTATTTTTCAGCAATACAAGGGTATTTAAAAAATTCTTTCGCGCGCAAAAAAAAATGATTCAGAATACATCGGAACAATAACGGATGGACAATTAGAAGAAAGAAAATTAGACGTTTAATCAAATAAATTAGAAAATGAATATGTGAATTGGGAAAGAGGAACAAAACTAGAAATTATTGGAGAAATAGAAGAAAATAGTAAAAACAATTATAATAATATATTATATGCATATACACTTATGAAAATATTCATGTATATTTATACATATATGTATATATATATATATATATATATATATATATATATATATATATATATATATATATATATATATATTTAAAAATTTTATAGATATTACATATATATTAAAAGTAAAAAGATTGGAATTAAAGTATTAAATGATACAACATGGAGTTAGAAGAACTTATATTAGCAAATAAAATAATTTTAAATAAGGTAAATTAAATAATTTAATATTTATATTTCATTACATTAATAAATACAATATTTTCAATATAAAATAATTATTTTTTAAGGTTACAGAAAAACAAATTGATGATAATTAAAATACAAAATATAAAATATTATTGATTTACTACAGAAAAAATTAATGTATAAGTTTTTTTTAACAACAATAAAAAATAAATATGTAAGCTTGTAATAAAACATAAATTTGTAAGCTTCTTTTAGCGGCAATGAAATTTAACGACATATTAAATAAGTATTTTAAATTATTTAAACTTTTTTTAGTAAAAATACAAAGCAACTGTACAAGCTTCTTTAGCGACAATGAAAAATAAATATGTAAGCTTTTTATAACTACAATGAAATATAAATTTGTAAGCTTCTATTAGCGACAATAAAAAATAAGTCTATGAAATTATTTCAGTAATAATCTTCTTATCTTATATTATATTAAAGTAAAACCACTTTTTTTCGTTTCTCCGGTTCTCTGGTTCTCCAGTTCTCCGGTTCTCCGCATTTTTTAAATAGGTCTAATCTTTTGGTAATAAAAATAGCAATTTTTTATTGAGCCCTATGTAATTAGTACTCATTAGTCACAAGCTTCTTTTTGGGCCATATTTTTTGGGTCTCATATTATTTTGGGCCCTATATTTTTATTCAATGCCCATTATTTTGCGCCCTTCTTTTTTTTCATCCTTATATTTTCTTGGGCTTTTTATTTTTTTGGGTCTTATATTTTTTTGGTTCTATATTTTTTTGGGCTTTATATTTTTTTGGACCTTATATTTTCTTGCACCTTATATTTTTTTGGACTCAATATTTTTTTGGGCCCAATATTATTTTGGTCTATATATTTTTTGGGCTTTATATTTTTTTGGGCCTTATATTTTCTTGGACCTTATTTTTTTAGGGCCCAATTTTTTTTTGTCTCTATATTTCTTGGGTCTTATATTTTTTGGGCCCTATATTTTTATTCAATGCCCATTATTTTGCGCCCTTCTTTTTTTTCATCCTTATATTTTCTTGGGCTTTTTATTTTTTTGGGTCTTATATTTTTTTGGCTCTATATTTTTTAAGCCTTATATTTTTTTGGACCCAATAATTTTTTGGACCCAATATTTTTTTGGTCTCTATATTTTTTGGGCTTTATATTTTTTTGGGCCTTATATTTTCTTAGGCCTTATATTTTTGGCCTAATATTTTTTTGGGCCCAATAATTTTTCAGGTCCTATATTTTATTTAGCTCTATAAATATGCAGCCAATATGCAGCCGATTAATCAGCGCATCCCAATATGCAGCCAATTTAACAGCGCATCCCAATATGCAGCCGATTCAACAGCGGATCCCCATATGCAGCCGATTTAACAGCATGTCCTCTTAAATAGCTGATTCAACATCATATAAACTACAGTACCGGGCAATAATTCTGAGCAGGTTATCAAATTTTTGCTCCGACTTTGAAAAAGCGTATCTTCTTCAATTTTCATTCTAGAAAAAATGTAAAAAAAGCATTTTAAAGTATTCGTTGAATGCTTTCTTTTTAGTTTACATACATTTTTTAACGATATTTAAAAAAAAAATAATCGCTTTGGCAATTTTGAAATTTTTTTCATTTTTGCAATTTTTTTCAGCTGTAGTTTTTTAAATAATTGAGCTAGAAAAAATTTCAAAAAAGATTTGGAAAGGGTTCAAAAAATGCTATTTGCAGCTATTTTTACAAAAATTTTTTAATTATTTTTTGTCAAGTTTTAAACATATAAAGTTATCGATCTAATACTTTTGCAGTTGTAAAAAACACTTGAATAGCAAGTAGAAAATAATCGCTGGTGCAAAACTTTTGATTTCTCTGATATAATTTTTTCAAAATAAATCTCTTTGTTGTTTCATACTTTATTATGTTTTATTATTAAAAATCAATAGTTATAATTTCCTACTAAAATTAAATCACTACTTCACCAGCGATTATTTTCTACTTGCTATTCAAGTGTTTTTTACAACTGCAAAAGTATTAGATCAATAACTTTATAAGCTTGAATCTTGAAAAAAAATAATTAAAAATTTGTTGTAAAAATAGCTGCAAATAGCATTTTTAGAGCCATTTCTAAATCTTTTTTCAAATTTTTTCTAGCTCAATTATTTAAAAAACTACAGCTGATTGAAGAAAATTGCAAAAATGAAAAAAATTTCAAAATTGCCAAAGCAATTATTTTTTTTTTAAATATTGTTAAAAAAATGTTAGTAAGCTAAAAAGAAAGCATTTAACGAATACTTTAAAATGCTTTTTTTAAATTTTTTCTAGGATGAAAATTGAAGAAGATACGCTTTTTCAAAGTCGGAGCAAAAATTTGATAACCTGCTCAGATTTATTGCCCGGTATTGTATTTTGAATGCGTCAGTTGATATTATATATATATTTTTTAATAAATATTATATTTTTTATTATATTTCGAGTTCAACTATTACACAACAACATATACAACATTTCTTGACATATTCTTTATAATATCTCTTTATAAACAATGTTTTTTGTATATATTGTGTTCTGATAATTTTTATTTTCTCCGTTGACAATAGCGTGGTCACCTAAAAATAATTTTGAATTATTTTTAAATTTCGTCCTTGAAAGAGCAACATATAATTGCCCATGACTGAAAACTAGTGACGGCAAATAAACACCAACTTTTTTATAAGATTGTCCTTGTGATTTATTAATAGTCATTGCAAATCTTAATCTAATAAGCAACTGTTTTCGTTGCATATTGAATGGAATTTCTTTCGTAGATGGAGATACTTATTCTTGGGATGAAAACTGATTTACCTTTGTTTTGACCAGTTGCTAATTCCGCTTGAATGGAATTTTTAGGTAATTTTTTCACTATCAACCTTGTTCCATTACAAAGTCCCTTATTGACATTTAAATTCTTTAAGAGTATTATTATAGCCTCTACTTTTAAATGTAATTTATGTGGTGGAAGTCCATTAGGAGTTAACTTATTTAAAAATTCTGCAGGTAACATAATATCTAAATTTTCTTTGTTATCATCTTCAGCTGTATTAATACTTAAATATTCAACATGTTTTCCTTCCATTAAATTCAAAACATTGTTATTGATTTCAGTATCATCATTATTTTTAGGAGCCAAAATAACTTTTTCCGTTAGATTCGTATTGTTTATTTTTATTGTTTTTCCAAAAATTTCTTTGACAAGATTTTCTTTAGTGATAAAATTATCTGGTATAGCACTTAGTTCATTATCATCTTCAAAAACATTGCGGCATTTTCCTTCTCCGATATCTAATAACCATTGTTTAAAATTATTATCACTATCCGAAACTGGCAGATTTTCATTTAACTTCATTTGCTTAAAATTTTGCCATGATAAATTAAATTTAACTGTATTTTTAATAATGTTCATACTGCTACCATGTCGTACAATTGGTAATATTTGCCCGAAATCTCCTAATACAATAACAGTTTTACCACCGAAGGGTTAGTTTACATCGCATAAATCTTGAAAAAAACGATCAACTGCTTCAAAAGCAAATTTTGAAGTCATGGATATTTCATCCCAAATAATTATTTGTGTTTTCTTTAATTGTTTGCCTTCTGCAGAATTAGGCTTAACATTACAAGTTGTACAATCTGTTATATTTAACGGTAGTTAAAATGTTGTATGCACGGTTTTTTCATCGACTAATAAATTCGCTGCTATACCTGTCCAAGCTACACATAAATAATGTATGGTATGATATTTAAAATAAGCTATTGAAACGTTAAGTAAATAACTTTTCCCACTTCCACCTGGTCCATCTATAAAAATATATTTTTCTTTACTTTGGTTTTTTAAACTTCTTATAGTAAAGTTGAATATTTGCCTTTGTTTATTATTTAAAAAATTTATTTTCACATTTACTTGATGTATTTTAATGTATGCACAATCATGACCTTTATAACAGTATTTGAGTAAATATTTAATGCATTGTACGATGGAACAAACTTCTACGTTTATGTGTGCATTAAATTTCAATAATAAGTAAAGATTATAAGGAACAACAAATCCATTATCTGCAATTCTTTCTGTAAATTTATTTTTGAGAATTATTTTGACATCATTTTTACGTTTGTATAGTGAATATCGATTGGATTTAAATGTTGTCGTATTATTAAATTCTTTTGGAAAATTTTCAGTACATTGTTTCGTATTTTTATTCATACACGGATAATTTATATTTTGCATACCATAGGTACCGCGCATCATAAATTGTTTAACAATACTATATAATTTTAGATAAATATCTCTATTTTGAATTTCTGCACTTATTATTTTATCATTTTTTCCGGGAATGTCAAATTTATTATTTTTATCTAAGAGTAACAAGATATGCATATGCAGTAATCCTCGTTTTTGAAATTTAATTATATAACTATATGCAATACATTTTCCTAATATTCCCTTTTTCATTACTAAATTTTTTAATTCTTCCACTTTTTTATAAAATACTTTGACTATAATATCTGGTCTATCTATTGCATTTTCATAAATTTCCAAGTTTTCAGTTATTTCTTTCCAAAGCGGGTTACAGGTCATAGTAACAATGAGGTCAGGTTTACCATAATAATTAAAAGTGTCATTAAGTCAATGTTATTATGTTTTAAAAATCGTGAACTTTCTGTAAAGTTTGTCGGTAATATTACCATTTTTCCAATTTTTGAAGAATCTAATTCTTTTTTGTTATGTAAATAGTCCATAACATCTTTCTAACAATCACTTCTTAATACGTTTTGGTTTTTCCGTATGAAATATACTCTGGAGGTTTCAACTTTTTCAAACGCATCAACAATGAACTGTTGAAATAATTTTTCCAAATTAAGGGATGGATTAAATTCATTTCAAACACTAAATCTATGATTATGAAATTTCAAATTTGAAATATTAGATTTTCAAAATTTACTTTTCATATTTGGCATCCATCCAAAACCACCATTAGGATAAATAAGCGGATGTGTCATAGGATCTGTATGTTTGCTAATTGTCGGTATACTAATTGGTTAATCATACTCAAAGTAAATGACAATATCACGTTCAATAAGAGGAAGATCGTCTTCTCCAACATATACTATTGCAACTTCATTACAGATAGGTAGATTATATCTATTTTCATCAAAATTATTATTGCGGACAATAGACATAGTAACACTAGTATTCTTGGAGGATGATAGATTTTTGTACAATGTTGTAGTTCTCCTTCTCCTACTTTATGCATCATTTTATAGGCTTAGGCATGAGGGTTTATATCATTTATCAAGATATCTCAATGTTCTAATAATGTTAAATTTATATTAAACTTATTCCGTTCAATCGTTGCCATTTCATTATCTGAAATATGTAATTGTCCATATTTACAAGCTTCATCTTTATTAGGATGTAACGCATATACATTATGGTGAATTTGTCCACATATTCTAATAACTTGTGGTCTTTTACCCAGCAATGTATCAAAATTAGCACCAAAATTTGCAAATGCTAAAGCATCATTGTACAACCTAACTTTTCGTCGGAAATCAATTTCTTCCGTTAATTCAGTTGCTAAAAATTGAAATTGTTCTGGGTAGGGAGGATTTTTTAACAATTCCACTTTACCTTAATGACAACAATTAGAGATATCGTTACTTTTAGTATATTCGAAAGCGAAATGTTTCGCATCACAATAATAAACATATGTATTTGTCATGGAACCAATGTTATTTTCAGATATGAGATTTTTATCGGAATATATATTTGCTATACAACTATTCAGTTTCGAATTAATTTTTTTAGTTAATATTTTTTTATTTAATTTCTTTAATTTTTTTCTACTTTGCCCTTTATTGTTTTATCAATAACTTTATTCAATACAGTATTATGATTGTTATTATAATTATTATTATTGTGATTTTCATTATAATTATTCTCTTCAATTTTTAATCGCTTACACTCAGTAAGAATTTAATTAATAAGAATCATATTTATGTTTTCGCTTTTTTTCATCTATTGGTTTATTTATTGTAGTATCATTATTAACATGTTTATTGTCATCAATTTCTATTTGTTTACACCTTGTGCGTGATTCTTTTAATTGGCAACAATCATTTTTTACTTGTGTTTTCTTAATAATATCGGTATTTTCCAATTTTTTATTTTTTATTTGGACCATTCTCTCATATTCATTATATTGTTCACTAATAAGTTTTCTATAAGTCTCTTTTTTGCATAATTTTTCTTTTGTATGCAATTTTTTCAATTTATTAGTATCTCTATTTTCAATTGATTTTATTTTTTATATCTTAATACTTTAAATTTTTTTTATATATATTTGGTTGTTTTTCTTTCATTTTTATGTGAGCTTTTTTCTTACGTGCAGCTTTATTCGATTCGCTATTATTAAATTCTAATATATAAATATCAGATAACATGGAAGCAATTCCACTATATAATCCCTGTCCTTTAACAATCAATTTATCTTTCTCAGTCAAAACCATTATTGAAAATTAAAATTCTTTTAAGAACTTTAATTCATTTTTAATGAACTTTTTTCAAAGATATTTACAAAAGAATTGCTTTTATATTAACTAATTTAATTTACTACATGTATAAGACATTTCACACCAACTACAAGAGCAAAAAAATAAAAATCGCTGAAACTCTAAGAATATATTATGTTTGTTACCCAAAATGTGTAAAAAAATTTTCAAGGATTTAGATTGGAAGGATCACAAGCCATAGATACTTGAAATTCGGAAATTTTTCAAAATTTTCGGAAAAGTCCCAACTTAATCATTTTTTTTTCTAAAAATCCTGATGTTTTAGAGAGAAATTTATAAAAATACTTCTTGTTGAAAATGAAGAGCAGAGTTAGTATGATTTTTTACAGACCTGAATTTTAAAGTTTTCTATTGGTTCAAATATGTATTATATGGTAATTGAAATTACTCATTGTTCGCCACTTCAGAAATTGCTTTTCGCGGGCTTATTTTTTTTGATTTTACATGAACTTTAAAATAAATTTTTAATCATGTAAGTCAGAGCCATCAATAAGGAGTTATGACAGTTTAAAATATATTTTTAATATGAAAAATAAATCATACATGAAAATATATATTTATATTCAATATGAAAAATAAATCATACATGAAAATATATATTTATATTCAATATGAAAAATAAATCATACATGAAAATATATATCTTAAACTGTCATAACTCCTTATTGATGGCTCTGACTTACATGATCAAAATACGTTATATTAAAATATATGATATGACGTAATTAAATAATTTATAACTGCTCACAAGGACCGCGGAGGCGTCGGAGTAAGCAACGGGAAATATATATTTTATGTTAAATATAATCAGGCAATATAAATTAATTGAAAGCACGATTTAATAGAAAAGAATTAATTTATTACAAAAAAAAATGTAAATATAATCAAGATAAAATGTGAACTAAATGAGAATGAAATTGAATAATATATAAAAAGTAATGTACGCTTCTAATGAGAGAGTGAGCAAAGGGAGGGCGCGTCGCGAACTAAATGACATTCGCTTATAACGCTGATCGGTTATATCACCGATGATACAAAATGCCCGCACAAGTATCTCTCGAGGAAGAGACACTTGGGTATCGCACAGTATAATTATACTTACAATAACGCATTGGCCAGCTTACACTAATTACCTACGTGCACGTAGACGCCGCTCGCCCGTTATCGAAGCTTCTCCCCTGTACGTAACCAATACGTAGATGCTCTAGACTAGGTCGGTGGAAGACGTCTCTTCCCGATTCTTGAATTCCGCTGAGCTCTGCCAACGTGGTTGCCTGGACGTAGATCGGTGGAATCCTATACACGCCGATCAACGTATTTGCTGGCACTTAATGGCTGACCGCTAAGACGTGCGAAAAGCGGTCAAGCAAAACTCTACAGAAAGAATTTCTGAGAGTGGCAACTTGCAAATATAATATAATACGCAAGTCGGTATAAACTCACGACTTTTAATAAAGACAATGTTTCGCGCTATCAATCGCGAAGTTAGTCTAACGTATTATACGACCACGTGGCGAAATTCTTTAATAAGCACAACGTGGCTTAGGTTTTGTGCTAACGCAACGGTAGCCGGAAACTCTCTGAAGCGCCTCGTGGCCGGCGAGCTTCTCTCTAGCGTGCCGGTCGTCAAGATACGCACTTCTTCACTCGTCTTAGACGATTTATATGACCGATCGTTTATCCAATATTAATACCTAAGCGCGCAAGATTCAAACACGGTAGAATACCGTTACAATAAAAATATAAAATATTACATTTAATATGAAATTTTGTTATGTATTAGCCTTTAAAAAATTAGTATTAAATTATAATTTATAATAATTGTTCTTAATTATAGGTAAATGTATGGATATGAAAAAAAAGTTTAAGCGAACTATGAGTGTTTCAGAAAACAGAAATAAAACTATTAATTGAATATATATTTTTTATTCCACACACACACGCACACACGCACGTACGCACGCACCCAAGCACAGAAATACACACAAACACCAATTTATACGCAATCCACCAACATAAACTTCTTTACTGCTATACAAATATAATTACGGACACCGACAAACCCACAACACACATAAAAACATATACATACTTAAAAATAATACAAAATACGACTCACTTTTTAGCTGACACTAAAATTTTCTCGAGTACACTATCATACAGGCGCACTACATATAGCGCCCTTATTAACACATATACTTATGGACAATGATGAACCAACTAATACGCACACAGAAACACACACAGTGGCACAAATACAAAATGACACAGTTTTTAAATGACGTGAACACTTTCGCTAATACACATAAACACAATATATACAAACAAAGAAACATTCACAGTGGCATGAAAACAAAATGACAAACTTTTTAACTGACGTGAACACTTGTTAACCGCTAGAACTGAACTTATTAATTTGTAAAGTTTTATTTATTAAACTTTATTTAATAAACTTGATTTTTTATTTTTATAAATTTTTAATTGTTATTGTAACTTATTTTTGTAATTTAGGACGTTGGTTCTTTAGGATAGGTATCCAAGAATAAAACAATATGTATATATATGTATATATATATATATATATATATATATATATATATATATATATATATATATATAATACATAAATGTTGAATTGAACTTATCTTTATTTCTCCTTCTTAACATTAAGTACAATAATTTTAGGCGAAGCGTAGCCTTAGACGGTAAGTATGAAATTAAGCTTGCGAGCTTAAAGACTCTTGGGTTTTTATACTATGGTAAAAGACAGTTGCATTCTTTCGTATGTATGATATTATTGATACTTGTATAATTTCGGGGAAAAGATTAATTGAATTTTGCATGTGATGCAGTTTAGAGTTCGATCGTCTCTTATGCGTCGCATTCTCGCGAATGTACAACGTTATTGTTTGCTATCGCAGTCTCGAGATAGAAGACTTGACATATGATGCGCACGGAGTTAAATCTCTCTTGAATATAATGTGCAAGATGAATATAAGTATGAATGTGCTATGAATGTTTGTCTTTGTTTACACGCCCTTCCTTAAAATTTTTCGTCCTGGAAAAATTACAGTAAATTGTCAAATGATGGAGGAATCAGGTGAGTTTTGGGTGTATAAGAAGAGGATACTGAAGGTTGCATTGAGGAAACGTTTGCAGCGGTGGTAATGTTGGCACAATGGTTGTAAGTTACTGTAGGTTCGAGTCGTTTAGTGTGACAACAGTAAAAATTATTTAATCTTGCCCAAAGATAAGAAATGATTATTATTATCATTTTGTGTGTGTTTAACTTATATCCGATAAAGGCAGCAATCATAGAGAGAGCTACGTATCCTGAATAATAAAGATAATCTATTGCAGTTGAAATAAAAGAATGATTTCGTCTTTGTAATGTTAGTCTTTCAATTTCGTCTTGTATCTGTTCTAGGTTGTAAGCATGAATTCTTAGGCTACCGAGGTCATGTTCTGAAAACGCCAATAAAGGAAGAGTTATATTCAAATTATCTTCATATAGTTTATTAAGTGTTAAGTTTAAAAGTGTGGTTGTATATGCGAAGTATGTAAATAATATGCAGTATTTGATATAAAACATTTATCATCAAGCTTTACAATACTAGCTTGTGATATCGTTATATCTTTCTTATAATTTTTACAAAATACGCTGAATAACATTTCTTTTATAGGTACGATATAAAATTTATCATTTTCTATACGCCTTACAAAATCATGAGTTAAAGAGAAATATTATTCTTTACATTTGCTCGTGTCGTTTAATAATATTTTATCGCAGGCGGATAATGACTCTATTAGCCTAGGTAAAATTTGTAGTTTACATATTTTTAACCGACTTCAAAAAGGAGGAGGTTCTCAATTCGACTGAATTTTTTTTTTTTTTTTATGTCTGTTACCTCATGACTCCGTCATTTCTTAACCGATTCGAAAAAACTTTTTCTTATCTGATAGAGAATGTCTGCAGGAAGGTCCCAAACGTGTCCTATAATTATTGGGCCAATATTCGGTTTGTATGACCCAATTATCAAATTAAGAAAAAAACCGGGTGTTTTGTTTTCTCATTTACCTCCCTTATACTTCGCCTACTCTCTCTCTCTCTCTCTCTCTCTCTCTCTGCCTCTCCCTCTCCCTCTCCCTCGCCCTCCCTCTCCCCTTCCCCCTCCCCTCTCTCTCTCTCTCTCTCTCTCTCTCTCTCTCTCTCTCTCTCTCTCTCTCTCTCTCCCTATCCCTCTCCCTCTCCCCTCGCCCCCCTCTCCCTCTCCCTCTCCTCTCTCTCTCTCTCTCTCTCTCTCTCTCTCTCTCTCTCTCTCTCTCTCTCTCTCTCTCTCTCTCTCTCTCTCTCTCTCTCTCTCTCTCTCTCTCTTACCTTGAATATGTATACATGCAGACATAACGACACTGTGCTGTTGAGCCTTCTTTCTTTCCTGCTATATATTGCTTGGTGGTGTACTAATGCATGCGTTATGAATTAATAATGAAAGTTTAATGTAATCAGTGGGTCTACCTATATTTGCGTTTTTAGTAAGGGGATTCACTAGAAGATAGAAAATAAAAATTTTTCAACAAAAACAAACAATTTAAAAAATTTTTAATAAATAAAAACCGACTTCAAAAGTATCGAATGAAAACAACATTTTTTACAAAAAATAAGATTTTAAAAACATTGCACTAAAAAATGACAAATAAAAAATTTTTAACAAAAAAAAACCGACTTCAAAAAATGCACTGAAAAGTAACAAATAATTTATTATCTTTAGAAATCATACAAATAATTGGTAAAATACAATTTTAGAAGTCGTCGTCTAATTCTAAATCTGTGGTGCGTAAGCAGAACGACTTAGTCCATTTTTTCAAAAATAACGTTCACATTCATTGTTCAAAAATAACGTTTACATTTATTGTCAAAAAATAACGTTTACATTCATTGAGGAATTAGACGCCGACTTCTAAAATTGTATTTTATCAATTATTTGTATGATTTCTAAAGATAATAAATTATTTGTTACTTTTCAGTGCATTTTTTGAAGTCGGTTTTTTTTTTATTAAAAATTTTTTTTGCATTGCCAAGTTGATTACAATCATTTATATTCGATAAGGTCGTATATTTTGATATGTCATAGGTTGTTAGTACATATTGATTGGTTATGTCTAATATTGCCGTATTTCCAAACCGTCTTTCGATTGGTAAAGGTTCGCATTTAAGGATTTTGTACGGATCATTGTGGATGATGGGATATTTAGTAACGATTACGAGTCCGTCTGTCTTAATGTATGATGTAAACGTCATAACTTGTAATATTGAAAAATAATTTTTCATTGTCGGTGTTATTAACATATCATCCTATTGCTGCTTTTTATATAAACTTTGTAGACCATTTATTAAAATTTCAGGTTTTAATAATGCAGGTGATAATATTCCATTTCTTTCTATATTTATAGAATTGAATAGGTCTGTTATATAGGCCTCGTACTCCTTTAGCGATGCATCAATTTCTTGCAGACTAAGTAATACAATTTGGTTGCCTTGATAATTGTTAAGCATTGTTGATATTCCAAGACTCCAGTTTATTAATTTATCTTCATTTTCTTTAAATATATAAAATTCTTTTGTAAATGAATCAAAGGTCTCTTTCATATACAATATTTGATTTTTAATTGCTACTAGCGAGTCTTCTGTATGTTTATATAGCTTGTCTATCTCTTGATTTATAGAATCGGCATCATCAGAATTTAAAGTACCAAATAAGAATTTGCTGGCTGTTCCTACAAAGTTGAATAATCCTTTCTTCTTTCTGTTGCGTTCTAAATGTAGAAAAAAAAATAATATTGCGAATAGTTCATTTAAACGTTTTTCTTGATGCATTATGAAATCTTTTGCAGTACAGTGAACATTATTACATACTTCTTTGATTCTTATTAATCTTTTTTGCATGTCTGTTTTATTTTGTATAAAGGATGTAAGATTTATGTAGTTAACAATAATCTAAGTATCTTCGAACACATAAACAGTTTTGAAGTTTTTCTGTAATACTGGTATATTAGCTGGTGTAATTCCTATGCCTGCTTTGCAGTGATAAAATGTATCAATCAACATTACTGTTAATATGATTATCGACTTCATCTGTAACAAAGAAGGGATTTGAGATAGGCGTGATCTCATTAAAATGTCGCCTGAGAATTTTAGTTTTAAATAAAAGCTGGACGGTATGACTTTCATTATTGACTGTAAGAATTGTTGCTGGCTCTATAAATCCGCGCGATGTTCTGAAATTTACCCTATCCCTTGGTTGTGGGTTGATTCTTGAAGTTTGTCTGTTATCTACTGTGTTTTTATTCATTTCTTTTTGTCTTTGTATATTTTCTCTTGCTTCTTTTGCTTTCTTTGTATTTTCTTCCAGCCGTTTATTTAGTGAGTTTGACTCGTCATGGTTCCAATTTTCTTTAAGTAAGATTCGTCCAAAGGATAATTCATAAGGTATATATTCTGTAGTAGGGTGTATTGTTCTATTATAAGCAGTAATGATTGGGTAGAAGCTTTTATTGTTCGAGACTGCTCCAATTATTCTTTTCTTCAAGGTCCCTATAAACCTTTCTACTATACCGTTTGATTGTGGATTAATGGAGTTGTTGATATATATTCTATTTTATGTTTTTTCAATAAATTTTGAAATGCCCTTGATGTAAATGTAGCTGCGTTGTCACTTATTATTTTCTTTGGTATTCCCCATTCACTCATTAAATCTTCTATAGATTGCGTATTTTGATCTAGATTTTTCAATTGATAAACTTTAGTATATCGTGAAAGCGCTTCTATAATAAAAAGTAATTTCATTCTCTTTTCTTCAGCATGATCTATATACCATAATTCGTTGATTTCTTTTGGCGCGTTTATGATAGTGCCTGAAGCCTTAAATCTGCTGTTGAAATTTCTTTCCGCACAATATTCGCAGGTGTCGATCTAATTTCTTACCTCTTCTGCTTTTGTTTCCCAATAATATTTACGCAGCTGGAACATAGTTTTATCATAAGCCCAATGAGCTTCGCTATGGGCTCTAGCTATTAATGTTTTTCTAGTCTTTTCACAATCCATATGAGTCTGTGCTAGACTCTTGATTCGTATTCTTCTTGAAAAACGAGCAAGTTTTGATAATAAATCCTGAGCCGAAGCGTCGTCAAAAGTTCTTAACTTTATAATTTCTCCTTTATAATTAGGGTAATGACTACGTAAATAATTTATTGATGATCGTATTAATTCTTCATTTGGAGTTAGTATAATGTCTCCTTCACATGCTTGTATTATTTCTATCTTTCCATATTTAGGTTCCTTTTCTGTCCGAAAGTATACAAGTGTTATCTGCTTTATACCTCTTTTGGCTGCTATAGTTTTTAAATAGTCTGTAGCATCGAAGAATTTCTTTCTGTTAAAACCTATGAGTTCCAATATTTGTCCCTCTGTGTATTTAGACAGTATTTCTTTTAAAACTTGTTTTATGTCTTGATTATCAGTATTCTTATATATTATATCACCTTCTATAGCATTAAGGTACTTCATTCGTGGATTTTCTCTTTTTGTAACAAATGCTCGGCTAAGAGCATCGGCATTAGTATTGAGTTTGCCTTTTTTATATTTCACTATGGGTTGGAAATCTGTGATTATTAACAAAAGTTTAAAAATTCTAGATCCAATTTCTGGTGATTTAGATTTTATGAAACCCGCTAATGGTGCTAATGGTGCATGATCTGTTATTAAAATAAAAGGTTTCCCATGTAAGGAATGTCTAAAATGTCGCATTGCCCATATTGCCGCTAATAATTCTTTTCAGCTTGATTGAGTGTTCTTAAAGCATAGGCGCAGGGTAAATCTTTTCCTTTCTTGTAATCACCTTGACTGAGAATTGCACCAAGTCTTTCGTTTCTTGCATCTGTTGTTAGTATGAACATCTCTTCCAAATTAAGATATTTTAATATAGGCGATGATGTTAATTTTTCCTTTAATATTTCAAAAGCCTTTTTGCATTTATCATCAAAGTTAAAAGTAACATTTTTACTCATTAATTTATTAAGAGGTGCTGTGATTTTACCGTCATTTTTAATAAATTTTCTGTAATATCCACATAAAGCTAGAAACTGTCTGATTTCCTTTTGATTGGAAGGTTGTTTATAGTTTCTTATACATTCTAATTTATTTGGATTAGGATATATTCCTTTCTCTGTGATGAGGTGTCCTAAATATTCTAGTTCTGGTTTTATACATTCGCATTTATCGGGTTGCAGTTTTAAGCCTGCAATCTTAAGTCGATCAAATAATATCTGTAAGTTCTTTAAATGTTCTGCAAAGGTTTTTGAGTATACTATAATGTCATCTAAATATACGAAACATATAGTGCCTATTATTCCTTGTAATTTTAAATTCATTATCCTTTGAAATGTAGCAGGTGCGTTTTAAGGTCCATTAGCATTTGTTTGAATTCCCAATGCCCTTTATGAGTAGAAAATGCAGTACGCTCTATGTGTTCTGGTAAAACCGGTACTTAATAAAAACCTGAGGCTAAGTCAAATGCAGAAAAATATCTCATACCTCCCAATTGATCAAGGATCTCATTTATTGACCGCAATGGGTAATTGTCTTAAAGTGTGTATTCATTTAATTTTCTGAAGTCTATCACGACTCTATATTTTTGTATTCCTGAAGCATCCATTTACTTTGGAACACACCAAACAGGTGATACAAAAGGCAAATTTGACTTTGCTATAATACCTTCATTTTCAAATTTTTCTATTTGTCTGTCGATTTCCTTATGTATCGATAATGGGTGTCGATATAATTTTGAAACAACTGGTTGATTTATTGTTAAATCTATACGGTGATACATATTCTTGAGTAATGGTGCATTATCTCCTTCTAGTTGAAAGGTATCATTATATTCTTTAACTAATGTTTGTATTGGTAATGCCTGTTCTCTCGGTAAATCTGATGTACGCGTATTGTCTATAATAAGTTTGACACGATGATACTTTTCTGTCATGAATGTTTGTTTGTTAAATACTTGTTTCTGTAGAAAAATTGTTTCATAAATATTTTGTTTCTGTTCTTGAAATTCTTCTATCTCTATCTCAGTATTTATTTTTATTTCCTTTTCCGATTCATTAACGATGTTAAGCGTTGTAGCTTTATTTTGTACTATATATATTGCTGGTGTTATTATATCTTTTGGATCGGTTATTATGTATTCTCCATCTGGTACAGCTATATCTATTTTTATAAGATTGACTCCTTGATTTACATAAACAGGTTTATCATTAAACGTGAATTGTAAAGGGTTATTTCCTGCATCGAAAATTCTTATGTTTTGTTTTTCTGTATCTATCAATGCTTTATAATGTTGTAGCCATCCTCGGCCCAACAGCCCATCAGCATCGAGGGGTATTTTATTGCTTGAAACGTGATGTATAAAATCTTTTCCAAAAACATTCAATTTGCATTTACCCAGCCTTGTGCGATTTCCGTTGACTATCTGTATTGTTTGTCTTTCTTCTGGTCGTTGTTTTATAGGGTTACAAGTATTAAGATCTAATACTTTGTCTTTAATGAATGTTATACATGCTCCTGTGTCTACTAGGAATTTGAATAATTTTCCTTCTGTTCCTGAGGGTTGCATCCCAAGATGCCAGTGTCTTCCATCTGTTGGAAAGATAGCGTCTTACAATGATCCTCCCAATAGTTCTGACGGTCGGGTGGGGTCTTCGACCATGGCGCCGAATCCTCTAGATACGTTTTGCTCTTTGAGCCTTTGAGGCAAAAATTTACTCTTTGCGCATTTTGATGTTTGAAACAACGTTCTTTATCATGGCCGTATGAATTACAATGAGAGCATGTAGGTTTACTTTCCTTTTTATCCGATCGATAATTTTCTTGTCGGTCACGCGAAAAACTTCTATCGCGTGTGTAATTTTTATCGGGTGTTGAATGTTCCTCACGATTCCTTGAGTCAAATCTAGAATGGCTTCTATCTATTGAATATTTTTCATATTTATCTCTTCTAGATATCTCAGCATGCTTGTTGTGACTTCTGTTTCGAAGTTCTTCGTCTTCTTTCCGGAGTTTTTCTTCGTATAAAACTTGTTGATAGGCGATGGGTGTGTGGTCGATTTTGTTGAAGAGCTAAGCGCAAGCCTTGTGGATACAACCCTCTTATGAATTTTGAAATTGCGTTTTTATTTTCATAATTTCTATGCATGTCTCTAAAATCGTCATTTAAGCCATCTATTGAAATCTGTATACACCGATTTATGTTATTATATCTTTGTATGTAGTCTGCTACCTTTCCATTTGTTCTCTGCCACATAGAATTACGCATTTCGGCTAATTGGTCATACTAAAGTTCCAATTTTCTGAAATGTGTATTTAAACATTCTTTAAGTTGCACGGCTGTAGTGACTTGGGTTGTTGTCCCTAACCGCAGGTGGTCCACTTGGGAGCGGTGGTGGATTTTTGTTTTCCGTCATTTAAGTTGTTAATATTTATAATTGTTTTGTCAACAAGATCAATTGTTTTTCTATAGCATCGGCTTTTTCCTTTTGCCGTTGTAATTCCTGCACTACATTTTGTTCTTCTTGATCGCATTGTGTTATATCTTCATTGGATTTAAATTCCTTTAATAAGCTATCCATTTTACTGAGTTTTAATTCTATTTTCAATTCATATAGTCCGTCGGTAGTATCGTAAAAATTATTAGATACGTAAGAGAGGGATGCAGGTGAACGTGTGGTATTTTCCAATCTTATGCTATCGTTATCGTCTTTACGATAATCATAATACATACGCGAGTGATGTTCCTATGGGTCAACCTCTCAAGCGTGTGTGCTCCGGCTTGAGACGTTGTATGACTTATAAATAACTTATAAATAAAATGTTACAGAAAGTTAGACACGCCTTTATTTTTTGGCTTGTCCCGCTGTGTGCTTAAAATTATTGTACGACTCATTGGAAGGTTTTAAGAGATGATGTTTTTGAAGATCTGGTTGGCTGCGTCTCTTAAACCACTAGCGGTACAAAAGTCCTCTTTTATTGTGGAGATGATGCTCTCTTTATCCCTGTGGATGCAGACGTAGCTTGATGAACCCTTCAACTACTGGTAGTCAACTCCTGAGAGTGTGGGCTATTGTCACCAGATTAATGATAAGTTTTCTTGATTTTTAAACTCTCCGTTTCCTCCTCAGAGAAGATATCCTGAGATATCGGAGTTTTGTTTAATCGTCTTTTATTACTTAGCTTCCTCTAATTTTTAAACTTCTCTGTTTTCTCCTGAGAGAAAATATTTTAAGAGATCGGAGTTTTGTTTAGTTACTTTTTATCACTTAGCTTCACTATCCTGTGACGGCCGAACTTCGTTCGGTCGTTGGGTTCACACAAAAATTATTTAATTTTGTCGGAACCAGCTTTCGTTCCAAGACTTACCTTTTCACTATTTAATACGAAATTGTCGATTTATAATTATATGGGTTTATATGGATATCTATATTTTTACACATTAAAAATAAAATCTACCAACACGTTATTATTTTTAATAAATTGGTCCTTTATTTTTAAGATCTTAATTATAATATAAAAGAGAGAGAATTCTACAATTTCAATTTATTATTATTATAATTTAATTAGAGACCAATAGAAAATATCTCACGTTAATTAGAAGAGACAAAGAAGAAGAATCAAATCTAAATCCTTTCCTTTTTCTTTCTTTCGATTCCTTCGGTTCCTTTCGATATCAAGGGCGCTTTTTCTCAAGAATAGCTGTTCTTGCGGATCTGATTTTCGATTCTTCTCTCGTTCGAATGGACACTTAACTTTAATTTTCAACACTCGATTAAGCACCAATCATTTGAATTATTCACACGTCTTATAGTTAGTGTAATGCACTGAATTAAATCTTAAGGTATTTCCCTTTTTTTTCCTTTATATTTATATTAGTGAAAATTAGATTATAATCTATTTCACTCGATTCTCTTAACTGTAAAATTAATTTAATATATGTATATCTAGATTTTAACACTGATTTTATCAGTCATAAAGACATATATGTTTAGTGTAAGTCTGTATTTTAGAGTTCATTTGACTTTAGATTCGCTGACTCAGGACATCGCATGGAACTACTTTTGGTTATTAACTTTATAGTAATGCAATTTAAAAATTTAAATTTTATGTTTGAAAATGTTCTAATTAATTTCTTATTTAATTTATGGCGTAGTTCCATGGGATGTCACACCTTCCCCCTTAAGACGATTGTCGTCCCGACAATCAAGTTTGCTAAACTTTGGATATAAAGAAAAATCATATTTTATGTATATATTGATTTTACAATAAAAAAAATATTAAGGCACAATTTAGAATAAATCTGTAAAATATTTTACTTTTCGGTATAACTGTTGATGAATTTGAACTAAGTAGGAAAGTTGTTATTAATTTTTTTTTTGGTTTGTAATCGTTAAATTAAAACTATATACATCGGCTGGAATCAATTTTAATATTGTATTTGTTTCAGTAGAAAAGAAGAAGTAAAATTGAAGATGAGAAAATTTTTAAATAAATGTAGTAATTGCAAAAAAAATTTCTTCTTTTTTTTTGTTTGTATAGGTCACTGAATGAAATACACTATTGATTATAAGAAAATATAACATTTAATTATTTTATAAGTATTTTGATTTTAGATTATCGTTAATTTGTAAGGTTTTGAAATGTATATAGTATCGGTGCTTATAATATTACAAAAATTCATATGAGTTAAACTAAAAAAAGAATATTGTTATAGTATATAAAATATTAAATTTAATGCTTCAAGTTAATGATTTAATTTCTTGAATGTTCATTTGAAATTTTCTTTGAAAAGTAATGGTGGAATCGTTACGTGGTTGCTTCCATTAAGTTCACGCGTAGGTGATGTTTTGCAGTGGTAAATCAGCATCCAGGGAGGTTGCAAAGAAAGATCGTTCTAGAGTTCGATTTTCATGAGATGTGACCTCTGTGTTTCGATTGCATAGGCTAGAAAGTTCGGAGATTTCCAGTATCTGATGGTTGGAGTGGTTTTGTTGAAGAGGTTGTAAGGTCACGTAAGTAGTATGGCGTTTTGATCCTGGTTGTTTTAAAGAACATTCTTGCAATTCTATACTATTTATTTTTCGACTGTGTTTATTTCATTGCTTAGATTTCAAGAATTTACATTTCCAGATTAGAATGAATATTGTTGTTCCTATTATTAAGTTTGTGAAAAATCCTGTGGCTATGTATGTGTAAGTACGGTTCCGTTCGTGGTGGCGTGTGGCTATTTCTTTAAATTTTGTTTCTATTTCCTTTAGTGAAATTATGTCTTTATTTTGTGTTAATTTCTTCAATTCCATAGTAATTTCTGAATCTAATTCCTTGGATAGTGTGAAGAAGGTATTTGGTTGCTGAAAGGATAATAAAGAAGGAATATCGTAGGTAATGTTTAGGTTGTATAGGTAAGTTTCTTTCATTTTAATCGTGTTTACTCCAAACAAGGTAACATCTTTACTGTGCGCTGTACATTTACCATGTAGTGTAAGAATGCCGGTGCCATAAAGGCTGATGGTGGTTTCAGGTTTTCCTTTGCAAGAAATTCGAAGGAGTGTTGCTTCTAGAGTCGAATAGAGCCACTCGTCGGTAGATTTTAGTTTAATCCAGTAAGGCATGTGATTGGTGGTTAGGACTAAGTCACATGTTTTTAAGGATTGGGTTGTTGGTTGAGAGTGTAGTAGGTATTCACAAGTTAGAGTGTTTGAAGGTGAAGATATGGGTATATCAGGAAAGCATAGGAGTGTTTTTTTTATTTGTGAGGCAGCTTTGGAAATAGGTGTTATCTGCTAAAAAGTATTTTTGAAGATCTGATGTGGTCAGTAAATTTGAAAATTTTGGTTTTATATAGGCGTAACCAGTGAGATTTTTATAAATCTCTTAAGGGATCGGTAGAGTATGTATTTTGTAATTGAAAAATTTTGTACGGTCTATAAGGGGAAAGTCTATAATAACATTTATTCTGCCTTGTATTAGGAATACGTTAGTTTGTGAAAGGGTTAGTAATTGTTCGAGAGTTATTCTGAATTGGTCTATAGGTAGAACATGATCTGCGTTATGTTTATTTATTTCGGTTAGTAGATTTCGAAATTGTGCGTGGGGTAGTAGTAAGGGATGTTAATGTCCACGGGAAGTGGTTTCTATTGCGTTAAGTAAGGTTTTAAGTGATTCTATATGGAGATTGAGGGATTGTTCGAACTGAATTGACCATATTATAGTGGTCTGTGCTGCGAGAGTGCGATTTTCGGAAGTCTGTACTTTCTGTGTGGTATTAAGCAGTTGTAATAGGCCATAGTGTAATTCAGATAGTTTCGTCTTGGTTTTATTCAATTCTTCATGAATGTTATTTTAATTGGAGCCAATTATATGTGTCTGGTTGGCTGCTAAGGTCGCGATTGTTTCTTGCTTTTCGTATAAAGCAATTATCTGTTGGTTGATTTCTTCTCTATCGTCCGCATCCATGGTGTCAAATAGTTTTTTACTTGTCCAGCCTATGAATTCTAATGGTGTTCCTCGTTTGGTTAATATGTGTGGTAAATTGCCCTCTTTTAAGTGTTTTGGAGTGGTGGGGTTGAGTATGTTAAAAAGTTCTTTCGAGTGAGTTTCGAGGAAGTTAAGTTTAATTTTAAGATTTTCGTAAGGTATGAGATTGCAGTTGTTATTAAATATACAAAGGCATTGGTCATAAGTCTTCTGAAGTTGTTCTCTTTTCCACGGTATAGGGTCATGTATGTTTCGGCAGTCTAGCGTTATTGTTATTCTACAGCGACTGCGTACAAGGTTTACTTCACCAAGTAGTTCGTAATAAATACCTGGATTCTTAAATAGTGGTGTAATGCGGTAGGAGTCTTCTGCTGTTGTTTGTGACGTTGTTAGGATAACAAGTGCCGTGACGAAAACGCTAAGAGAAGACATGGTACTTGTTTATTTTTTTTTCTTTCCTTGCCTGTAACAATGTGATAATAGTATGATAATTTCATATTAGATTGACTTGATGTTGTTAGTAATTAACTATATGCTCTCTTAACTTTATCCATGTTTTATTAGTTGTTTGCCATTAGCCGATTCTATAACTACGTTATTATTTTTGTGAATTTCACGCACTATAAACTTTCCATTATAGAATTCATCAAGTTTGCCTTTTCGACGCTCCTTAAGGACCGAATACTTTTGTACCAATTTCTAGGTTTTGGGGACGAGCCTTTTTATCGTATTGTTTCTTGCTTTTATATTTTGATTTTATTAAATTAGTTCTTGCTGTTTCTCGTGGATCATGCAAGCATTTTATTAGATCACAGATATAAGAGTTATATGTTTCTGGTCCGAATTCGTCTGGTGTTGTTAATGGTACTCGTGCGACACTACCAAAAACGAGTTCGAGTGGAGTAAATTTTGTTGAGGTATGAACTGAAGTGTTATATTCAAACATAGCAAAGGGGATCATTTTATCTCAGTCTTGTTTATCTGAGACTCGGGTACGGATATAATCAACAAGCATAGCATGACTGCGTTCTAGTGAGCCATTAGAGGCAGAATGAAAGCTAGTAGTATTTTTCAGATCAAATCCAAAAAGTTTTGATAGCTCTTGCAATAATTGGCTTTTAAAGCTTTTATGGTTGTCTGACAATATTATTCTTGGAACGCCAAATTTTAAACAGAATTGCAATATAAAAATTTATAAATCAATGCAATTTTTTGACTTTAAAATTGGCTAATTTATACATATTAAGAGCAGGCTGAACTATCTGTCCTTGTCTAATAGTGTTTTTCATCATTTGTATAAATACCATTGGTTGTAATATTTAAAAAAATGGCAGCCCCCGCTAGATACTAGTAGGATAGCTAAATTTTATAATAAGAACAAAATAATTTTATCACGTTGTTTTTGAATAATATGAAACCTACTGAAAATCTAAATTATAACCTATCTTTTTTGGTAGGTCTCATATTATTCAAAAACCACATGATTAAATTATTTTGTACTTATTATAAAATTTAACCATTATACTAGTACCTAGCGGGGGCTGCCATTTTTTTCGTGTCATAGTCAATGGTGTTTACATAAATGATGAAAACTACTATTAGACAAAGACAGATAGTTCGGCCTCTTCTTAATATAATATATGAAAATCCAAGATGGCGGGTGAGAATATCTCACCTGACCCGCCAGACGAGATAAATCTTGGATGTTGCGTTAAAAAAAAGGTTGCAATTGTTTACTGTAATTTTGTAATAAAGTATATCACTCTAGCTGTGGAGTTAGAGATAAAAATTTTAAAAGTGTTGCTGGGATTTTTGGTGTCTGCTCATGTACAGCTGAACCAACCTCAATTTTACAACTGGATGAAAAAAATGTAGATACAGTAGGAAAATGTATAGCAATATATGAGCAGAAGCTTAAGATGATGCAGGATAATTTCACTTCACAATTGAAAGTAATGGAAACAGAAATCAGTGATTTGAAGATGGAAAATGAAGAAATGTTGGAAAAAAATGAAGTATTAAGAGTCCGCTGTATCTCTGTCCTTTTCTAATTAAAAAATTGACTTTTTTCCCAAAATTAGCAACAAGAGGCAAAAATAAAGAGATGGTTTCGATGTGTTTAATAAAATGTAATATTTTCTTTGATTAGTATGAATTAATTTTATTGCTTCGTTTTTAAGAAAAGTTGGAATAACTTAAAAAATTAGAAATTAGTGTCAAATAATGGGATTTTCAAGTTATTCCAACTTTTCTTGAAAATAAAGCGGTGGAATTAAATTATTCTTATCAGAGAAAATATTGCTTTCTATTACACGAATCGAAACCATCTCTTCATTTCTGCCTGAAGCTATTAGTTTTTATAAAAAATAAATTTTAAATAGATTCGGTAAAACAGGTAACTGTGTCGGTATACAGCTGACTCTTAAAAGATCTGAACCAGGAAATAAAAAAACAACCTGCTGTTAGAAGAAAGGATAAGTGATTTACAGGAAAAACAAAAGAATAAGCCAGAGATTACTTTTGCACAAATCATGAAAAGAAAGGAGAGAGCAGGAAACAATGTTGAAAATATATTGGTTAGTACTAGTTGCAAAGAAAAGGATTTACAATCTGTTTACACCAACATTAGGCAAACACTAAGTAAAATTGGAAAACAATTTGATAAAGTGGAATTAAGCAAAAACAAAATACTAATTAAATGTGTAAATGAAAACGATGTGAAAGAAGTGGAAAAAGTCATTAAGGAAAAAAGTGATGAAACTATAATAACAGAAATTAAAAAGAAAAAGAACCCTCGCATAAAGATAGTTGATATAGATGACATAAACATAGATAATATGGAAGAAATTGAAAAAGATATAATTATAAGAAACAATCTGGAAGAAAATGAAAATATAAAGGTAGTTTTTAAATACAGAAATAAAAAATCAAACAGATGGACAGTTATTGTAGAGTCTAATGCGAGTGCATATGATAGGATGATGTCACAAGGAAAGGTTTATGTTGGTTTTTCCTGTTGTAGGGTCTATGATGACTACAATATTAATATGTGTTATAAGTGTTGTACATATGGTCATATACAAAAGAAATGCCAGTGGGATGTTTGTTGTCAATATTGTGCTGGTGATCATGATGGTAAAGATTGTAAACATAAGGATACTTTAAAATGCAATAATTGTCATAAGGCCAATGAAAAATATAAAACTAACTGGCAGACTAACCACTCAGCTGGTGATAGAGATTC
Source organism: Anastatus disparis (assembly GCA_017163975.1). Classification (NCBI taxonomy): domain Eukaryota; kingdom Metazoa; phylum Arthropoda; class Insecta; order Hymenoptera; family Eupelmidae; genus Anastatus; species Anastatus disparis. The sequence goes on along the minus strand of JAFFSR010000036.1, from coordinate 1,521,149 downwards.
CTGTTCAATGTATAAACAATTAATGAGAAAAGTTATAAAGAAATGTGATTATCCATATGATCCAACAATGAGAAATAGAAGACTCCCGCAGTGATGGATTTATTGAATCATAAAAATGGCTGATAATATTGAATTATTGGAAGAAATTGAAAATGAAATTGTAAATGGAGAAATATCTTATTGTGATCTGCAGTCTCTTAATAATTCAGTTGAGATTAAATCAAATGATATTATGTACATAAATGTGAGAAGCTTGAATTCCAATTTTGAAAATTTGCAAATTCTTCTTAAAAGATTAAGGACCAAACCATATGTGATAATATGTAGTGAAACTTGGAATCTTGTACAGCATGAGTATTTTGTGATATCTGGGTATAGTATGTTCTATAATTACAGCTATATAAACAGAGCAGATGTTGTTGTAGTTTATATTAAGGAAAGTGTAACAAAAACTGTTTATATAATTGATGTTGGTAGATAGAAAGTACTGCATATGAATATAAAACTAAATAATAACAGCAACCTTGAAATATCCTCCATATACAGATGTCATGACTTGCATTGCGCTGAGTTTATTATGAGTTTGAAAGCTCTTTTAAGTCTTAAAAGAAACTCAAAAAACCATCTGATTGTGGGGGACTTCAATATCAATATTCTGAAGACTGATGTTTATAGTGAGGAACTCTTGTGCAGTTTACTGGAAAAGGGTTACTTTCCTGGTTTTACTGGGGTGACTAGACCAAAAAATGAGGATATGGAAAGCGGTACATGTATTGATAATGTATTTATCAAGATGGAAACTATTTCAATTAAGACCTTTAAATTGAGTATACCATCACCAGATCACTATCCTTTATTTGTTAGTATAAACAGGCCACCACAAAGTGATATAACTGATAGAAAAATAGTTTATAAAAATAAAAAATTGTACAAAGTAGCCAAAGAATTTGATTGGAGTATGTTTCAAGGGGTTCATGATCTTAATTGTGCAACTGAAGGTCTGATATCTGGTATTAAAGAATGTTTGAATAAATCTAAATATAATACAAAAACAAAAAGTAATAAAAGTGATGTTTCCCTAGATCAAGTTGGATAACAAGTGCTATGATGGTTTCTTGCAAGAGAAAGGAATACATGTATAAGAAGATGAAAAATGATTCAACCAATATTCAGTTAAAGGATGATTATAAACATTATGTTAAAGTTTTGAACAAGGTAATAAAAGATGCAAAAATTAAATATGAAAATGATCAGATTATGGCAAATCACAATAATACAAGGAAATTTTGGAAAATAATACATAAAAAAATAGGAAAAGTAAAAAATAATCATAATGGAATCAGCAAAATAGTAGATGATAATAATAAAACTCTAATGGATCAAAAGGAAATAGCTGACTATATGAACAATTATTATGTTAATGTTGGTGTAAAATTGAGTAATAAAATAAAAGGCTGCAATAGAGAATTTAGGTTACCTGTGTCAAATACTAAGACTATGTTTTTAGGTCCAACCAATAGATCTGAAATACAAACAATAATAAGGAATATGCGAATCAAGAATGGAGGGGTGGACGATATAAATACCAAAACCATCAAGACTTTATCTGATTTGATATCAGATACTCTTGTCTGTATTTTCAACAATTGCATGGAGAAATCTATCTGGCCAGATGCATTAAAAAAATCTGAAGTTGTTCCTGTATTTAAATCAGGTAAGAAACTAGATGTAAATAACTATAGGCCTATATCACTTGTTTCAAATTTAGCTAAAATATTTGAAAAAATAATTTATAATAGAATCTGTGATTTTATTTACAAGCACAAAATAATATCTAGTCAACAATTTGGATTCGTTAAGAATAAGGATACAAAGGATCTATTAAATATAATATCCAATAAAATATATGAAAATTTGGATAAAAGTAATCCTCTATTGATCACTTTTTTGGACTTAGCTAAGGCGTTTGACACTGTTAACCATGGAATGCTCTTGGATAAGTTGTATAATTATGGTATACGAGGCATTGCTTATAATATCATAAAAAGTTATTTAAGTAACAGGTGTCAGAGAGTTAGAATAGGAAAATGTAAGAGTGCTTTTGAAGAAACTCATACTGGCGTTCCTCAGGGCACTATTCTGGAACCTCTTTTATTTATTTTGTACGTGAATGATCTCTTTTCTGTGATACCGGATAATGCTATCTATTCCTATGCAGATGACACTGCAATAGTAACAACTGAAAAAACTTGGTCTGAAGCTCAACATAAGATGAATAAATATTTAGATGTAGTAGATGATTGGCTGGCTTGGAATAAACTATCTCTGAATGTTAAGAAGACTGCATATGTCACTTTTGGTAATTATTGTGATAGTGTACCCAAAGAAATTCAAATAAAAATAAAGGATGAAAATATAAACAGAGTAGAGAACTGTAAGTACTTGGGTCTGATTATTGACTACAACTTAAAATGGGACAAACACATTAAATATATTATAAACAAAACCAGATATTTGATCTTTTTATTTTATAAAATATCTAAGTATATGCTAACTAACACTATGAGAATGATCTACTATGCACTTTTTCATAGCGTAATAAACTATGGAATAACTGCTTGGGGTGGAGCTTACAGGAATCAAATTGATACACTACAAAGAACACAGAATAAAATATTTAAAATAATGAACAAAAATAAATTTATATTAGAAAACCCAATGAATTTGACACAGATGTTCATGTATGCATCTTTAAAATGTAATTATAATAAACTTAAAGAAAAGTATCTACAAAATAATAGCATTACTAGAAACAAGAGTTTGACTATTCCTAAAAGGAATAAAACTGTCAGTGGAAAGAGTGCCTATATTAATGCCATAAAATGTTTTAATGATCTACCCAATGAATACAGAGTCTTGGATGCATCAAAGAGTTCCAGCAAATTGAAGTTAAAAAAATGGATTAAAATAAATTATTAATATATTTCATATTATTCTGTGTATTTATCATATGAAAAATGATGGAATTTGTTACTTTTTTAATTATTAATTGGGTTATGGTACTAATTATGTTATAGACATATAAATTTGTTATTTTGTTAAAAACTCTAAAAAAATGTAAATATTGTAACCACTAAGTTAAGTTATTTCTACTGTTTTAGTTTTAAGTTAGTTACTAACAGTATCGCACACAGGAAATAATATTTTCCTTTGCGAAATTACTACAATTGTAATTACTTGTAATAAGTTACTGAATAAATAATAATAATAATAATAATAATAAAATTTAACCAAGCGATGCTAGGAGCGAGGTAAATTAAGCTTATATGGATTAAAATCGAAAAGAAATTTCAGCGAAGAGAAGATTTTGGTCAGATGTTTTATCATTAATTGATTCTATAAATATTAAATTTTATGAAAAATGAGTTTTAGAATAAATGTTCATATGAGAACAAAAAAATGAACAAACTAACAGAAGAACTTAAGTTTAAAACTTCAAATAAACAATGTTCAATGATGAACATTGAACTTTGTTTTTATGATGTTCATGTTTTTCATGTTTATCTATTTAATAAGTGGTAATTTATTGAAATTTTAATAATAATTATCAATAAGAAATTTTAATTATCTATATAAATAACTTTTGAAATTTTTATTTCAGGATTTTTCATAGTTCTTCAGCAGTTATTGAAATTCTTATATTAAATAATTTCAATTCAGAAGTACAACTGAATTTATTATTTTCATAGAATGAATTTAACCAAAAAGAAAAATTAATTTTAATAGATGAAGATGGATATGCTGGGCAATTGAGTATGTTAAATGATAAACACATTAAAAAATTTAATCAAATTTTGAATAATCATACAAAATTTTCAACGCTACCAACAATAGTTTTACGAAGGCTCGAAAATATTAATCCAGTTCCATTAAATCAAGATCACATACAAATACCTTTCTCCGGAAATCGGCATTTTTGTCACTAGATTTGTATCTATTATTCACAAAATGTAATTCATGTTTATGATAGTTTAAATAGTAATGGATTAAATAATGAACAAAAAGTTTACATTAATAAACTATTTCCAATTCGTGAAAACTTATGAATATGTTTTGAAAAAGTTCAATTTTAGATTAACCCTTTTGATTGTGGCATTTTTTTAATAGCATTTGCAACAGCAATTGTTAATAATTTGTGTGTTTGTGGAATAGAATTTGAGATCGAAAAAATACGTGGACATTTGCTAACTATGTATGAAACAAATTCAATTGTCACGTTTCCATTAGTAAAGAACAATTATACTAATATCAATTATAAAGCAATATCCAGAAATCAGCAAATTATACATCATAAGGAATTGTCAACGATGAAATTAAATTTTGAAAATACAAATTTTGAATATTTCGAAGAAAAAAAGTTACGAGAATTAGCACTACAACAATTACATTTATTAGATAACATAAAATGTTTAGAAGCAACAAATTATAAACCAAAAACTTATCTACAAAAAATTTACTAAAACAGTAATAAAAGAAAATCTAAACAATCTAAAGAAAAAATTTCAAAAAGTAATGGTAAAAATAATAAATACAATAACATTGAAGAATCTGAAAATGATATTGAACAAGAACCAATCCTGACATTTAAGAGCAGGCCGGAGTAGAATCTGATACCGACCGAGTAAAATTGAGTTTTTTGTTATTTACTCAAGTATTAATTAGTGTATCTGCAAATTAAAGGTTAAGCGCAATAGATATTATTATTACAAATATGTGTGCACAGAAAAAAAAATCTTCCGATTTGTTTTTGAGAAAAGTAAGGAATGCCGAACTAAAAGTTTATGTTTATAATATTTTCGCGTTCCTTACTTTTCTCAAAAACAAATCGGTAGATTTTTTTTCTTGAGCATACATATTTGTAATAATAATATCTATTGCGCTTAACCTTTAATTTGCAGATACGCCGATTAATACTTGAGTAAATAACAAAAATCTTAATTAGACAAGGACAGCGAATCCGACCTGCTCGTAATAATTAATTTAATGATAAAAAATTATTAAAAGTAACAAAAGTTTTGATTGAGAAATTGAAAAATTTTAACATAAGGCATAATGAAAATCAAATTAATTCTCAAAACATTAATGTAATTACGAAACGTGAACATGATATCGAGAGGGATGAAAATTTAAAAAAATTATAAAAAGTGTAATTGAAAAATTTAAAAATTATTAATATATTGCAACAAAAAAGTCAAATTTCTAACCAGAATGAATTTATAAAAAACAATTAAGAATCCTCAAACAAAAATAAGAATTTAACAAATCAACAAAATCACGACTATGATAGACGCATTCATGACAAATCGTATTATAAATATAATAAACATTAAGTTTTAAAAAATGGAAAACAATATTAACCTTTAGAGGACGGGGCATTCGGAATTTTCAATTTCTCAGTATTTTCTATTAAAAAAACATAATATGCGTCTCTAATATTGGGAAATACTCATATGTGAAGTGTCTATCCATGGTCGAGCCACTATAGTGGCTTTCCCGTCCCTCAAAGATTAATTAAAAACCAAAAAAAAATATTGAAACAATTAAATAAATCTTATAAAAAAACATAAAAAAAAAGATGATAATTCAATTACTTCAGTAAAAATAAAAATTGTTATGAAAAAACAAAGATGAATTCAAAACAAAAGAAAATCAAAATGATATAAATTATTACCAAATAGCTAAAGATACATTGACTAATAATAATAAAAATTATATCATGCAAAATATTGGTGATTTGAATTTTATTTGTGATTTTTGTGGTGCTAGACATTTTGCATTCTGAAATGTCCAGCACCGAAAAGAAGCTAAATGTAGTGGAGTAGCAGTAGTTTTTATAGAAAATGAATTATCTATTGAAAGAGACATATGTATTTATTCATAAGCAGAAAAACCAATAAGAATCCTATATATAAGTAAAAACGTAGATCTTATAATTATATATCCAGTTATATTCATGGGTTCAAATAAAAATTGAATATTATATTTTATGAAGAAAAATCAAGATTCTTTAAGGACAGAACTTTATCAAGGTGTAATGGATTTCTTAAAGAATAAAAAAAAACGAAATCAATAATAGTTTAAAAATTGAAAAAATGTTTCATATTACCATCAACTTTTACAGGAAGTCCGTGTTCCTTACATTGAAATTTTTCGATTGCATGACATTAGTACAAAGAATTGAAAAACCAGATTTTTTCATTACTATGACATGCAATCCGAAGTGGGAAGAAATCACAAATAATATAGGAGAAAGTGAAAAAGTAGTATATAGACCAGATATTGTTGTTGAAGTATTTTATCAAAAATTAAAAATAATAATTGAGCAAATTACTAAAAACCATATTTTGGGAAAATCCATTGCATATTCATACGTAGTAGAATTTCAAAAGAGAGGATTACCGCATGCACATATGCTAATATTTTTAAGTAAAGATGATAAAATTTACAATAGTGATGACGTTGATAAATTTATACACCGAAAAAAATCCGTTACGCCAATGGTTCCATACCTCCTACAACTATTATTGTTCGCGAGGTTGAAACTACAGCGGTCTAAAATATGCGACGCACATTATTAGATAGGTATGGTAACAGAGTAGTTCACTGTAAATACTGCAATAGTTCGAGCGCTGAGCGTTAGCTGTTGGGGGTAAATGAAATACGATCTGTCAAAACACACGAACGCGCGTGATTCCAGACTCGAATGATATAGCGTCGATGAGGTTTTACTAAAGCCGGACGGATTTTTTTTGGTGTAGTAGCTGAAATTATAAATAAAAATGAAAATCTCAGAATATATGAAATAGTTAAACAATTTATGATCCATGGTCCTTGTGGAGATCAGAATAAAAACTCACCTTGTATGGATAAAGAATCAGGAAAGTGTACGAAAAATTTTCCGAAATGATTCAATGAAACTACAATAATGACTAATAGTTATCCTATTTATCGATGAAGAAATGATAAAAATGAGATATTATACACAAAAACAAGTAAGCAGACAATAGATTTGTTGTTCCTTATAAACCGTATTTATAACTACAGTTTAATGGTCATATTAATATTAAATTACGTTAAACAATAGAAGTTATAAAATACTTATTTAAATACTGCTATAAAGGACATGATTGTACATTTATAGAAATGAAAGCAAGTGAAATAAATACTGAAAGTAATACTAATAATAAAATGGATGGAACGAATGATTTGGATATGTTTTATGATGAAATTAAACAATATATAAACACAAGATACGTTTGCCCGCCAGAAGCTATGCATCGCATATTGGAATATAATATTAGTAAACTTTCACATACAATTCGTGAATAAGCTGTTCATAATGAAAATTAACAATATGTGTATTTTAAAGAAGGATCCGAATACGAAATTGATAAGAAAAATGTAAATACAACACTAACAGCGTGGTTTGAACTTAATAAAAGTGACCCAGAGACACATAATTACTTTTATTCTGATTTACCGCAACATTATGTTTTCAATCGAATACATAAAACATGGGCGAAAAGAATAAAAACTATGAAACCTATTCTAAACAAAATTTACTGAGTTAATCCAAAACAAAAAAATTAGATTCTGTTTGGAATTACTTCTGCTTCACGTTAAAGCTGCTACATCTTTTGAAAGCTTAGAAACTTTTGATGGAATCACATACAAACATTTTTTGAAGAAGCAAAAGCAAGAAATTTAGTTAAAATAGGTGATGAATGCGATAAATGTTTAGGAAAATCATGTAAATCTCGATTTCTAAAAGCTCTTTGTCAATTATTCAGTTACATTCGTACGTTGCACAATCCAATTCATGCTCGAGAATCATATGAAAAATATAAAATCGATTTTCATCATATTACCACAAATGAATCAACAAAAAGGTGAAGAATATGCATTAAGCATAATTAATGATATTTTAACTAATAATGGAAGTAGATAAGCTATAGTTATACCGGATCACCTTCATTCTGGATCACCCCTCTCCTTAAAGTGATCGAGAATCCGACGTGTGTATAAACCCATAAGAGTACCCCCTTCTTCGAGCGATTTTTTGAATTTCAGTTTTTGTTCACGCCCACCCTTTTCTACTCCATATGATTTAGAATCCAATATGTGTATAAACCCATAAGAATTACCTTTTTTTGTTTGATTTGTAGGTGGCCCCATACAATAGGGGAGTCCCAAGATGTTTTTTTTTTCTTTAAAAGATTAATGTTTACGATTGCATGTTTCTCTTTTTTTCATCTCTATGACTTTTTTCTTTAAGCAACCTTCTTTTGATCGATAGATGTTTTTCCTTTGGTCAAGGAATATTTTTCTTCATCTTTTTCAAATATGAGTTTTTTTTTTTTTTAAACAAGATGAAAAAAAATAGCTGACCCTTTTTTTCTCAAAAAGATTTTCTTTCAAAAAAATAAAGACAGGGTATAAAAACAGTGACTTGGAAAAAATATATATATTAGAAGTCAAATTTGTAATTTCCTTATGTATTATATCCTAAAGGTTGCATGATTCATTATTTTCATGCGCCTGCGACTCAAAAAAGAACACACACAATGTACTGCATTGAGAGAAAGGACATTCTTTTCCTTCTCTCCTAAAAGCAGGTAAATTTTTGTGCAACGTTCAAGAAAAGGCATAGTGGACAGCGCTACGAAAAAGACTCTCCATCCACCGAAAAACTTAACGTTGGCTAGTGACCCTTTCTCTTTCGCTTCTCCACAGCACCACTTAGTCGGCGCAGTCAGTGTGCTGAAAACGGACCCTGATTGCTCCGATAATCTTAATGCAATCGGCGCTTCACATAACGCTGAAGGGTAAATGCGGCGCCTTAAGTCTTTGAGTGCAGGTATACACAGAAAACCCTCGGTCTCGCCATTGTTTTACCACTGCATGTTTTTTTTTCTTCTTCATCTCTATGGCAGTTTCTTTAACCCACCTGCTTCTGATCGATAGATATTTCCCCTTTGGTCACTTCCACATTACTTTACTATTCAAAGTAACTTGTTTTCATTTTGTGGGAAAGAGACCTTTTTATTCCTTTTCGTAAAAATATTTTTTCTTTTTACTGAGAAAAGAAACCTTTTTTTTGGTTTCATGTTTGTAATCTTACGATCTTTTTTCTTTCAAAATACCTATTTCTTTAAAAATTGAAACTCTTATTGTGCCCATTCTACACCCATGTATTAAGTTAAAATAAGGTTATTGGTGAATTTTTTTCTTTTCAGAAAAGGTTTTTTTGACAGGTTTATATTTTTGAAAGGCATCTGTTATTTTATTTTATCTTTTTTTTGAGAAAAAAGGTCTTTTACTCTTTTTTTAAAACAATATATCGGTCATTTAATTTTGAGAACAAAGCCCTTTGCGAATGCATTCTTTTAAGATAGAAGAGAGAACGTAGAAAATAGTCGGAGGATTGTCAAAAAATTTTTTCTGCACGTAGGTAATTTTTGTAGATTTTTTTGTATAAATACTGTGGTGCATGCAATGTTCAGTATTCGATCGTCTCTCAAGCTTCCTAAAGTAAGATTGAAAAATTTAAGTTTCTATTTTAATCATATTTAAAAAAAATAAAAAATAGCAAACGGAAAAAGAAACCAAAAAAACAAAACTATGAAAAAGTATAAAAAAGTATTAAGAAAATGTTTAATTTTAATATAAAAAATTTAAATATATTTTTACTTACACACTTACTAGGAGAGTATCAGACCTCCGGATCACGGATTTTGCTCAAACTTTAGGATAAGTTTTAAGATGCCAAAATATGAAAGGAAATAGAATTTTAGACCCCAACGCTCAATATTTCCCTAGTTACAGGCAATTAAAGAATATCACTAAAAAAGTCACTAGATTTTCAAACGCATATAGTTCCTTAGCATTGATAGCTAGGAGCTCGAAACTTCTTTTAAATGAAAGCTGAGCTCAAATCCTTTCGAAATAGTAGTTATAGCATGTCAAAATACTATTTTTTCCCAAAATTATAGCATGATAAACATTAGACCCAATTTCAGCTTTTGTTATTAATTAATGTTTTGAAAAGAAAAATTAGGTCCAATGTTTATCACGCTATAACTTTGGGAAAAAATAATATTTTGACATGCTATAACTACTATTTCGAAAGGATTTGAGCTCAGCTTTCAATTAAAACAAGTTTCAAGCTCCTAGCTATCAATGCTAAGGAAATATATGCGTTTGAAAATCTAGTAACTTTTTTAGTGATATTCTTCAATTGCCTGTAACTAGGGAAATATTGAGCGTTGGGGTCTAAAATTCTATTTCCTTTCATATTTTGACATCTAAAAAATCATCCCAAAGTTTGAGCAAAATCCGTGATCCGGAGGTCTGATACTCTCCTAGTTAGTAAAAGATTTCAACCATTGCACTTTCTGCTCTCCTTTGACGAATAATTTTTTGATTCCTTGCGAACAGATTTAGAAAACACGTTGCAGATGATGATATGGAATATCTCCGGAATCCCATGCTATACCGTGATGAAACCTTTTCACCCAATGCATTTAAGCCATGCATTTTTCTTCTGTATTTAGATCCTCCCATGTAATTGGAGATTTGAAAACATAGACTGTAGGTAAAGCTGTTTTTCTAAAATTGAGGAAACTAACTTCTTTGAAAATAAAAGAATCCTCTGATATTCTTTGAAAGCCTTGAATATCACATCTATAAATGCTTTCTTCTTCCGTAGACTGCATGATATAATTTTTGAACAGCATATCGTAATTACGAGTTCTAGCCATCTCGTAGCTTGGATGTTTCAGTATGAATTAATATCGGGAAATGAGAATAGAAAATTTTCAAATTGTAGGTTCATGACAAGCAATTCCCTCTTACCTTTTAAAGATTAGACGATGGAAAATAAGTCAGTTTTCACTAATTAAACTAAAAAATGATAATAACTCCACCTCTAACTTTTTAAGATTGGACGATGGAAAATCGCTCAACCCTCATTGGTTAAAACTAAGAAATGATTTTGATAGGTTAAAAGCGGTAAAAAATTCATCCCTACCCGTGAAAACCTCTCTTATTCTGAAAAACTTGCACTCCGTTTTACTATTGGTTAGTCAATTAAATTTTTTATCTCTCCTTATGTTAATTTTACCTTTAAAAAGGACTGAAGTTTTCTGGATGAGCATACTTCGTCAGAGGAGTCGTGAGTGTACATAGACATCAGGACTAAATTTTACTAATCGTGAAAGTTTGTGTTTGTGAAAGTTTATTTTAAATAAAAATAAAAAAATGTCTTCAATTAATTTCTTTGAACGTCTTGTGCAGCTACTCCGTGATACTTTACAAAATGTAAATAAATTGAACAATACCGATCTCCATTATTGGATAGATATGTGCAATGGTAGTTTAGAGAAATTAAATGAAAAAATTGTCAATTTTGATCTTACAAGAGGAGAAAAGCAGTGATGTCAAACTTGTGTGTTACATCTTTCGGGTATTGAAGGTTAATTTGAACATCATCTTCAACGAGGAGGTGGTCTGCAATCTGAAGAAACAGAAGCTTCTGTTGAATGTCAAGATGTGCAGTCAGCTTTTGAAAACAGAATTAGAACTGGCGTAGTGGTAAATATAAATCATGTGGATATTTTAAGTTTTTTAAACGACGCTCAAGAAGTCTTTAAAGTACATGTACAGTCATGCTTAGAAAAATATAGTGCTCTGAAAGTGAATTCGGATTTCATCGCAGAATTATCCATACAGAAAAGTAGTGAAGAATTAACAGATATTAAATATTTTACAACCACAAGTACTTCAATTTTCATGTCAACAGATCTAGAAGAATAGTTCAAAATAAATATTAAAGATTCTATTTTAACACAGATAGAAGAATTTTAAAAAAAAGATTCTCGCTGGACTCTAAAAAGTATTATAAGTCTGAGTATAAATATGAAAAAATATTCCCGATCAAGGACAGCTCGTACATTCCTCTACCACCATTTATACAAAAGAAAGAAGCATGTGTCAATGTTCGTAACAATGACAATCAATGTTTCAAGTATGCTATCCACTCGACGTATTTAGAAGAATTATCTTTCCAGAGGTCAACCATTTGTCACATATGCCGAAAACTAATCCATGATGAAGAACTCGCAGTACGAGATCACTGTCATCTCACAGGACGGTAAGATATTAATTATATTTCAATGAAAAAAAAATTTACTTAATCATGCAAATTTTTAAAAATATCTATTTTTTTACATTAGTTTCAGAGGTGCAGCACATAATTCATGTAATTTGAATTAAAAGTATTCAAAATTTATTCCTGTGGTTTTTCATTACCTCAACTACGATACATACTTCATTTTGAAAGAGATAGCCACATCTTCATTGATGGGAAAACGAGTTACGCTATTGCCACATAATAAGAAAAAATATATTTCTTTTACAAGATACATAGATGGCAGTGACCTATGTTTTAGATTCATAGATTCTTGGCGTTTTCTTCCTTCGTCATTAGGAAAGCTTGCATTATACTTGGAAAATGTGCCGATATTGATAAAAGAGTTTCGAACTGATGGATTTATAGATGAAAAAATTGATTTTCTCAAACGTAAAGGTATATTTCCATATGATTTTGTAGATAGATTGGATAAATTATTAGTAACAAAATTGCCAGAGAAAAATCAGTTTTATAACCAACTCACCGATTCTCATATTGCTGATGAAGACTATGAGCATGTTATTCAAGTCTGGAGTAAGTTCAATATAAGGACATTAGGCAAGTATTCGGATTTATACTTAAAAAAAGATGTTTTACTATTAGCAGATGTATTTGAAAGTTTTCGAAAAACATCTCTCAAAGCTTACGGTTTATGCCCAGCTCACTTTTATACGTCTCCAGGGCTTGACATTTTCAGCAGCGCTAAAAATGACGAAGGTAGAACTGGAGCTTCTTACTGATATAGATATGTTGATGTTCATTGAAGCAGGTATTTGGGGAGGAATAAGTCAATGCTGTAATCGCTATGCCAAGGCGAACAATCCATATATGGGTTCTTCATATGATGAAAAACAGAAAATGAAAACACTTATGTATTTTGATATTAATAATCTTTATGGATGGGCAATGATTCAATATTTGCCAGTCGGATAATTCAAATGGGTAGAATATGAGACGAATCCAAACTTATTCAACGCACCGCCAGATATAGATATTGGATATATTGCTGAAGTAGATTTAGAATATCCTGAGGAAATACACGATGAACATCGAGATTTTATATTCTGCGCAGAGCATAGTGTGCCACATGAGTCGAAACAAAAGAAACTTCTCACTACTTTAAAGAACAAGGAGGAGTATGTTATTTACTATCAAACACTTAGACAAGTGTTGGAAGATGGGCTTCAACTGAAAAAAGTGTATAAAATTTTAAGTTTTAAGCAGGAGGCATGGCTCAAACCTTATGTGGAATTAAATACTCTAAAAAGAATGCAGGCTAAGAACGAATTTGAGAAACTGTTTTATAAATTGTTAATCAATGCTGTCTATAGAGAGTGTATTGAGCGAAAGCGGTCTCGAGTTGATGTCCGATTGGTAAATAAATTCACTGGTAGATATGGAGCAGAAGCACGCATAGCTCTACCAAATTTTCACAGCTGTGCTATTTTTGATGAGAATTCGGTTGCCATTGAAATGAAGAGAACGAGCATCACAATCAAAAAACCAATTTATGTTGGATTTTGCATTTTAGAATTATCAAAAACATTAGTTTATGATTTTCATTATTCGTACATAAAAAAGCGAGTTGGAGACAAATGCAAACTTTTGTATACTGATACTGATAGTCTCATATACGAAGTTGAGGACGTTGACATGTACAAAATAATAAAAGAGGACATACATAAATTTGATACTTCCGATTATGAAGAAAATAATCCGTTCGAAATTCCTCGAGTTAATAAGAAAGTTCCAGGTTTGATGAAAGACGAACGTAATAGTAAGATAATGACAGAATTTATAGGATTACGAAACAAAGTGTATAGTATTTCAATCGATCGAGGAGAAGTTATAATGAAAGCCAAAGGTATAAAGTCCAGTGTTGTTAAAAAATTAATTACTTTTAAGGATTACCGAAGCTGTCTTCAGGATCTCACTATTATATGCCGTGAACAGTGCAATATCCGTTCAAAATTGCATACTGTGCATACTGAAAAAGAGAGAAAAATTGCTACGAGTCCTCACGATGATAAGAGATTTTTATTGCCTGATAGTACAGATACTTTACCTTGGGGACATTATAAAATTGAAGAAATTCTCTTAACTGTAAAATTAATTTAATATATGTATATCTAGATTTTAACACTGATTTTATCAGTCATAAAGACATATATGTTTAGTGTAAGTCTGTATTTTAGAGTTCATTTGACTTTAGATTCGCTGACTCAGGACATCGCATGGAACTACTTTTGGTTATTAACTTTATAGTAATGCAATTTAAAAATTTAAATTTTATGTTTGAAAATGTTCTAATTAATTTCTTATTTAATTTATGGCGTAGTTCCATGGGATGTCACACCTTCCCCCTTAAGACGATTGTCGTCCCGACAATCAAGTTTGCTAAACTTTGGATATAAAGAAAAATCATATTTTATGTATATATTGATTTTACAATAAAAAAAATATTAAGGCACAATTTAGAATAAATCTGTAAAATATTTTACTTTTCGGTATAACTGTTGATGAATTTGAACTAAGTAGGAAAGTTGTTATTAATTTTTTTTTTGGTTTGTAATCGTTAAATTAAAACTATATACATCGGCTGGAATCAATTTTAATATTGTATTTGTTTCAGTAGAAAAGAAGAAGTAAAATTGAAGATGAGAAAATTTTTAAATAAATGTAGTAATTGCAAAAAAAATTTCTTCTTTTTTTTTTTTTTGTATAGGTCACTGAATGAAATACACTATTGATTATAAGAAAATATAACATTTAATTATTTTATAAGTATTTTGATTTTAGATTATCGTTAATTTGTAAGGTTTTGAAATGTATATAGTATCGGTGCTTATAATATTACAAAAATTCATATGAGTTAAACTAAAAAAGAATATTGTTATAGTATATAAAATATTAAATTTAATGCTTCAAGTTAATGATTTAATTTCTTGAATGTTCATTTGAAATTTTCTTTGAAAAGTAATGGTGGAATCGTTACGTGGTTGCTTCCATTAAGTTCACGCGTAGGTGATGTTTTGCAGTGGTAAATCAGCATCCAGGGAGGTTGCAAAGAAAGATCGTTCTAGAGTTCGATTTTCATGAGATGTGACCTCTGTGTTTCGATTGCATAGGCTAGAAAGTTCGGAGATTTCCAGTATCTGATGGTTGGAGTGGTTTTGTTGAAGAGGTTG
Organism: Anastatus disparis; assembly: GCA_017163975.1. Taxonomy (NCBI): domain Eukaryota; kingdom Metazoa; phylum Arthropoda; class Insecta; order Hymenoptera; family Eupelmidae; genus Anastatus; species Anastatus disparis. Next base: position 1,505,711 of record JAFFSR010000036.1, on the reverse strand, counting down.
TAAGGTCACGTAAGTAGTATGGCGTTTTGATCCTGGTTGTTTTAAAGAACATTCTTGCAATTCTATACTATTTATTTTTCGACTGTGTTTATTTCATTGCTTAGATTTCAAGAATTTACATTTCCAGATTAGAATGAATATTGTTGTTCCTATTATTAAGTTTGTGAAAAATCCTGTGGCTATGTATGTGTAAGTACGGTTCCGTTCGTGGTGGCGTGTGGCTATTTCTTTAAATTTTGTTTCTATTTCCTTTAGTGAAATTATGTCTTTATTTTGTGTTAATTTCTTCAATTCCATAGTAATTTCTGAATCTAATTCCTTGGATAGTGTGAAGAAGGTATTTGGTTGCTGAAAGGATAATAAAGAAGGAATATCGTAGGTAATGTTTAGGTTGTATAGGTAAGTTTCTTTCATTTTAATCGTGTTTACTCCAAACAAGGTAACATCTTTACTGTGCGCTGTACATTTACCATGTAGTGTAAGAATGCCGGTGCCATAAAGGCTGATGGTGGTTTCAGGTTTTCCTTTGCAAGAAATTCGAAGGAGTGTTGCTTCTAGAGTCGAATAGAGCCACTCGTCGGTAGATTTTAGTTTAATCCAGTAAGGCATGTGATTGGTGGTTAGGACTAAGTCACATGTTTTTAAGGATTGGGTTGTTGGTTGAGAGTGTAGTAGGTATTCACAAGTTAGAGTGTTTGAAGGTGAAGATATGGGTATATCAGGAAAGCATAGGAGTGTTTTTTTATTTGTGAGGCAGCTTTGGAAATAGGTGTTATCTGCTAAAAAGTATTTTTGAAGATCTGATGTGGTCAGTAAATTTGAAAATTTTGGTTTTATATAGGCGTAACCAGTGAGATTTTTATAAATCTCTTAAGGGATCGGTAGAGTATGTATTTTGTAATTGAAAAATTTTGTACGGTCTATAAGGGGAAAGTCTATAATAACATTTATTCTGCCTTGTATTAGGAATACGTTAGTTTGTGAAAGGGTTAGTAATTGTTCGAGAGTTATTCTGAATTGGTCTATAGGTAGAACATGATCTGCGTTATGTTTATTTATTTCGGTTAGTAGATTTCGAAATTGTGCGTGGGGTAGTAGTAAGGGATGTTAATGTCCACGGGAAGTGGTTTCTATTGCGTTAAGTAAGGTTTTAAGTGATTCTATATGGAGATTGAGGGATTGTTCGAACTGAATTGACCATATTATAGTGGTCTGTGCTGCGAGAGTGCGATTTTCGGAAGTCTGTACTTTCTGTGTGGTATTAAGCAGTTGTAATAGGCCATAGTGTAATTCAGATAGTTTCGTCTTGGTTTTATTCAATTCTTCATGAATGTTATTTTAATTGGAGCCAATTATATGTGTCTGGTTGGCTGCTAAGGTCGCGATTGTTTCTTGCTTTTCGTATAAAGCAATTATCTGTTGGTTGATTTCTTCTCTATCGTCCGCATCCATGGTGTCAAATAGTTTTTACTTGTCCAGCCTATGAATTCTAATGGTGTTCCTCGTTTGGTTAATATGTGTGGTAAATTGCCCTCTTTTAAGTGTTTTGGAGTGGTGGGGTTGAGTATGTTAAAAAGTTCTTTCGAGTGAGTTTCGAGGAAGTTAAGTTTAATTTTAAGATTTTCGTAAGGTATGAGATTGCAGTTGTTATTAAATATACAAAGGCATTGGTCATAAGTCTTCTGAAGTTGTTCTCTTTTCCACGGTATAGGGTCATGTATGTTTCGGCAGTCTAGCGTTATTGTTATTCTACAGCGACTGCGTACAAGGTTTACTTCACCAAGTAGTTCGTAATAAATACCTGGATTCTTAAATAGTGGTGTAATGCGGTAGGAGTCTTCTGCTGTTGTTTGTGACGTTGTTAGGATAACAAGTGCCGTGACGAAAACGCTAAGAGAAGACATGGTACTTGTTTATTTTTTTTCTTTCCTTGCCTGTAACAATGTGATAATAGTATGATAATTTCATATTAGATTGACTTGATGTTGTTAGTAATTAACTATATGCTCTCTTAACTTTATCCATGTTTTATTAGTTGTTTGCCATTAGCCGATTCTATAACTACGTTATTATTTTTGTGAATTTCACGCACTATAAACTTTCCATTATAGAATTCATCAAGTTTGCCTTTTCGACGCTCCTTAAGGACCGAATACTTTTGTACCAATTTCTAGGTTTTGGGGACGAGCCTTTTTATCGTATTGTTTCTTGCTTTTATATTTTGATTTTATTAAATTAGTTCTTGCTGTTTCTCGTGGATCATGCAAGCATTTTATTAGATCACAGATATAAGAGTTATATGTTTCTGGTCCGAATTCGTCTGGTGTTGTTAATGGTACTCGTGCGACACTACCAAAAACGAGTTCGAGTGGAGTAAATTTTGTTGAGGTATGAACTGAAGTGTTATATTCAAACATAGCAAAGGGGATCATTTTATCTCAGTCTTGTTTATCTGAGACTCGGGTACGGATATAATCAACAAGCATAGCATGACTGCGTTCTAGTGAGCCATTAGAGGCAGAATGAAAGCTAGTAGTATTTTTCAGATCAAATCCAAAAAGTTTTGATAGCTCTTGCAATAATTGGCTTTTAAAGCTTTTATGGTTGTCTGACAATATTATTCTTGGAACGCCAAATTTTAAACAGAATTGCAATATAAAAATTTATAAATCAATGCAATTTTTTGACTTTAAAATTGGCTAATTTATACATATTAAGAGCAGGCTGAACTATCTGTCCTTGTCTAATAGTGTTTTTCATCATTTGTATAAATACCATTGGTTGTAATATTTAAAAAAATGGCAGCCCCCGCTAGATACTAGTAGGATAGCTAAATTTTATAATAAGAACAAAATAATTTTATCACGTTGTTTTTGAATAATATGAAACCTACTGAAAATCTAAATTATAACCTATCTTTTTTGGTAGGTCTCATATTATTCAAAAACCACATGATTAAATTATTTTGTACTTATTATAAAATTTAACCATTATACTAGTACCTAGCGGGGGCTGCCATTTTTTTCGTGTCATAGTCAATGGTGTTTACATAAATGATGAAAACTACTATTAGACAAAGACAGATAGTTCGGCCTCTTCTTAATATAATATATGAAAATCCAAGATGGCGGGTGAGAATATCTCACCTGACCCGCCAGACGAGATAAATCTTGGATGTTGCGTTAAAAAAAAGGTTGCAATTGTTTACTGTAATTTTGTAATAAAGTATATCACTCTAGCTGTGGAGTTAGAGATAAAAATTTTAAAAGTGTTGCTGGGATTTTTGGTGTCTGCTCATGTACAGCTGAACCAACCTCAATTTTACAACTGGATGAAAAAATGTAGATACAGTAGGAAAATGTATAGCAATATATGAGCAGAAGCTTAAGATGATGCAGGATAATTTCACTTCACAATTGAAAGTAATGGAAACAGAAATCAGTGATTTGAAGATGGAAAATGAAGAAATGTTGGAAAAAAATGAAGTATTAAGAGTCCGCTGTATCTCTGTCCTTTTCTAATTAAAAAATTGACTTTTTTCCCAAAATTAGCAACAAGAGGCAAAAATAAAGAGATGGTTTCGATGTGTTTAATAAAATGTAATATTTTCTTTGATTAGTATGAATTAATTTTATTGCTTCGTTTTTAAGAAAAGTTGGAATAACTTAAAAAATTAGAAATTAGTGTCAAATAATGGGATTTTCAAGTTATTCCAACTTTTCTTGAAAATAAAGCGGTGGAATTAAATTATTCTTATCAGAGAAAATATTGCTTTCTATTACACGAATCGAAACCATCTCTTCATTTCTGCCTGAAGCTATTAGTTTTTATAAAAAATAAATTTTAAATAGATTCGGTAAAACAGGTAACTGTGTCGGTATACAGCTGACTCTTAAAAGATCTGAACCAGGAAATAAAAAAAACAACCTGCTGTTAGAAGAAAGGATAAGTGATTTACAGGAAAAACAAAAGAATAAGCCAGAGATTACTTTTGCACAAATCATGAAAAGAAAGGAGAGAGCAGGAAACAATGTTGAAAATATATTGGTTAGTACTAGTTGCAAAGAAAAGGATTTACAATCTGTTTACACCAACATTAGGCAAACACTAAGTAAAATTGGAAAACAATTTGATAAAGTGGAATTAAGCAAAAACAAAATACTAATTAAATGTGTAAATGAAAACGATGTGAAAGAAGTGGAAAAAGTCATTAAGGAAAAAAGTGATGAAACTATAATAACAGAAATTAAAAAGAAAAAGAACCCTCGCATAAAGATAGTTGATATAGATGACATAAACATAGATAATATGGAAGAAATTGAAAAAGATATAATTATAAGAAACAATCTGGAAGAAAATGAAAATATAAAGGTAGTTTTTAAATACAGAAATAAAAAATCAAACAGATGGACAGTTATTGTAGAGTCTAATGCGAGTGCATATGATAGGATGATGTCACAAGGAAAGGTTTATGTTGGTTTTTCCTGTTGTAGGGTCTATGATGACTACAATATTAATATGTGTTATAAGTGTTGTACATATGGTCATATACAAAAGAAATGCCAGTGGGATGTTTGTTGTCAATATTGTGCTGGTGATCATGATGGTAAAGATTGTAAACATAAGGATACTTTAAAATGCAATAATTGTCATAAGGCCAATGAAAAATATAAAACTAACTGGCAGACTAACCACTCAGCTGGTGATAGAGATTCCTGTTCAATGTATAAACAATTAATGAGAAAAGTTATAAAGAAATGTGATTATCCATATGATCCAACAATGAGAAATAGAAGACTCCCGCAGTGATGGATTTATTGAATCATAAAAATGGCTGATAATATTGAATTATTGGAAGAAATTGAAAATGAAATTGTAAATGGAGAAATATCTTATTGTGATCTGCAGTCTCTTAATAATTCAGTTGAGATTAAATCAAATGATATTATGTACATAAATGTGAGAAGCTTGAATTCCAATTTTGAAAATTTGCAAATTCTTCTTAAAAGATTAAGGACCAAACCATATGTGATAATATGTAGTGAAACTTGGAATCTTGTACAGCATGAGTATTTTGCGATATCTGGGTATAGTATGTTCTATAATTACAGCTATATAAACAGAGCAGATGTTGTTGTAGTTTATATTAAGGAAAGTGTAACAAAAACTGTTTATATAATTGATGTTGGTAGATAGAAAGTACTGCATATGAATATAAAACTAAATAATAACAGCAACCTTGAAATATCCTCCATATACAGATGTCATGACTTGCATTGCGCTGAGTTTATTATGAGTTTGAAAGCTCTTTTAAGTCTTAAAAGAAACTCAAAAAACCATCTGATTGTGGGGGACTTCAATATCAATATTCTGAAGACTGATGTTTATAGTGAGGAACTCTTGTGCAGTTTACTGGAAAAGGGTTACTTTCCTGGTTTTACTGGGGTGACTAGACCAAAAAATGAGGATATGGAAAGCGGTACATGTATTGATAATGTATTTATCAAGATGGAAACTATTTCAACTAAGACCTTTAAATTGAGTATACCATCACCAGATCACTATCCTTTATTTGTTAGTATAAACAGGCCACCACAAAGTGATATAACTGATAGAAAAATAGTTTATAAAAATAAAAAATTGTACAAAGTAGCCAAAGAATTTGATTGGAGTATGTTTCAAGGGGTTCATGATCTTAATTGTGCAACTGAAGGTCTGATATCTGGTATTAAAGAATGTTTGAATAAATCTAAATATAATACAAAAACAAAAAGTAATAAAAGTGATGTTTCCCCTAGATCAAGTTGGATAACAAGTGCTATGATGGTTTCTTGCAAGAGAAAGGAATACATGTATAAGAAGATGAAAAATGATTCAACCAATATTCAGTTAAAGGATGATTATAAACATTATGTTAAAGTTTTGAACAAGGTAATAAAAGATGCAAAAATTAAATATGAAAATGATCAGATTATGGCAAATCACAATAATACAAGGAAATTTTGGAAAATAATACATAAAAAAATAGGAAAAGTAAAAAATAATCATAATGGAATCAGCAAAATAGTAGATGATAATAATAAAACTCTAATGGATCAAAAGGAAATAGCTGACTATATGAACAATTATTATGTTAATGTTGGTGTAAAATTGAGTAATAAAATAAAAGGCTGCAATAGAGAATTTAGGTTACCTGTGTCAAATACTAAGACTATGTTTTTAGGTCCAACCAATAGATCTGAAATACAAACAATAATAAGGAATATGCGAATCAAGAATGGAGGGGTGGACGATATAAATACCAAAACCATCAAGACTTTATCTGATTTGATATCAGATACTCTTGTCTGTATTTTCAACAATTGCATGGAGAAATCTATCTGGCCAGATGCATTAAAAAAATCTGAAGTTGTTCCTGTATTTAAATCAGGTAAGAAACTAGATGTAAATAACTATAGGCCTATATCACTTGTTTCAAATTTAGCTAAAATATTTGAAAAAATAATTTATAATAGAATCTGTGATTTTATTTACAAGCACAAAATAATATCTAGTCAACAATTTGGATTCGTTAAGAATAAGGATACAAAGGATCTATTAAATATAATATCCAATAAAATATATGAAAATTTGGATAAAAGTAATCCTCTATTGATCACTTTTTTGACTTAGCTAAGGCGTTTGACACTGTTAACCATGGAATGCTCTTGGATAAGTTGTATAATTATGGTATACGAGGCATTGCTTATAATATCATAAAAAGTTATTTAAGTAACAGGTGTCAGAGAGTTAGAATAGGAAAATGTAAGAGTGCTTTTGAAGAAACTCATACTGGCGTTCCTCAGGGCACTATTCTGGAACCTCTTTTATTTATTTTGTACGTGAATGATCTCTTTTCTGTGATACCGGATAATGCTATCTATTCCTATGCAGATGACACTGCAATAGTAACAACTGAAAAAACTTGGTCTGAAGCTCAACATAAGATGAATAAATATTTAGATGTAGTAGATGATTGGCTGGCTTGGAATAAACTATCTCTGAATGTTAAGAAGACTGCATATGTCACTTTTGGTAATTATTGTGATAGTGTACCCAAAGAAATTCAAATAAAAATAAAGGATGAAAATATAAACAGAGTAGAGAACTGTAAGTACTTGGGTCTGATTATTGACTACAACTTAAAATGGGACAAACACATTAAATATATTATAAACAAAACCAGATATTTGATCTTTTTATTTTATAAAATATCTAAGTATATGCTAACTAACACTATGAGAATGATCTACTATGCACTTTTTCATAGCGTAATAAACTATGGAATAACTGCTTGGGGTGGAGCTTACAGGAATCAAATTGATACACTACAAAGAACACAGAATAAAATATTTAAAATAATGAACAAAAATAAATTTATATTAGAAAACCCAATGAATTTGACACAGATGTTCATGTATGCATCTTTAAAATGTAATTATAATAAACTTAAAGAAAAGTATCTACAAAATAATAGCATTACTAGAAACAAGAGTTTGACTATTCCTAAAAGGAATAAAACTGTCAGTGGAAAGAGTGCCTATATTAATGCCATAAAATGTTTTAATGATCTACCCAATGAATACAGAGTCTTGGATGCATCAAAGAGTTCCAGCAAATTGAAGTTAAAAAAATGGATTAAAATAAATTATTAATATATTTCATATTATTCTGTGTATTTATCATATGAAAAATGATGGAATTTGTTACTTTTTTAATTATTAATTGGGTTATGGTACTAATTATGTTATAGACATATAAATTTGTTATTTTGTTAAAAACTCTAAAAAAATGTAAATATTGTAACCACTAAGTTAAGTTATTTCTACTGTTTTAGTTTTAAGTTAGTTACTAACAGTATCGCACACAGGAAATAATATTTTCCTTTGCGAAATTACTACAATTGTAATTACTTGTAATAAGTTACTGAATAAATAATAATAATAATAATAATAATAATAAAATTTAACCAAGCGATGCTAGGAGCGAGGTAAATTAAGCTTATATGGATTAAAATCGAAAAGAAATTTCAGCGAAGAGAAGATTTTGGTCAGATGTTTTATCATTAATTGATTCTATAAATATTAAATTTTATGAAAAATGAGTTTTAGAATAAATGTTCATATGAGAACAAAAAAATGAACAAACTAACAGAAGAACTTAAGTTTAAAACTTCAAATAAACAATGTTCAATGATGAACATTGAACTTTGTTTTTATGATGTTCATGTTTTTTCATGTTTATCTATTTAATAAGTGGTAATTTATTGAAATTTTAATAATAATTATCAATAAGAAATTTTAATTATCTATATAAATAACTTTTGAAATTTTTATTTCAGGATTTTTCATAGTTCTTCAGCAGTTATTGAAATTCTTATATTAAATAATTTCAATTCAGAAGTACAACTGAATTTATTATTTTCATAGAATGAATTTAACCAAAAAAGAAAAATTAATTTTAATAGATGAAGATGGATATGCTGGGCAATTGAGTATGTTAAATGATAAACACATTAAAAAATTTAATCAAATTTTGAATAATCATACAAAATTTTCAACGCTACCAACAATAGTTTTACGAAGGCTCGAAAATATTAATCCAGTTCCATTAAATCAAGATCACATACAAATACCTTTCTCCGGAAATCGGCATTTTTGTCACTAGATTTGTATCTATTATTCACAAAATGTAATTCATGTTTATGATAGTTTAAATAGTAATGGATTAAATAATGAACAAAAAGTTTACATTAATAAACTATTTCCAATTCGTGAAAACTTATGAATATGTTTTGAAAAAGTTCAATTTTAGATTAACCCTTTTGATTGTGGCATTTTTTTAATAGCATTTGCAACAGCAATTGTTAATAATTTGTGTGTTTGTGGAATAGAATTTGAGATCGAAAAAATACGTGGACATTTGCTAACTATGTATGAAACAAATTCAATTGTCACGTTTCCATTAGTAAAGAACAATTATACTAATATCAATTATAAAGCAATATCCAGAAATCAGCAAATTATACATCATAAGGAATTGTCAACGATGAAATTAAATTTTGAAAATACAAATTTTGAATATTTCGAAGAAAAAAAGTTACGAGAATTAGCACTACAACAATTACATTTATTAGATAACATAAAATGTTTAGAAGCAACAAATTATAAACCAAAAACTTATCTACAAAAAATTTACTAAAACAGTAATAAAAGAAAATCTAAACAATCTAAAGAAAAAATTTCAAAAAGTAATGGTAAAAATAATAAATACAATAACATTGAAGAATCTGAAAATGATATTGAACAAGAACCAATCCTGACATTTAAGAGCAGGCCGGAGTAGAATCTGATACCGACCGAGTAAAAATTGAGTTTTTTGTTATTTACTCAAGTATTAATTAGTGTATCTGCAAATTAAAGGTTAAGCGCAATAGATATTATTATTACAAATATGTGTGCACAAGAAAAAAAAAATCTTCCGATTTGTTTTTGAGAAAAGTAAGGAATGCCGAACTAAAAGTTTATGTTTATAATATTTTCGCGTTCCTTACTTTTCTCAAAAACAAATCGGTAGATTTTTTGTTGAGCATATACATATTTGTAATAATAATATCTATTGCGCTTAACCTTTAATTTGCAGATACGCCGATTAATACTTGAGTAAATAACAAAAATCTTAATTAGACAAGGACAGCGAATCCGACCTGCTCGTAATAATTAATTTAATGATAAAAAATTATTAAAAGTAACAAAAGTTTTGATTGAGAAATTGAAAAATTTTAACATAAGGCATAATGAAAATCAAATTAATTCTCAAAACATTAATGTAATTACGAAACGTGAACATGATATCGAGAGGGATGAAAATTTAAAAAAATTATAAAAAGTGTAATTGAAAAATTTAAAAATTATTAATATATTGCAACAAAAAAGTCAAATTTCTAACCAGAATGAATTTATAAAAAACAATTAAGAATCCTCAAACAAAAATAAGAATTTAACAAATCAACAAAATCACGACTATGATAGACGCATTCATGACAAATCGTATTATAAATATAATAAACATTAAGTTTTAAAAAATGGAAAACAATATTAACCTTTAGAGGACGGGGCATTCGGAATTTTCAATTTCTCAGTATTTTCTATTAAAAAAACATAATATGCGTCTCTAATATTGGGAAATACTCATATGTGAAGTGTCTATCCATGGTCGAGCCACTATAGTGGCTTTCCCGTCCCTCAAAGATTAATTAAAAAACAAAAAAAAATATTGAAACAATTAAATAAATCTTATAAAAAAAACATAAAAAAAAAGATGATAATTCAATTACTTCAGTAAAAAATAAAAATTGTTATGAAAAAAACAAAGATGAATTCAAAACAAAAGAAAATCAAAATGATATAAATTATTACCAAATAGCTAAAGATACATTGACTAATAATAATAAAAATTATATCATGCAAAATATTGGTGATTTGAATTTTATTTGTGATTTTTGTGGTGCTAGACATTTTGCATTCGAAATGTCCAGCACCGAAAAGAAGCTAAATGTAGTGGAGTAGCAGTAGTTTTTATAGAAAATGAATTATCTATTGAAAGAGACATATGTATTTATTCATAAGCAGAAAAACCAATAAGAATCCTATATATAAGTAAAAACGTAGATCTTATAATTATATATCCAGTTATATTCATGGGTTCAAATAAAAAATTGAATATTATATTTTATGAAGAAAAATCAAGATTCTTTAAGGACAGAACTTTATCAAGGTGTAATGGATTTCTTAAAGAATAAAAAAAAACGAAATCAATAATAGTTTAAAAATTGAAAAAATGTTTCATATTACCATCAACTTTTACAGGAAGTCCGTGTTCCTTACATTGAAATTTTTTCGATTGCATGACATTAGTACAAAGAATTGAAAAACCAGATTTTTTCATTACTATGACATGCAATCCGAAGTGGGAAGAAATCACAAATAATATAGGAGAAAGTGAAAAAGTAGTATATAGACCAGATATTGTTGTTGAAGTATTTTATCAAAAATTAAAAATAATAATTGAGCAAATTACTAAAAACCATATTTTGGGAAAATCCATTGCATATTCATACGTAGTAGAATTTCAAAAGAGAGGATTACCGCATGCACATATGCTAATATTTTTAAGTAAAGATGATAAAATTTACAATAGTGATGACGTTGATAAATTTATACACCGAAAAAAATCCGTTACGCCAATGGTTCCATACCTCCTACAACTATTATTGTTCGCGAGGTTGAAACTACAGCGGTCTAAAATATGCGACGCACATTATTAGATAGGTATGGTAACAGAGTAGTTCACTGTAAATACTGCAATAGTTCGAGCGCTGAGCGTTAGCTGTTGGGGGTAAATGAAATACGATCTGTCAAAACACACGAACGCGCGTGATTCCAGACTCGAATGATATAGCGTCGATGAGGTTTTACTAAAGCCGGACGGATTTTTTTTGGTGTAGTAGCTGAAATTATAAATAAAAATGAAAATCTCAGAATATATGAAATAGTTAAACAATTTATGATCCATGGTCCTTGTGGAGATCAGAATAAAAACTCACCTTGTATGGATAAAGAATCAGGAAAGTGTACGAAAAATTTTCCGAAATGATTCAATGAAACTACAATAATGACTAATAGTTATCCTATTTATCGATGAAGAAATGATAAAAATGAGATATTATACACAAAAAACAAGTAAGCAGACAATAGATTTGTTGTTCCTTATAAACCGTATTTATAACTACAGTTTAATGGTCATATTAATATTAAATTACGTTAAACAATAGAAGTTATAAAATACTTATTTAAATACTGCTATAAAGGACATGATTGTACATTTATAGAAATGAAAGCAAGTGAAATAAATACTGAAAGTAATACTAATAATAAAATGGATGGAACGAATGATTTGGATATGTTTTATGATGAAATTAAACAATATATAAACACAAGATACGTTTGCCCGCCAGAAGCTATGCATCGCATATTGGAATATAATATTAGTAAACTTTCACATACAATTCGTGAATAAGCTGTTCATAATGAAAATTAACAATATGTGTATTTTAAAGAAGGATCCGAATACGAAATTGATAAGAAAAATGTAAATACAACACTAACAGCGTGGTTTGAACTTAATAAAAGTGACCCAGAGACACATAATTACTTTTATTCTGATTTACCGCAACATTATGTTTTCAATCGAATACATAAAACATGGGCGAAAAGAATAAAAACTATGAAACCTATTCTAAACAAAATTTACTGAGTTAATCCAAAACAAAAAAATTAGATTCTGTTTGGAATTACTTCTGCTTCACGTTAAAGCTGCTACATCTTTTGAAAGCTTAGAAACTTTTGATGGAATCACATACAAACATTTTTTGAAGAAGCAAAAGCAAGAAATTTAGTTAAAATAGGTGATGAATGCGATAAATGTTTAGGAAAATCATGTAAATCTCGATTTCTAAAAGCTCTTTGTCAATTATTCAGTTACATTCGTACGTTGCACAATCCAATTCATGCTCGAGAATCATATGAAAAATATAAAATCGATTTTCATCATATTACCACAAATGAATCAACAAAAAGGTGAAGAATATGCATTAAGCATAATTAATGATATTTTAACTAATAATGGAAGTAGATAAGCTATAGTTATACCGGATCACCTTCATTCTGGATCACCCCCTCTCCTTAAAGTGATCGAGAATCCGACGTGTGTATAAACCCATAAGAGTACCCCCTTCTTCGAGCGATTTTTTGAATTTCAGTTTTTGTTCACGCCCACCCTTTTCTACTCCATATGATTTAGAATCCAATATGTGTATAAACCCATAAGAATTACCTTTTTTTGTTTGATTTGTAGGTGGCCCCATACAATAGGGAGTCCCAAGATGTTTTTTTCTTTTAAAAGATTAATGTTTACGATTGCATGTTTCTCTTTTTTTCATCTCTATGACTTTTTTCTTTAAGCAACCTTCTTTTGATCGATAGATGTTTTTCCTTTGGTCAAGGAATATTTTTCTTCATCTTTTTCAAATATGAGTTTTTTTTTTTTTTAAACAAGATGAAAAAAAATAGCTGACCCTTTTTTTCTCAAAAAGATTTTCTTTCAAAAAAATAAAGACAGGGTATAAAAACAGTGACTTGGAAAAAATATATATATTAGAAGTCAAATTTGTAATTTCCTTATGTATTATATCCTAAAGGTTGCATGATTCATTATTTTCATGCGCCTGCGACTCAAAAAAGAACACACACAATGTACTGCATTGAGAGAAAGGACATTCTTTTCCTTCTCTCCTAAAAGCAGGTAAATTTTTGTGCAACGTTCAAGAAAAGGCATAGTGGACAGCGCTACGAAAAAGACTCTCCATCCACCGAAAAACTTAACGTTGGCTAGTGACCCTTTCTCTTTCGCTTCTCCACAGCACCACTTAGTCGGCGCAGTCAGTGTGCTGAAAACGGACCCTGATTGCTCCGATAATCTTAATGCAATCGGCGCTTCACATAACGCTGAAGGGTAAATGCGGCGCCTTAAGTCTTTGAGTGCAGGTATACACAGAAAACCCTCGGTCTCGCCATTGTTTTACCACTGCATGTTTTTTTTTTTCTTCATCTCTATGGCAGTTTCTTTAACCCACCTGCTTCTGATCGATAGATATTTCCCCTTTGGTCACTTCCACATTACTTTACTATTCAAAGTAACTTGTTTTCATTTTGTGGGAAAGAGACCTTTTTATTCCTTTTCGTAAAAATATTTTTTCTTTTTACTGAGAAAAGAAACCTTTTTTTTGGTTTCATGTTTGTAATCTTACGATCTTTTTTCTTTCAAAATACCTATTTCTTTAAAAATTGAAACTCTTATTGTGCCCATTCTACACCCATGTATTAAGTTAAAATAAGGTTATTGGTGAATTTTTTCTTTTTCAGAAAAGGTTTTTTTGACAGGTTTATATTTTTGAAAGGCATCTGTTATTTTATTTTATCTTTTTTTTGAGAAAAAAGGTCTTTTACTCTTTTTTTAAAACAATATATCGGTCATTTAATTTTGAGAACAAAGCCCTTTGCGAATGCATTCTTTTAAGATAGAAGAGAGAACGTAGAAAATAGTCGGAGGATTGTCAAAAAATTTTTTCTGCACGTAGGTAATTTTTGTAGATTTTTTTGTATAAATACTGTGGTGCATGCAATGTTCAGTATTCGATCGTCTCTCAAGCTTCCTAAAGTAAGATTGAAAAATTTAAGTTTCTATTTTAATCATATTTAAAAAAAATAAAAAATAGCAAACGGAAAAAGAAACCAAAAAAACAAAACTATGAAAAAGTATAAAAAAGTATTAAGAAAATGTTTAATTTTAATATAAAAAATTTAAATATATTTTTACTTACACACTTACTAGGAGAGTATCAGACCTCCGGATCACGGATTTTGCTCAAACTTTAGGATAAGTTTTAAGATGCCAAAATATGAAAGGAAATAGAATTTTAGACCCCAACGCTCAATATTTCCCTAGTTACAGGCAATTAAAGAATATCACTAAAAAAGTCACTAGATTTTCAAACGCATATAGTTCCTTAGCATTGATAGCTAGGAGCTCGAAACTTCTTTTAAATGAAAGCTGAGCTCAAATCCTTTCGAAATAGTAGTTATAGCATGTCAAAATACTATTTTTTCCCAAAATTATAGCATGATAAACATTAGACCCAATTTCAGCTTTTGTTATTAATTAATGTTTTGAAAAGAAAAATTAGGTCCAATGTTTATCACGCTATAACTTTGGGAAAAATAATATTTTGACATGCTATAACTACTATTTCGAAAGGATTTGAGCTCAGCTTTCAATTAAAACAAGTTTCAAGCTCCTAGCTATCAATGCTAAGGAAATATATGCGTTTGAAAATCTAGTAACTTTTTTAGTGATATTCTTCAATTGCCTGTAACTAGGGAAATATTGAGCGTTGGGGTCTAAAATTCTATTTCCTTTCATATTTTGACATCTAAAAAATCATCCCAAAGTTTGAGCAAAATCCGTGATCCGGAGGTCTGATTACTCTCTAGTTAGTAAAAGATTTCAACCATTGCACTTTCTGCTCTCCTTTGACGAATAATTTTTTGATTCCTTGCGAACAGATTTAGAAAACACGTTGCAGATGATGATATGGAATATCTCCGGAATCCCATGCTATACCGTGATGAAACCTTTTCACCCAATGCATTTAAGCCATGCATTTTTCTTCTGTATTTAGATCCTCCCATGTAATTGGAGATTTGAAAACATAGACTGTAGGTAAAGCTGTTTTTCTAAAATTGAGGAAACTAACTTCTTTGAAAATAAAAGAATCCTCTGATATTCTTTGAAAGCCTTGAATATCACATCTATAAATGCTTTCTTCTTCCGTAGACTGCATGATATAATTTTTTGAACAGCATATCGTAATTACGAGTTCTAGCCATCTCGTAGCTTGGATGTTTCAGTATGAATTAATATCGGGAAATGAGAATAGAAAATTTTCAAATTGTAGGTTCATGACAAGCAATTCCCTCTTACCTTTTAAAGATTAGACGATGGAAAATAAGTCAGTTTTCACTAATTAAACTAAAAAATGATAATAACTCCACCTCTAACTTTTTAAGATTGGACGATGGAAAATCGCTCAACCCTCATTGGTTAAAACTAAGAAATGATTTTGATAGGTTAAAAGCGGTAAAAAATTCATCCCTACCCGTGAAAACCTCTCTTATTCTGAAAAACTTGCACTCCGTTTTACTATTGGTTAGTCAATTAAATTTTTTATCTCTCCTTATGTTAATTTTACCTTTAAAAAGGACTGAAGTTTTCTGGATGAGCATACTTCGTCAGAGGAGTCGTGAGTGTACATAGACATCAGGACTAAATTTTACTAATCGTGAAAGTTTGTGTTTGTGAAAGTTTATTTTAAATAAAAATAAAAAAAATGTCTTCAATTAATTTCTTTGAACGTCTTGTGCAGCTACTCCGTGATACTTTACAAAATGTAAATAAATTGAACAATACCGATCTCCATTATTGGATAGATATGTGCAATGGTAGTTTAGAGAAATTAAATGAAAAAATTGTCAATTTTGATCTTACAAGAGGAGAAAAGCAGTGATGTCAAACTTGTGTGTTACATCTTTCGGGTATTGAAGGTTAATTTGAACATCATCTTCAACGAGGAGGTGGTCTGCAATCTGAAGAAACAGAAGCTTCTGTTGAATGTCAAGATGTGCAGTCAGCTTTTGAAAACAGAATTAGAACTGGCGTAGTGGTAAATATAAATCATGTGGATATTTTAAGTTTTTTAAACGACGCTCAAGAAGTCTTTAAAGTACATGTACAGTCATGCTTAGAAAAATATAGTGCTCTGAAAGTGAATTCGGATTTCATCGCAGAATTATCCATACAGAAAAGTAGTGAAGAATTAACAGATATTAAATATTTTACAACCACAAGTACTTCAATTTTCATGTCAACAGATCTAGAAGAATAGTTCAAAATAAATATTAAAGATTCTATTTTAACACAGATAGAAGAATTTTAAAAAAAAGATTCTCGCTGGACTCTAAAAAGTATTATAAGTCTGAGTATAAATATGAAAAAATATTCCCCGATCAAGGACAGCTCGTACATTCCTCTACCACCATTTATACAAAAGAAAGAAGCATGTGTCAATGTTCGTAACAATGACAATCAATGTTTCAAGTATGCTATCCACTCGACGTATTTAGAAGAATTATCTTTCCAGAGGTCAACCATTTGTCACATATGCCGAAAACTAATCCATGATGAAGAACTCGCAGTACGAGATCACTGTCATCTCACAGGACGGTAAGATATTAATTATATTTCAATGAAAAAAAAATTTACTTAATCATGCAAATTTTTTAAAAATATCTATTTTTTTACATTAGTTTCAGAGGTGCAGCACATAATTCATGTAATTTGAATTAAAAGTATTCAAAATTTATTCCTGTGGTTTTTCATTACCTCAACTACGATACATACTTCATTTTGAAAGAGATAGCCACATCTTCATTGATGGGAAAACGAGTTACGCTATTGCCACATAATAAGAAAAAATATATTTCTTTTACAAGATACATAGATGGCAGTGACCTATGTTTTAGATTCATAGATTCTTGGCGTTTTCTTCCTTCGTCATTAGGAAAGCTTGCATTATACTTGGAAAATGTGCCGATATTGATAAAAGAGTTTCGAACTGATGGATTTATAGATGAAAAAATTGATTTTCTCAAACGTAAAGGTATATTTCCATATGATTTTGTAGATAGATTGGATAAATTATTAGTAACAAAATTGCCAGAGAAAAATCAGTTTTATAACCAACTCACCGATTCTCATATTGCTGATGAAGACTATGAGCATGTTATTCAAGTCTGGAGTAAGTTCAATATAAGGACATTAGGCAAGTATTCGGATTTATACTTAAAAAAAGATGTTTTACTATTAGCAGATGTATTTGAAAGTTTTCGAAAAACATCTCTCAAAGCTTACGGTTTATGCCCAGCTCACTTTTATACGTCTCCAGGCTTGACATTTTCAGCAGCGCTAAAAATGACGAAGGTAGAACTGGAGCTTCTTACTGATATAGATATGTTGATGTTCATTGAAGCAGGTATTTGGGGAGGAATAAGTCAATGCTGTAATCGCTATGCCAAGGCGAACAATCCATATATGGGTTCTTCATATGATGAAAAACAGAAAATGAAAACACTTATGTATTTTGATATTAATAATCTTTATGGATGGGCAATGATTCAATATTTGCCAGTCGGATAATTCAAATGGGTAGAATATGAGACGAATCCAAACTTATTCAACGCACCGCCAGATATAGATATTGGATATATTGCTGAAGTAGATTTAGAATATCCTGAGGAAATACACGATGAACATCGAGATTTTATATTCTGCGCAGAGCATAGTGTGCCACATGAGTCGAAACAAAAGAAACTTCTCACTACTTTAAAGAACAAGGAGGAGTATGTTATTTACTATCAAACACTTAGACAAGTGTTGGAAGATGGGCTTCAACTGAAAAAAGTGTATAAAATTTTAAGTTTTAAGCAGGAGGCATGGCTCAAACCTTATGTGGAATTAAATACTCTAAAAAGAATGCAGGCTAAGAACGAATTTGAGAAACTGTTTTATAAATTGTTAATCAATGCTGTCTATAGAGAGTGTATTGAGCGAAAGCGGTCTCGAGTTGATGTCCGATTGGTAAATAAATTCACTGGTAGATATGGAGCAGAAGCACGCATAGCTCTACCAAATTTTCACAGCTGTGCTATTTTTGATGAGAATTCGGTTGCCATTGAAATGAAGAGAACGAGCATCACAATCAAAAAACCAATTTATGTTGGATTTTGCATTTTAGAATTATCAAAAACATTAGTTTATGATTTTCATTATTCGTACATAAAAAAGCGAGTTGGAGACAAATGCAAACTTTTGTATACTGATACTGATAGTCTCATATACGAAGTTGAGGACGTTGACATGTACAAAATAATAAAAGAGGACATACATAAATTTGATACTTCCGATTATGAAGAAAATAATCCGTTCGAAATTCCTCGAGTTAATAAGAAAGTTCCAGGTTTGATGAAAGACGAACGTAATAGTAAGATAATGACAGAATTTATAGGATTACGAAACAAAGTGTATAGTATTTCAATCGATCGAGGAGAAGTTATAATGAAAGCCAAAGGTATAAAGTCCAGTGTTGTTAAAAAATTAATTACTTTTAAGGATTACCGAAGCTGTCTTCAGGATCTCACTATTATATGCCGTGAACAGTGCAATATCCGTTCAAAATTGCATACTGTGCATACTGAAAAAGAGAGAAAAATTGCTACGAGTCCTCACGATGATAAGAGATTTTTATTGCCTGATAGTACAGATACTTTACCTTGGGGACATTATAAAATTGAAGAAATACAGATGACGCAAGCTGCATTTGAAGTAGAGAGGAAATATGCAAGAAAAATGGCTGCTAAAAAAAAAGAAAAAGAGCGGGAGGTAGAAATGAGGAGGGGAGATACACGAGTGGAGATGGATGCTACAGAGAATGTATGAGAGAGAGAAAACGAGAGAAGGGATGAAGCAACCAATGAAAATAGTGCAGAGCGAATGGGGATGACACTTTATGAAGGCGAGCAAATTATCATTGAGTATGATGTGTTAGAGGAGTTCATGAATGACTGGCATCCATCAATGGAGGGGGCAAGTTCCCAGGAAGGAGAAAAAAAGGATATATTACGAGTAGCAATGGAAAGGGCAGACATCGAAGTGGGGGATGGGCTATATCAACTAACGGAACACGATGAGGAGCGCATTCAAGTAATCGAAGAGCTTGAGGACGATCAACCTTGCACAAAGAAATCTAAAATCGACTAACTTTTTGAGTAAGCTACAATTTATTTTTAGCAAAACAAAAGAAAAATTATTTTTTTCCATCAAAATTTTTCTTTAACAAAATTTTTGATTTTTTTACTTTTTCTTGTTTTTAGAATGAATTTATCTGCACTGAACAAGATTGCTGTAGGCGACTTTCTACCAAGAAAGAAAGTCACAGACTTAGAAAAAGACCAGCAGTACATGGTGACTGCACTGGAACAAGTCAAGACAAGATTTGGCACCAAGGTCGAAGCAGATTTCGACCAAAGCTTCCAAGTCTTCTTACCAGAGAAGATTTCATCTGCAATCCTAAAAGATGTAGAATTTTTCTACAATCTCTGTGATAATGCAAATAAACTCCGTTTAATTGCAATATACCTGGGAGGATATTCTTTTAAATTCGATCGGGCTTAAAATAAATGAAATATACTCATCAACTTATTTTTTAAACTATTTATTGTAAATTGTACATAATAAGAATACATGAATAAATGAAAGTTATTAAACATTATACAATTGTTTTTATTTATCACTACCACTCATGATTATTATATTTATATTGAATCATAAAAAGAAAATTTTAATAATAAAAATATATATACATAACTTAAATTAATAAACATAATAAAATTCAATTTTTTCTTTTTTATTTATTACACTAAAATACGTTGTAAAATACATCTTAGCTTATTCAAATAATCTCATTTTTATCAATCCAATTATTATGCTTGCTACTTAGACCTAACCACTCAACATATACACGCTTACCACTTTTCTTTAAAACTTTTTCTACCAAATAAATTTCTGGATACATAGTCTTTTGAATTCCTGTTCCATAAAAGCCGCCAGAGACGCGTTCATCATAATAATCTTTGACATGGTAAGTTATAGGATTGGTTTTAACAACTCTTGTTATTGTAAAAATTTCAGTTGACCAATTTGGTGTATAACCTTTTTCAAAAACTTGTTTTATCTTACTTATTCGCACTTTATCTCCTACTTTGAATTTTGATGTTTTCACAGGTCTTTTTTCAGTTGAGTAATTTTTCTTGATTTCTTTTTCTTTCTTGAATTGTATGCTTTCACTAACTCAGGCAGAATATCCAACCATTTATAACTTTCTTGTTTGCTGAATTCTAACCACATTGCATTTTTTAAAGTTCTATTAAAGCGCTCACATATGCTTGCATGAAGATTACTATGTGAAGAGTAGTGATTTATCTTGTACTTTTTCATAAGATTCTGAAAGTTTGAATTGTAGAATTCTTTTCCTTGGTCAGTTTGTAAATTCGATGGCACCCGTCCTTGTTTTAATATTGACTTCATGGCTAGAGTAACATCTTTGCCACTCTTCGATTTGACTGGTACAGCCTATACATACTTTGAAAATATATCTATAACAGTTAGTTAGTAGCGAAAACCTTTGTTTTCCTTAAAATAAGGTATTATTTCTACAAGGTCAGCTTGCCAAGTCTCATCTAATCCGCGTATTTCATATTTTCTTTGCTTGTATCGTGCTGGCTTGTGTAGCTCTTCAACTACTCTTTGACGTTCCATCTTAAACTTCAATTTTAGCAATATCCGATTGTCTATTCATTTCTTTAATTATATATTCGATACTTGCAAAATTTCGTTGAGTCATATCATAAAGATAAGTTAATTTTTCATCTATTTTTGCTTTATATATTTCAACTTTGTTCTCATATTCTTGTATAGCTTTAGCAACTTCTATAATTTTTAAAGATGAGTAATCAACTTCTTTCTGTAGGATATTATTTAGTGATTTCAAACTAATCGCATCATTTGGATGATTAGTCTCTCCAATATTGCAAAGCCGCTTATTTTCTAAATCAAAATTACCATCTGATGTGAAATTGAATCCAACACTTCGAGGACCACGACTCACTTGCGAGCCCTCAAGTTTTCTTCCAAACACACTGAGACTCATTCGCAGAAGACTACAAGAAAATTGTTGTTAATATGAAGCATGAACTCATTCTCACAAGATCAAGAAATGACCTAAATGCTATAATACAGGAAGGTACTGTAGCCAACAATGTAACCACATACGAAACTTATCAAATAAAAATATCAAAGATAGAGCGGTTAATGCCATACGTTATTGCATCAGATAAACAAAAAATCCAGCTGTCACGTTTCGTGATTCTTGGATTACAATCGGGAAAAAAAGGTTCAAAAACTACAAATGCCAATGGCTTTGACCACTGTAATATTAGTAATGTGAGACTTTTCTTGAATTTGCAATATTATCCGTACAACAATCTCAATCTTGACATATCTAAGAATCAGTTTGCTATTCTCTATGATATGTATGCTAATTTTCAGAAAAGCTATTACGGAAGAGATTCGCAGCCATTGTTGACAAAGTCTCAGTTTATCAACTCCGAATCACTCATAGTTATTGACTGTTCACGACAAAACGAATCTCTAAAGGGTGCTGCTGTCGATGTACGTCTAGAATTTGAATCTAAAACTGACTTTCCAGCTAATACTTCAGCTTATTGCATGATCTTATACGATGCATCGTTCAGTACAATCCTATTAGTGGAGATGTTCGGAAGCTTGTCTGAATTATCTTCACTTTTACGTAAAAAAATTAATATTTCAAAATGGAATATGCTGTAAATATGATTGGTTTCAAGCAAATGGATGGTGAATATGTTCTAAAGGAAATATCAATCATTCCTCTCAACTACAGTGGTGATCCCATTGTTCATCTGTTCAAAAAACCTTTTTCATGGAAAAGGCTCTCTGACGAATTGCAAGAAGAAAACATTCGCCTCAAACATAATCACGGAATAGCTTGAAATACTGATGGGCTTGACTACTCTCAAATTGCAAACTTACTTCGTGAATATTTGCATGATGCTACTAAAATTTTTGTTATAAATGAATTCAAACAAAAATGGCTGTTACGGTTCAAGTTTCCTGCTTATAACATCAATCAATACGGTTATCCATCAAACCTATCTTTCAAGTGTGTTACCATATGCACAAACCATAATCCAATTTATAAAACTGTCTGTGAGCTACACAATGCCAAACTCATGAAATTATTCTATCTCTCACAAAATCATTTGTAAGAAAAAAAAGACAAAAAAAAAGAAAAAAAAAATTAAAGAAAAAAAAATAGTAGAAAACGCTATAGGCATTCTGGATCATGTTCGAATTCTAGATCACTGAGATGATCTACAATGCGTACAGATTCTGGATCGCTTTGAGGAGAGAGGGGGTGATCCAGAATGTAGGTGATCGGGTATGCCTATAGCTTGTCTCCTAATGGATTCCAATTAAGTGACTTCAATTTACCTACTTTAGAATACTATATTGAAAATCACGAAATTGAATATCGTACAGTAAATAATTTTAATAATATTCGGTCAATTATCGATAGTCTAACAAATGCTCAAACGGCTATTTTTAATTCAGTAATAAATTCATTAAATACAAACTGCTCTGTAAAATATATATATAGACGGTCCAGGTAGAAGTCGTAAAAGCTACTTATTACATACAATTATAACTCATCTAAAAATTCATGGAATCAATTATTTAGTTGTATCATGGACAGGTATAGCAGCCAATTTATCGCAAGACGGTGTGACAGTACATACAGCATCTAAATTACCGTTGAACATATCTGAAGACACAATATGTAATATTAGTGCAAACAGCGAAATAGATGAAAAAATGAAAAATGTATCAATTGTTATCCGGGATGAAATCGCAATTACATCAAAATACGCTTCTAAAGCCGTCGACCACATGTTTCAAGATGTATGTGATTAAATTACTTGTTTGGAGGGAAAACATTTATCATATCAGGTGATTTTAGACAAACATTACCAATAGTAAAACATGGAAATAGAACACAGATAGTAGAAAATTGTGTCAAAAAAAACTATTTATGGGAACATTTTCAATGTAAATATAAATTTTAATATGCATCTCATTGTACGCGTATTTACCCCCCAAAATAAAATAATTTGCACTGTATCGTAATACTTTAATTAATAACTACATTTCTCTTTTGGTCACAAATAATCACGGTGCAATTTATTTTATTTTTCACTCCAGTGTACAATGAGTATCTCTCTTTGACAATTCATTTTATAACATTGTAGTAATGTACGCTACCTTATAATTTCTTAAAACTAAATTAATATTAAAAAAAAATAAAAAATTAAACTAATGATTTGTTGATCTACGTTGACTTAGGTTCTTATTCTTTCTGTAAGTATTTTTCCCATATACTAAGGGGTCCTTCTTCATTCTTGAGTATGCAGCTTCTATGATACTTTCCCAATTTTTTATAATTCAGGCATATAAGCATTTCCTTGTTTCTCTTGAACTTTTATTGATGATTTGTCTTTCTTTTTTGGTCCTTTGTGGCCATAATCTTTTGTTAATGTTTCATTTAGGTTTTCATTTATTTGTTTTTGAGGTTTTATAATTTAATTTTCTATTTTAATTTTATTTTCATTTATGCACAACCTAGGTTTATTATTAAAATTATTTATTAATTTATATTTTTATACTTTCTTAAATAAGTTTATACCAATAGTTTTTATCCAATTTTTGTGTAATGATAAGTAGACAGATGCATCACTAGATACTTTATTCTCTTTAGAAATCAAATCTATTTGTTTGATTTCTATTTTTTGTGATTCATTATCACGCTTATTAATTTTTCCAAGATCTTCGTCTTTTGCAAGTTTATGTATTTTATAATTTTCTTTTTTAATGAATGCACATGTATTTGAGAATTTTCCAAAGTGTTGTTTTGATCGGATAGAATTGTTAGTTCAAGCGTAACTGCTTGCATCCATTCTTTTAATTTATCAGGAATAACTGGTTGTATTTCTTCTACTTCTGTTTTCTCTTCTATCTCTTTCATAATTATGTTATATCTTCCTCTTTTTTCCGCCATTTTTGTTCAATTTTATTTAACGCACGCAATAAGATAACGCTTTATTTATATATAACTTGCTTTTATAAAAATAAAAAATGAATTGATCAATCTATTATTCATTTGTACTTAATTAGCATTTTGCATGAAAAAATGTATTATATCCGTCAGATAGAATACGAAAAAATAAAAGACCAGTATTTTTTTGTTTTTCAAAATATGATGGATTGCAAAAGTTACAGCCGATATAAGTTATAACAATTTTGATATATATAGATATAGCGCTATGATAAATGACGTCACGATTGCTACTGATAAAATGACAGTCGTGACGTCACACCAATTTCAACTGCCTCTATCTCTTCAAGTTTTCATTTTCATAAAAAAAGAAAAAATACGTGTCCTTTATTTTTTTATTTTCTCAATAACGGATGTAATGGATTTAAAAAATTTCATGCAACATCCCAATTCTAGATTCTATTATATAATCCTTTTTCACTTATACGCAGAGCCTACTGTATAATCGTATCTTTTCTTTCACTCTTTTGAATTAATTTAAATTTTCCAATTATTATTTCACGACATGAAATGAGTCATTGCCACACTACCCATATTAAAGCAATTAAATAATTATACAACTTAAACAATTGGTTGATAATTTAATTAAATCTCACAATTAGAATTGCAATTTATCATATTCAACTTAACTTATAAATTGAGAACCCATGTGAAAATTTCATTGTTTCAAGTTGAGAACCCTTATGTTCGCTATAGAATTTTAGGTTGCGCTCCACTGTTCATTTTCATCAAGTTAAAATTTTATTTTAAATATTATATCAGAATTTTATTCCAATCTAATACTTTAAATCAATTCAATGTAGTATAGCTATTGAGCGTTTGTTTACATTTTGCTTTTAATATTACTTGCTACCTTATGTTATTTTGTCAGTCAAACATTGAAATTGGTTTGGAATTTGTCGACTTTTATGTCGTGAAAATTTTATCAAATAATATTTGAAAATTTTAAATCTTTAAATTTTAATTGTTTCTAAGCCTATATCATTGTTTTTTTTATAATTTTTTGTGCTTTATTTGAGCCTTTCTTTTTTTTTCTTTTTTCTTTAAATTCTTTTTGCATTTTATATTATTTTTTATACTTGATATTTAATTAATTTGTTATTTTTTCATGTAACTAATTTATCTCCTCTTCTAATTTATAAATATACTTTACCATAAGTGGCATATTATGGTTAAACCTATGTAGGCCAGTGATTAGATCGAAAAAAAGTCTTATTTTGCCAAAATTAGTAACTGGCAACGACCTATGCGATCATTTAAAAGATAGTCCGTAGATGTTTACTTATATGTTTTGGACTAGCAACTATGATTTATTAATTAGTTATTAACAAATTAGTGTAAAAAAACGCGTTTTTTTTTGTTTTTTGCTAATGAAACGAGAGCTATTTGACGAATCATTATGGTGCCTATAAAAAAGCTGTAGAGAATTGAATTATCAACAAAACGGGAGGTCAAACGATCCGATCGGTTTATTAGAACCGAAGAAAATTCGGGAAAACCGGAAAAATTTTCATTTTTTTTATAAAATTCATAACTCTGTTGTTTATTAATATTAAGAGCTGAAATTTGGCACAGAAGTAGATAATTATATCTACTTTCAACATGCCAAAGGCAGATACTATCGAATAGTTAGTTTTTGTGCAATTGCAATTTTTATTTTTTCGGTATTCCTCCCTTCTTTATATTACCGATTGAGAACGTCGTACATGCATTTTTAAAAGGGTTTTGAGAACTAGAAACAATATACTATTAAATGTATATTCTAAGTTTTCATTAAAATTGTGTAAAAAGGGTGAAATATGCACTCGAACATCGACGCGAACGGTCGAGCGCGCGGTACACAGCAAAAAGTGGGGATGGACGAGAAACGATATATATAGATATACCGGCGTGCGGCGTAAAACGTTCAATTTTTTAACTGGCTTGTTTTTGACGATTAATGCACTTATATTAAAGTGTTTTATTTATTCATTAGGGTATTTTTAACCGACGAATCTGATTTCCTATTCAGATTTCACGAATAATGAAATCTGAACGTATTTTACAGTTTCTCCTCTATCCCCACTTTTTGCTGTGTACCGCGCGCTCGTCCGTTTGGGTTGATGTTCGAGTGCATATTTCACCCTTTTTACACAATTTTAATGAAAACTTAGAATATACGTTTAATAGTATATTGTTTCTAGTTTTCAAAACCCTTTTAAAAATGTATGTACGACGTTCTCAATCGGTAATATAAAGAAGGGAGGAATACCGAAAAAAAAATTGCGATTGCATAGAAACTAATTATCCGATAGTATCTGCCTTTGGCATGTATAATCATCTACTTTTGTGCCAAATTTCAGCTCTTAATATTAATAAACAACAGAGTTATGAATTTTTTAAAAAAATTAAAAATTTTCCGGTTTTCCCGAATTTTCTTCGGTTCTAATAAACCGATCGGATCGTTTGACCTCTCGTTTTGTCGATAATTCAATTCTCTACAACTTTCCCACTGACACCATAGTAATTCGTCAAATAGTTTTCGTTTTATTAGAAAAAAACCAAAAAAACGCGTTTTTTTGCACTAATTTGTTAATAACTAATTAATAAATCATAGTTGTGAGTCCAAAACATATAAGTAAACATTTACAGACTATCTTTTAAATGATCGCAACTACTTTTAATTTCTTAAGACAAAGCATTAACCATTTAATACTATTTCACAAAGATTTAGCAAGAGTAAGTAAAATCATTATTGATTCTATCTTTATTACTTTAATATTGAATTTTAATCTAAAGTTTTATCAAAACATTCACTAAATAAAATACAAGTAAATGTAATCATCAAATCTAATTGTAAATTATACTAAAATATTAAACTCTAATTTAAACAAGTTTTCCTTTGTTTTTATTGCTACCGGTACGGAGTTGGTGATTATATAACTCCTCGCGGACCTGCAGGAACAAACGAAATAAGAACACAGCATTAAAATTTATTAATTTAAGGTTGAACTTTATTTTAAGAGAGCCGGTCAAAGAGTGCCATACAATGATTTGGCTTCGATCTGCTTGGGCGTCGATCGAGTCACCGCGGCCGCAATTCTCCCCTACCGCTAAGTAGAAGGGATACCTTTATATATTCTACATGATACTATTACAGGTGCGCTTGGATGTGCGCTAGAGTACGTCACTTTATAGGCGTATACCGGCGCACATCTAAGCGCGTACATAAATTCTTATTGATTTCCATCTTGCGCGCCGGTATAACTTCTAATTGCTACGCCGTGTCGACGCACAAGATAGAAAGAGACCATGCCCTACGTGAATCGTCTATACTGATACTACAATGGTTTGAATTAGAGAGAGAATAAGTTCATTGCTGATTCTCTTTTATTTTATTCTTTTATTATAGCTTATTTTCTCTCTAATTCTTTTTACTTTTATACATCATCTTTTAGTGAGGTCACAATGTAATTTATTGATTTATTTGAATTTTTATAGAAATACCTACATTTCTTTTTGCAAACAAATAATGTACTTTAATTTACGTTTTCTTTCAATAAATAAAAAGTTTAAAATAAAATATTTGTTTTTATTGTCACATCCTCGATTCTCTAATACACATTTAATCCTTTTTTTGTAATATGAATTTTAATTTAAATTGATATAATCATTCTTTTTTATTATTAATTTGTAAAATACAATCATATATTATGTAAAAGACCAATCGAACTTCCCACACCTTGTGTGAAAAATAATATACGTAACATGTGCAGGAAATAAGTGATCTCGCACGGAAATTGTCGCCCTCACTTCGCTCGGACGAAAAACTTTCCGTGCGGGAATCACCTACTTTTTTTTGCTGAAATATCAAAATTGCATAAGATATGCATATTTGAAAATTGCATACAAAAACTAAATGTTCAAACTGAAAAAGTTGACAGTAACTTTAAAAGGCTATCGTTTTACCAATTTTCAATGAATTTTGGTAAACCTTTTTTTGTCTTGTTCTGTTTTGAGTCCTCTTCAATTCAGTGCAAGAAATTAAAAAAAAAAAACTAAAAAATGACTAAGATACATGCATTTTACCAAGAAATGCACTTTTTATGCACATGAATTTTTCTTAAAAAGGCCATCTTTTTTTCGCTGAAATTTTTTAGACCAAATTACCTATCTAATGGTACCCGTTTGATCCCGTATTTTTTTGTTTGCCATCCTAATAATATTTTTATTCAAAGTTCATGAGTAAACGATGCGTCAAATTATGTTATTTCACTACAAAAAGAAAATTTATAAGATTAATCCTAAGTGCGGACAACTCATGAAGTTTATTAAAATATTACACATAAAAAATTATGAATAAACTTTCAATGTATAGTATTTTGAGGTTAGGTTTATCGAGCTTGATATCTAATTTTCATTAACAGTTCATGTAAAAATAACAATTTAGTGAATTTTTTTTAGCAAAAATGATTGAATTAATGTAGCTTAAGCGCGGACAATTCATTATATTTGTCTCAATAATCAATTTAAAGAGATATCAATCAGATAAAAAAAGCAAAAATCGATTCCAACAACTCCGACATCTCGTTAAGCAATCTACATTCAAACGCCGTCGCATGCTTTGCTCATTATTTGTAAACATTTTTATGTATATATATACCATCAATAGTGATATATATATATATATATATATATATATATATATATATATATATATATATATATGTGTGTGTGTTTGTGTATGTGTGTGTGTGTGTGTGTGTATGTGTGTGTGTGTGTGTGTGTGTGCGTCTTCGTGTGGGTGTGGGTGTGGGTGTGTGTGTGTATGTGTGTACATATATATGTAAACTCGTAATATAAAAATAAATACTTAAAAATGGAAAAAAATAATTCTATTCGTGTGTATCTATATTATGTATGTTTCGATGTACAAACAATATAGAAGGCCAACTCGCAGACAAATACATCGCGTAACCAAACAGCATATTAGAGCTGTTATATAGAAGCTAGTTATTCTTACGACTGATTTAAAAGGTACTTCTCGGGCTTGTGAAAAAGTATACAAAACTGTGCAATTACAATGTCCCAAATTCACTCTTCTAAAAGAATTTCATGTCCTGATTTTTTTTAAATGCATAAGAAGTAGTTTATAAGAGTTGGAAGATTTAGCCATTAATTTGGCACATAATTTTCCTTTAAATTTTCAGGTATTACAGTTTTTCTTTTAAGGGGTGAGATGCATCCAGGTGAAACTGTATTAAGACTCTCGCCTAATTCCTCT
Source organism: Anastatus disparis (assembly GCA_017163975.1). NCBI lineage: Eukaryota > Metazoa > Arthropoda > Insecta > Hymenoptera > Eupelmidae > Anastatus > Anastatus disparis. The sequence goes on along the minus strand of JAFFSR010000036.1, from coordinate 1,475,910 downwards.
ATTCGTTCGGGTGTCTTGGGAATAAAATCATCATTTTTTTCACTAAAAAGTTCAGTGATTTCATTGTCAGATGTAGGCTAAAGATCACTTAATAGTATATTATGCGTCAAGACCGCAAAACCTATCATTCTTGGCGAGTGCATGCTGAGGGGCCGAGCGTAGCGAAGCTGCTCCAGCTGCAGGAGCAAGAATGATACATTTGTGGCCGTGACTGCATATACTATTTTTTGCCCGAAGGCCGTTAAGCGGAAGCTGGGACGGAGCCCCCTACATATAAAAAAATAATTAATGATTTTTAAAATATAAAAAAATTTATTAAAAAAATTCAATTATAAACAATAAATAACTAATAATTCTTAAAATACAATAAAAAAAATTCGATTATAAAAACCACTAATAACTGTTAAAATATAACATCAAAATTAAACAAAAATATGATAAAATATAAAATAAAGCTAAACTATGAAAATTATAATTAAAAAATATTATTTAAAAGAAGAAAAAAAAATTTTTTTTTTAATAGAATGAAAAAAATTTGATTATAAAAACAACTAATAATTGTTAAAATATAATATAAAAATTAAACAATAATACAACAAAATATAAAACGAAGATAAACTATAAAAATTATAATTGAAAAATACTATCTAAAAAAGAAAAAAAAAGTTTTATTACGCGAAACTTGTGACTATGTCTTTCTCTCGCTCTCTCCTTTTCTTTGATAATATACATATATTGAGTCCACGTTATTGGTTAACGCATATCCAGTATAGTATATGCAAGAGAAGGATAGCGATATTAAGGAAAGCGAGCAGTTCATTCAGTTCAATTCCAAGAATCAGCGACGTCGAGAACGTTTTTCTGCGAACTTTTATTAAAATAATACATTAAATATGCACATTTTTCTTTTGCGGCCTATGACAAGAATACACTATTTTGTGCTCCGTATGGAGGACACAAAAATTTATTTTGCGGCCGGAGGACAAAAAAATAATTTTTCATATGCGTTCATAAGAATTTGTGTATACATTAGTATATGGCAGTATCTTTAAATCTGAATAAAGTCGTGCCAAATTAATGGCTAAATCTTTCAACGATCCAAAACGTAAATTACCACTCTTATAAATTATCTTCTTATGCATTCGAAAAAAATCAGACCATGAAATTCTTTTAGAAGAGTAAATTTTGGACATTGTAATTGCACACTTTTGTTTACTTTGACACAAGCCCAAAAAGTACCTTTCAAATCAGTCGTAAGAATAACTAGCTTCTATTTAACAGTTCCAATATGCTGTTATGGTTACGCGATGTATTTGTTCGCGAGTTGGCCTCCTATTGTTTGTACATCGAAACATACATAGTATAGATACACACGAATACAATTATTTTTTTCCATTTTTAAGTATTTATTTTTATATTACGAATTTACATATATGTGTACACATACACACACACACACGCACACGCACACACACACACACACACACACACACATATATATATATAGATTACTATTGATAGTATATACATACATACAAATGTATACAAATGATGAGCGAAGCATGCGACAGCGTTTAAATGTAGATTGCTTAAGACTTTCGAACGTATATACAAGCTCTTTTAAACAATAAAATTTGTAAATGGTTTTCTCCCTCCAAACAAAAAATACAGGATCAAACAGGTACTATTAGATAGATAATTTGGTCATCTCTCAGCCCAAAAAATTTTAGCAAAAAAAAAGATGGTTTTTTGAGAAAAATGCATGTGCATAAAAAGTGCATTTTTTGGTAAAATGTATGTGCATAAAAGATACATTTTTGTTAAAATGCATATATTTCAGTTATTTTTTAGTTTTTTTTCTTCAATTCCTAGCACTGAATTGAAGAGGGCTTAAAACAGAATAAAACAAAAAAAAAGGTTTACCAAAATTCATTGAAAATTGGTAAAATGATATCTCTTTAAAGTTATAGTCGACTTATTCAGTTTGGACATTTAGTTTTTGTATGCAATTTTTAAATGTGCATATCTTATGCAGTTTTGATATTTCAGCAAAAAAAAGTACGATTCTCCTTATTTTTAGAGTAGAATAACATACTCTATCGGTGCAGTAATTGGAGACTTGAGTTTATACAGGCTGTTCAATTTGAAATGGAATCAGCCATATAGAAAATAAATTGAAAGAAGAATATATCTTCAAATATTAATTCGAAATTATCATTGTACAGAGGAGAGAAGCTTATTGCTGTTTCTCAAAACTCAAGAGACGGTAAATGACTTGGTTTAGAAGCATTCTCATAAAGAGATGCATGTGACAGTTGTCCAAGACATCATTGTATTCAAAACTATGACAGAAATTGAATACAAATCAAGTATTAAATAATGCTTATTTTAAATTTCAAAATTTTATTTAATCAAACTTGTACGTACAATAGTACGTATAAAACAATTTCAAAAATATATCCATGGTTTTGAAATAATATTGATCAATTATAGTTGCTGTTTTCACATACATAATAATGCTTGTGTTCAGTATATTTTGTATGGGAATAATATCACATATGTATAGAAATATAAAATTATAAATATAAAAATATACATAAATAACTGACCAATTTGAGTCATTTAACAGTGTTCGTGTTTGGCATATTAGATTGATTCTCTTCAATCATCATAAATATGAATTATCTAATATTGCTTGCGTTCGGCATTTAAGAGTCGGCCGTATAGCGGTTTTCGTCTAATCTAAATTTTCGTTATAATTAATGAATTAAATATTTTCATACAAATGTAGGGGCTGAGCGCTGTAGAGCGAAAAACGAGCAAAGGATTCTATTCTATGAAAAAATATAAAATTTTCATTATTTTCCGAGTATAGTCCGAAACGGAAAAAATGAAATCAAGTTCAACTGTTTTTTCCGTTTCGGACTATACTTGGAAAATAATGAAAATTTTATATTTTTTCATAGAATAGAATCCTTTGCTCGTTTTTTCCTCTACAGCGCTCAGCCCCTACGTTTGTATATACATATTTAATTTATTAATTATAACGAAAATTTAGATTAGACAAGGACAAAGGTATACGGCCGACTCTTAAGGTTAGTTCTCTTCATTTTGATAGATATATTGAACTTTCAGAGCTTGTGTTCGGTCTCATAAGTCGACAATACATCTATAATTAAATTCAACCTAAATCATCTAGTTTTGCTTGTGTTCAACAAAATTATATAAATTTTATTTATATTGATTTACCATTTTTATAGAAATGAAAGATACGTTACTGATGAAGAATTTGACCTGGCGATAAAAACAGTCACAGAGAAGGAGACAGATTATATATGTCTTATTGTAAAACTTAAAACATAAAGGTTAGGGTAAACAATTTATTTTTTTAAGGTTTTCTTGAAAACGAAGCAATAAAATAAATTCTTTCTTATCAAAGAAAATTTTGCTTTTTCTGATACGAGTTGGGGCTTTTTCTTCATTTTTTGCTGAAATTATTAGTTTTTGTAAAAAAAACAATTCTTTGATTAGGAAAGGACAGATATACTCGACCTGCTCTTAACGAAAAGAAAGAAAGTGAGACAGTCAAAGAAGAAAAATATTTAGATTTCGAAAACACGATTGCAGATAGAAATATCTAAAAGTCACATGAGATTGAAGTCAGTGAAGAACCAAAATGTGAACTTGAAAATACAAAAACAACAGAGGAAATAAATACAAATAATTATGCTATCCTGTGGCCTGTTGAATGGGCCATGCATGAGTTGATTATTTGGGAAAGTTACAATTAAAATTTCCTAAAATCAAAACTGTAAAACAGGCTGTATTTAACGTTCGTTGAAAGACTGTGAAGTATGTATGATTTCAAAGTTTAACAAATTGCCATTCAAGATAGATAGGCATAGAGAATAACTGAATCTTTGCAAATAATAAATTCAGATACAAAGGGTTGTGCATAAACTACGTTACCAATTTTAGGAGGGAAAGGGGTCGAGCCAGAATCTACGGATGGTAACGCGGGGGAGGGGGATAACTAAAGTAACGTTAAAAACCCTAATGTAGGAAAATGATTTTTATTTTTTTTTTTTAATTGAGAGGCTATTCGTTATAAGCAGTTGAGTCGAAAAAGTCAGTTTTGAAATAATAAAAAAAAACTTAATAACTCAATACTGATATCAACAATTTTGATGACTTTTATGAACTTTTAAAAATTAAATAAATAAATAAAATTCAACAATAATTCGACGATTGCGAGGAAAAAGGTGTCATTTCATTTTTGGTTGTAGAGAAGTGCTATTTTAATTTTAGTTGAAGAAAGGTGCCATTTCATTTAGAGTTAAAGGAAAGTATCATTTGATTCTGGTTTGAGAGGCTTTGTTTCAAATAAAAGAAAAGTGCTATGTCAAAAAAATTTTTTGGTATTTAATTGTATAGTGGACCTTTAAAAAATTAATTGATTAGAAAATTTTAAGAAAATAAGTAAATAAATTAAATAAATAAACTAAGAAACGACGTCTTTTTTTTAACTAAGAAATGACACCTTTCTTCAATCAAAAATGAAATGACACCTTCTTTCCACGCCTGTTGAATTGCAGTTGATTTAACTTATAATGTAATAGTTATTAATTATTAAAAAAATTAATCATAGTATTAGAGATAAAATACACAAAATTTTTGAAAAATGAATAAATAGTCAACGTTACGAAGTGGGAGGAGTAGATCAATAGTCTATGGTTGTTAACTCAGAGGTAGAGGGGGGGGGGTGAAAATGTAGTTTATGCACATACCCCAATGGGTATTATAAGTCCAACCACTTTCCCAAAGAGGTAAAGATATATTTAAGTATTCATTGACGACTTCTCCAGATTGGCTATGACATATCCAATGAGGATGAAAGATCAAACAGACCGATGTCTGGAGTCATTTGTCAGAAGTGCAAGAATTCCATTAGGCAAAGATGCAAAAATGTGCTACATAAGGACAGATCAAAGCGCTGAGTATGCAGATAGATATACTCAAGAAGTTTCGAAAAGACTATTTGCAGAAAATTGATTTGCTTGCACAGACACACCTCAGTACAATGAAGTTTCAGAGGTTTAATGAAACTGTTTAAAAGAAGGTAAGAGCCCTCATATATGATTCTGGTTTACCAGAAAAAATGTGGAACTCAGCATTCAATGCGTCAGTTTATGACTACAACAGACTGGATACATCTTACTAAAACCAGAAAAAGAGAAACTATACGAAAAACATGTACGGTTCAACGAAAAATTAGTTCACAAGGACAGATATGCAACAACTGATATACAAGACTGGAAACAAATTGATAAACAGATAAAGATATATGGTTTGTAAATTTTGAAAAAGAAGACAGAGAAAATGATACAGGAATTCAAAGACCGGAGGAAGAGAAAGTCAAAAGACCAGTTGGACGAACGAGAAAAGAAAATAATAAGACTGATAAAAAGGAACAAAGACCAGAGATAGAGAAAAAAAAAAGATCAGTAGTATGACTGACAAAAGTTAAGAAAAACACTGAATATAAAATACAAGAATCGGAGGAAGAGAAAACAAAACGACAGATAGAATTATCAATTAAAAATACAAACAAGTACAGAAAATAAAAAAAAATAAAGAAACTCATGCTTTATTAGCCGAATAAATACTTGTAAGCCATGAAATTAAAAGATTAGCAGAAATGGACTGGAGTGATTAATGAAGAGTTAGAATCTATGTATAAGAATAATGTATGGAAATTAGTTGACAGTTGAACTGTGATGAATGACAGAAAAAGATCAAACATTATAGATTCAAAATGGGTATTTAAAAGAAAGACAGAAGACAGTAAAATAAGATATAAAGCCAGAGTAGCAATTCTTAGTTTTAAAACAGAAATTAATATGATCTTCAAGAAACGTATGCACCGATTTCCCAATTACCTTTAATCAGATCTATACAGGCAATGTCAAACAAACTGGATATGAAAATATGTTAAATGAACGTGAAGATAGCTTTTTCCAAATGTATATTTAAACAGTAAGATATATATGGAAACACCTGAAGGAATGACTGTTTCTGAAAGGACCAAATGAAACAAGATTTGTAAATTGGAAAAGATTTTATACGGATTGAAAGTCAGTCTAAAATGTTGGAATAAAAGATTTAAAGAGGCAGTAAAGAAATATAGGCTTAGATCATTCAACAATGAGCCGTGTCTATTTATTCAGCAAGAAGAGGACGGATTTATTATTTTGGTATTGTGTGTATATATTTTGCTAGTTTGCAATAATGTGCAGATGCTTGAAAGAATGAAGACAAATTTAAAGAAAGAATTTGAAATGACAGAAATTGGCGAGCCTAAAAGTTTTATTAGACTTAGAAATTAAATCATACAGAAAGAAAAGGATACTAAGCATTGAGCAAAAAGAATAAATAAACAAAATGCTAAAGAAATTCGATTTTCATCAATCATTTCCTCAACAAACACCTATGGTAACCAATCAGGTGGACAATAGGAAAAGAAGACAGCGTGAAGAAAAGAAGAAAATAAGTGAAAAAAAAATAATGACGGAAAGCAAATGTAATCAACCCTATCGTGAAGCAGTTGGTACATTATTATAGCTAAGCCGATCCAAGCAGGCCAGCTATTACCTATGCTGTTAGTGTTCTAAGTAAACACCAAATCAACCCCACTGAAGATGACTGACAAATGGTTGAAAGAGTACTTAGATACTTAATAGGAACAAAAGACTTTGAACTTATAAGGAAAGTACCCGACCTTCGGGAAACGGATTTGGCTGAAACTGCAAGATATGATTTTTTGATTAAAAAAAAATAAACGCGTGTTTTTTCTTTTTTTTGAATAGGCCTCATAGACGGAGATATAGACATTTTTTCGAAAATATAATAAAAAGGAGCATTTATAAGATCTTTAATAACCAAACAACTAATACTCTTATAAAAAATGTATGAAAAATAAAATAAAGTACAGATTAAATGATTCAATTTAAGTCTTGTTGCATTAAAAAAGCTTGTGTAGTACAAAATTACTACATATTTGTTAATATTTTTAGCGTGTAACATATCATCAATTTTTTACGCTATTTCATTAGCATATTTTAATCGCCTGTAACTTTTAACACGGAAGCTTTTTTAATGCAACAAAGCTTAAATTAAAGAATTCAATTTGTGCTTCATTTTATCTTCCATGCATTTTTTTGTAAGAGTCTTAGTTCTTTGGTTATTTAAGTTCTTATAAAGGCTCTTATTCGCCATATTTTTAAAAAAATGTCTATATCCTTGTCTAGGGGGCCTATTCGACGAAAAGAAAAAACATGGGTTCATTTTTTTTCATCAAAAAATCATATCCCAAGGTTTCAGCCAAATCCGTTTCCCAGAGGTGGGGTGCTCTCCTTGTTAGATATAAAGAACGACTGTTCACAAAGGGTAGAAAAACAGGTGATGCAAGAAAGTTATTCTTACGACTGATTTTGTCATCCCTTATACAAATTTCGAAGACTCATTAGATATAAGAAGACAGACACTCTGGGTCGTAGAAGCTCTTTGATCTTTGAGGAGTTATTAAAAATACGTGTAGAAAGAACGTATTTTTTTCAATTGGATCGAAATGAAGTATTATAAATACTCCTTATAAGATATTTTTATTGTAATAAAAAAACAGTTTGTTAATGAAAAATGCGTAATTTTTAATATGAAAAAATATACAAAATACAGGGTGATTCAGATACATAGGTATAACATATATATGATTCGATTCGTTTTTTTATTCTGAATCGAATCGTGCAAGAAAAAAAATTTTATCTCAATTAGGGCGTTCAAGATCGATTGTTGAAAATGACCAATCAGCGATCGTCTATAGAAGAGTAGTAGAACAGCGTTGTCAGATCGTCGCGCAGTAAGTAGATAAAGTCATTGTAGGGTAAGGCAGTATGATTTGACATGACAATATCTTTGTAAGGTTAGCGCATTCTATTTGTGTAATTTTTCCTTGATAATTTTTATCAGGTAAATCACACAGCGTGAATTGATTTTATAATAAAGTTTTAAAATCAGTTCTATTATAACCCTATGACTGCTTTTATTATTTTCGAAATAATATGGTAATAATTTATTGGAACATAATTCATTGAATCAATTCTAAAAGTATTTTAAAATGAAAACAATGATTTTAAAAATATTCCATGTAATAATTAATTGAATTGATTCTAAAAGAATTATGTAAGAAATAAATGTCTTACAAAAAATTATGTCAGTATTAATATTTGCATATTGAAGGAAGCATCAATTAATTAATTGTTAATTAATTCGGCTTTCGGAATGGATTGTACACATAAATATTGTACACAAATTTATAATGCACATAATATTTTAAGACATTTTATACACATAATATTAATATACAATTTTGATATTTGAAAATTGTGCGCATAAAATTGTATACAGTAATTGAATCATAAAAAATTTTTTTTTAAGCATTAATATTTTTTAGATATTTTTGGGCAATAACATATTATGCTTTAAAAAAAAATATCTAAAAATATTTGCGCTTATAAACAACTTTTTTATGCATTAATTACTGTATACAATTTTATGTGCATAATTTTCAAGTAATAAAATTTTATATTAGTATTATATGTACGATATTTGTCTTAAAATATTATGTGCATAATAAATTCTGCAAGATTTTCATTCTTTCATGTATTATTTTAAAATGAATTCAAAATTAATTCGTGCTGTGTGCACAGGCATGTACCATCTTACCTCATTATTTTCAAAAGAAGTCATTGTTCTTTATCACACATAACCCAATTATTTCGAAAATAGGTTAGATATATTGCTACTGTTTGAAAATCAAAGTACGTAAATTTAAATAATAGATGGCAATGCGAGTCTTATCATGTCGATATTATTTACTGTTTTATTATTTTATGTTAAACAGTAAATGATATTGAATAAAAATAGTAAGTTTTAAACAAATTAAATTACTAATTAAATAAGTTGTTTTATAAACAAAGTTATTGAATTAAATAAATATTATCAAAGAGATACAATTATTGGATTAGTAATAATCAATTTTTAAATTTTTCATTAAATTTTTACTAATAACAGCATAATATGATAAATTAGGGATGCTGCAGTTTACACCATTATTATCTATAGAAATATGTTGAAAGTATTTATAACGTAAATAATAAGTATTGAATATACGAAAAAATAAATATGAATATTACGTTTATACATATTTCATTGTCAAATAATACTGATCTGAATATTTTTTTATTTAATTCGTCAAGGTCCATTTTTATGCGTATTTTTATAAAGCGCTAATATTATAATTTTTCAACTTTCCCTGTTGAAAAAAACCATGTGGTAAAACCATGTGGTTTAACCATGTGGTCATCATGACCATGTGGTCATTTATGAAAAATTACTTTTGTCTCGCAAATTCAGAGGGCGAAAAGTTCTTTACTTTCGCCAAATTTAATTTCTCTAAAATTAAAGGAGCGAAAAGTACTTTACTCCCGCAAGTCAAATTTCTCTTAAATGAAGGGGGAGCTGTTTACTTTACTCTCGCAAATTCAGAGGGCAAAAAGTTCTTTACTCTCGACAAATTTCATTTCTCTAAAAATAAGCGGGCGTAAAGTAATTACTCCCGCAAGTCAAATTACTCTTAAATGAAGGGGGAGCTGTGTACTTTTCTCCCGCAAATTCAGAAGGCGAAAAGTTCTTTACTCCCGCCAAATTTAATTTCTTTAAAAATAAGCGGGCGTAAAGTACTTTTATTCCGTAAATTAAAGTTTTCTTAAATTTAGCAAGGAGAAAAAATTTTTTTCTCGTAAATAAGAGGGCGAAAAGTTCTTTATTCCCGCGAAATTTAATTTCACTAACAATAAGAGGGCGAAAAGTACTTTTCTCCCGCAAATTGAATTTCTCCTAGATTAAGCGAGAGGCAAGTATTTTTCTCTCGTAAATTCAGAGGGCGAAAAGTTCTTTACTCCCGCCAAATTTAATTTCTCTAAAAATAAGTGGGCGAAAAGTACTTTACTCCCGCAAGTCAAATTACTCTTAAATAAAGGGGGAGCTGTGTACTTTTCTCCCGCAAATTCAGAGGGCGAAAAGTTCTTTATTCCCGCCAAATTTAATTTCTTTAAAAATAAGCGGCCGTAAAGAACTTTTATTCCGTAAATTAAATTTTTCTTGAATTTAGCAAGAAGAAAAAACTTTTTTCTATTTAATAAGAGGGCGAAAAGTTCTTTATTCCCGCCACATTTAATTTTTCTAAAAATGAGCGGGCGAAAAGTAGGTTACTCCCGCAAGTCAAATTACTTTTAAATAAAGGGGAAGCTGTGTACTTTTCTCCCGCAAATTCAGAGGGCGAAAAGTTCTTTACTCCCGCGAAATTTAATTTCTTTAAAAATAAGCGGGCGTAAAATACTTTGATTCCGTTAATTAAATTTTACTTAAATTAAGCGAGAAAAAAAAATTTTTTTCTTGTAAATAAGAGGGCGAAAAGTTCTTTATTCTCGCCAAATTTAATTTCTCTAAAAATAAGAGGGCCAAAAGTACTTCACTCCCGCAAGTCAAATTACTCTGAAATGAAGGGGGAGCTGTGTACTTTTCTCCCACAAATTCAGAGGGAAAAAGTTCTTTACTCTTGCTACATTTAATTTATCTAAAAATAAGCGGGCGAAAAGTACTTTACTCACGCAAATTGATCTTAATTGAAGGGGGAGCTGTGTACTTTTTTCCCGCAAATTCACAGGGCAAAAAGTTCTTTACTCCCGCTACATTTAATTTTTTGAAAATAAGCGGGCAAAAAGTACGTTACTTTCGCAAGTCAAATTACTCTGAAATGAAGGAAGAGCTGTGTACTTTTCTCCCGCAAATTTAGAGGACAAAAAGTTCTTTACTCCCGCCAAATTTAATTTCTCTAAAAATAAGAGGGCCGAAATTACTTTACTCCCGCAAGTCAAATTACTCTGGAATAAAGAGGGAGCTGTGTACTTTTCTCCCGCAAATTCAGAGGGCAAAAAGTTCTTTACTCCCGCCACATTTAATTTTTCTAAAAATGAGCGGGCGAAAAGTAGGTTACTTCCGCAAGTCAAATTACTCTTAAATAAAGGGGAAGATGTGTACTTTACTCCCGCAAATTCAGAGAGCGAAAAGTTCTTTATTCCCGCTAAATTTAATTTCTCTAAAAATAAGAGGGCGAAAAGTACTTTACTCCCGCAAGTCCAATTACTCTGGAATGAAGGGGCAGCTGTGTACTTTTCTCCTGCGCATTCAGAGGGCAAAAAGTTCTTTACTCCCGCCAAATTTAATTTTTCTAAAAATGAGCGGGCGAAAAGTAGGTTACTCCCGCAAGTCAAATTACTCTTAAATAAAGGAGAAGCTGTGTACTTTTCTCCCGCAAATTCAGAGGGCGAAAAGTTCTTTACTCCCGCGAAATTTAAATTCTTTAAGAATAAGCGGGCGTAAAATACTTTGATTCCGTTAATTAAATTTTACTTAAATTGAGCGAGAAAAAAAAATTTTTTTCTCTAAAAATAAGAGGGCCAAAAGTACTTCACTCCCGCAAGTCAAATTACTCTGAAATGAAGGGGGAGCTGTGTACTTTTCTCCCACAAATTCAGAGGGAAAAAGTTCTTTACTCTTGCTACATTTAATTTTTGTAAAAATAAGCGGGCGAAAAGTACTTTACTCACGCAAATTGCTCTTAATTGAAGGGGGAGCTGTGTACTTTTTTCCCGCAAATTCAGAGGGCTAAAAGTTCTTTACTCCCGCTACATTTAATTTTTTGAAAATAAGCGGGCAAAAAGTACGTTACTTTCGCAAGTCAAATTACTCTGAAATGAAGGAAGAGCTGTGTACTTTTCTCCCGCAAATTTAGAGGACAAAAAGTTCTTTACTCCCGCCAAATTTAATTTCTCTAAAAATAAGAGGGCCGAAATTACTTTACTCCCGCAAGTCAAATTACTCTGGAATAAAGAGGGAGCTGTGTACTTTTCTCCCGCAAATTCAGAGGGCAAAAAGTTCTTTACTCCCGCCACATTTAATTTTTCTAAAAATAAGTGGGCGAAAAGTACTTTACTCCCGGAAGTCAAATCATTCTTAGATAAAGGGGGAGCTGTGTACTTTTCTTCCGCAAATTCAGAGGGCGAAAAATTCTTTACTTTCGCCAAATTTAACTCTTTAAAAATAAGTGGGCGTGAAGTACTTTTATTCCGTAAATTGAATTTCTCCTAGATTAAGCGAGAGGCAAGTATTTTTTTCTCGTAAATTCAGAGGGCGAAAAGTTCTTTACTCCCGCCAAATTTCATTTCTCTTAAAATAAGCGGGCGTAAAGTGATTACTCCCGCAATTCAAATTACTCTGAAATGAAGGGGGAGCTATGTACTTATCTCCCGCGAATTCGGAGGGCGAAAAGGTCTTTACTCTCGCCAAATTTAATTTTTCTAAAAATAGGCGGGCGAAAAGTACTTTTCTCTTGCAAATTAAATTTCTCTTAAATTGAGCCAGAGCAAAGTATTTTTCTCCTGCAAATTCAGAGGGCGAAAAGTTCTTTACTTTCGCCAATTTTTATTTCCTTAAAATTAAGGGAGCGAAAAGTACTTTACTCCTGCAAGTCCAATTACTCTTAAATGAAGAGGGAGCTGTGTACTTTTCTCCCGCAAATTCAGAGGGCGAAAAGTTCTATACTCACGCCAAATTTAATTTCTTTAAAAATAAGCGGGAGAAAAGTACGCCCCCCTTCATTTAAGAGAAATTTGACTTGCGGGAGTAACGTACTTTTCACCCGCTTATTTTTAGAAAAATTAAATGTGGCGGGAGTAAATAACTTTTTGCCCTCTGAATTTGCGGGAGAAAAGTACACAGCTCCCTTTTCATTTCAGCGTAATTTGACTTGCGGGAGTAAAGTACTTTTCGCCCTCTTATTTTTAAAGAAATAAAATTTGGCGGGAATAAAGAACTTCTCGCCCTCTTATTTACGAGAAAAAAATTTTTTCTTCTCGCTAAATTTAAGAAAAATTTCATTTGCGGAATAAAAGTACTTTACGCCCGTTTATTTTTAAAGAAATTAAATTTGGCCGTAGTGAAGAACTTTTAGCCCTCGAAATTTGCGGGAATAAAGTACACAGCTTCCCCTTTATTTAAAAGTAATTTGACTTGCGGGACTAACGTAATTTTTGACCGCTTATTTTTAGAAAAATTAAATGTGGCGGGAGTAAAGAACTTTTTGCCTCTGAATTTGCGGGAGAAAAGGACACAGCTCTCCCTTCATTTCAGAGTGATTTGACTTGCGGGAGTAAAGTACTTTTCGCTTTCTTATTTTTAAAGATATAAAATTTGGCGGGAATAAAGAACTTTTCGCCCTCTTATTTACGAGAAGAAAATTTTTTTTTCGCTAAATTTAAGAAAAATTTAATTTACGGAATAAAAGTACTTTACGCCCGTTTATTTTTGAAGAAATTAAATTTGGCGGGAGTGAAGAACTTTTCGCCCTCTGAATTTGCGGGAAAAAAGTACACAGCTCCCCTTCATTTAAAAGTAATTTGACTTGCGGGAGTAACTCGCTTTTCGCCAGCTTATTTCTAGAAAAATTAAATATGGCGGGAGTAAAGAACGTTTTGCCCTCTGAATTTGCGGGAGATAAGTACACAGCTCCCCCTCCATTTCAGAATAATTTGTCTTGCGGGAGTAAAGTACTTTTCGCCCTCTTATTTTTAGAAAAATTAAATTACGTGGGAATAAAGAACTTTCCGCCCTCTGAATTTGCGGGAGAAAAGTACACAGCTCCCCCTTCATTTAAGAGTAATTTGACTTGCGGGAGTAATTACTTTACGCCCGCTTATTTTTAGAGAAATGAAATTCGGTGGGAGTAAAAAACTTTTCGCCCTCTGAATTTGTGGGAGAAAAGTACACAGCTTTCCCTTCATTTAAGAGAAATTTGACTCGCGGGAGTAAAGTACTTTCCGCCCTCTTAATTTTAGAGAAATTAAATTTGGCGAAAGTAAAGAACTTTTCGCCCTCTGAATTTGCGAGACAAAAGTAATTTTTCATAAATGACCACATGGTTTTTTTCAACAGGGTTTTAACACGTCATTAAGTACGTTAAATTTTGCAATATTTACTTAAGGATATGCAGCCCTATGTACTGTTATGTATAAGCAGATATTTCATGGAATTTTTTTCTTAATTAATTCGTTAACATTGGTTGAAATAAATATCAAAATATTTCTCGCAATTTATAAAACAACATATATTTTTTTAAGAATTCTTACACATACAATTTGGAAACAGTCACCTTAAGTGAGCTGTCATTGCATTTCTATTGCCATTGTACACAGTAAAAAATTTTTTTTAATTCGTCAAATTTATTTTACAAAAATTTATGTGTACTTTTAAAATCAACACAAATTCTTTTGTAGAATCAACATATGAAGTTTGTTATTTTTACAAACATGTGTGTACTTAGTTATTCAAATAATCTCATACTTTTAATAATTATCTATTAGCATTATTATTATTTTATGCAATAAAAATGCCTTAACGGCATGTCGGAGCTACAGCAATCGAGTTTTGCTTTTTTTATTTTATCGATATCTTTTTAAATTCTTAAATTAAACAAATATAATGACTTGTCCGCACTAAAGTTATATTAGTACAATAATTTTTGTTAAAATAAAAAATCATTTGGACTTGTTATTTTTTTATGAGCTTGGATTGGAAATTAGATATCAAACTCGACAAACCTAACCTTAAAATACGATATATTGAAAGTTTTTATTATAACTTTGTATGTATAATATTTTGGTGGTTTTCTTGAGTTGTCCACACTAGAGTTTAATCTTACAAATTTTTTCTTTATAGCAAAAAAACTCAATTAAACGCATCGTTTATTCATAAGTTAAGATTGGAAATATTATTAGAAGGCGGACAGCTTCGTCATGCTCTTAAATGCAAGATATATTTTAGTTTGTAAATATTAATTTCTGCTAACAAGGAGTCCTTGACATTTGGGTCTCGGATTTTCTCATAACTTTGAGATATTTTTTCTTTATATAAAATTAAGAATAAAGCCTTATTGCTAAGGTGCAACTCTCGATTTTTTCCAAGTTATCAGCAGTTCACTACTGAAAAAAATGACATGAGATCTCATATTAGAACTCACATGAGATCTCACCTGATACAATAAAAACCTTCTAGAATAAGTAATTCAAAAATTATGTATAACTATAAAAAGATGCGATTTTTAAAAAATTTAGACAAATCTGCTGATAACTCAAAAATCGAAAGTTGCACGTTAGGAATAAGGCTTTTTTCATAATTTTATATAAGAAAAAATATTTCTAGACTTAAATGTCATAGACTCTTATTGTAAGTCCAAAAATTTGTATACTTTTTTTTCTTCTTTAACGTCGCTATATTTATGCTATTTGTGATGCTAATCAGCAACGGAGCTCGTAAGTGTGTTTGTGAACAAAGCACATATAACGTACAGTGGTGCTTCTATCAATCGGTTACCGAGAGCGGCATTTCAATTATTTATTTTATTTTATTTCATTTTATCCTTTTTCTTATATTTCTTTATCTCTCTTCTTTTTTAAATATATTAACAGAAAGAAATACGAGAAAGTCATTATATAATATCTAATCATCATTTCTATCATTATATTTTAACACAAATAAATTTTAAAAATTTAAAAATTTTATTATTTAAAATTTTGTATTATTCATGAATTTTTATAGGGTAAGTGTGCCAGTTATCGTTGCCCCCCCGACTACCGTGCTCCTTTGACATTTTAATACATTAAGATAGGTTTAAGCCTTAATCAATAATACAAAAAAATTTTTTTAATATTTTTGAAGTATAATTTAACTATTAGAAAAATAAAAATTTAATTTATTAACGATTTATATTGTATAAATAATGTTTGAAATTTTTGTAACGTTATTTATGCGTTTTTAGTGCGCGCGTTATCAAAAAGCTTAAGAATTGCATGTTTCATTCAATCATTTAAAGTATTAAAAAATGTATATTAATAATATGTAAATGCATTTTACTATAATAAAATACTTACAAATTTCGAAAAAACTTACAATTTGCGTTTTTAAATTATTTTTTATTATTTATTTATAAAATATAGTAACTGGAACAGATTTAAGCATATGATTCAATTATCGTGCACGATAACTAAACCAATTTTTTGGTATAATCTTAGTTATCGTGCCCTCTAACATGTGAGCATCGAAGAAAACATAACCTCAAAAAAAGATAAATCGACGAAAAATGCACGGTATTCGACGCTTGATATTTGGTTGAGGGCTTGCTTACTGACAAAACGCATTTAGTTGGGGGCGCGGAAACTGACACACGGTATATAGAAATCTGAAAATTGTGCAACACGGTATTTGACGCATGCATCAATTCTTATATTTTTAATAATATTTCAAATATTTTTCTATACATAATTAATCAATCATGCTTATTAAATAAAAGATGCTTCAACGTTTATAACTGATATCAATAGTTATCGAGCATTAATAGAAAAATCTGTTTAATTTGATAAAATCTGTAAGAGGTTACGTTAAACCCACGGTAACTGACACATTTACCCTATTAATATTTTAACTTTGAAAATTACAGAAATAAAATTTGTAAATTTTAACACAAAAATTTATGTTTCATCTGCAAAACTTATGTATGTTAAAATTACAAATTTTTTTACACTGTGTACATTAGTGAAAATATTTTTTAAATAAATTTTAAGAATCTGTTGAGTAGTAATATATTATTTATACGATTAAATATTTACTATTTAGATAGTATTTTAATTTCCAAAATGTATACATTTAAGGTAGTATGGGCTATACAGTCTGTGTCAAAAGTTAGTTTCTTAGAAAATTGTCTATATTTTTTGGTAGAATGTAATTATTCAATTTTAAGTTTAGTAACTTATTAGATAATATTAAAACAATCATTTCAAACTTTGTTTCATTTAAATATAATGAATTATTAAAAAGTTATAACATTTTAAAGTTTATAAATTTTACACAAATCTAATGCAATCATAAATAATGATGCCAAACTTTCAAAAATGATTTTATTTGACTGCAACAAAGTTTATTTTGTTCAGTTTAAAATTTAGAATCTATTTACCAGGGTGGATTTTTTATTTTTATTTCTTATTAAAATTTATTGCTAATCTTCTATGATAAAACAGTAAGTACCGTCTGAAACATATACATTTTTTCGCAGAAAATTAGCAATAAATTTTAATAAAAAATAAAAATCAAAATTCCATCCTCGTCAATAGATTCTAAATTTTAAACTGAACAAAATAAACTTTGTTGCAGTCAAATAAAACCATTTTCGAAAGTTTGGCATTATTATTTATGATTGCATTAGATTTGTGTAAAATTTATAAACTTTAAAATGTTATAACTCTTTAATAATTTATTACATTTAAATGAAACAAAGTTTGAAATGATTGTTTTAATATTATCTAATAAGTTACTAAACTTAAAATTGAATAATTACTTTCTACCAAAAAATATAGACGATGTTCTAAAAAACTAACTTTTGACACAGACTGTATAGCCCATACAACCTTAAGAAGTCATTTGAATGTAAAAATGTACATTCTTAGTGTATTTATTAGAAATTATAATATTCTCAATATCAGAATAATTTATAATTAATTGAGAGTCTGAAAAAAAGCAGACTACGCTAGATTCTACATCAGGTTTTTCAATAACTTTTTATGATATTGTTTTCAAACTTTCCTTCTTTTTTGTCAGATTATTTGCTACATTGTTTACCATCTTATTTGCCGAATTCTTATTCTTTCTAGCTTTACGAATTATAACTTGTTATAATATTATAAGCTTGACAAACCTAACATCAAAATATGATACATTGAAAGTTTGTATTATAAATTTTTATGTATAATATTATGGTGGGATGCTTGAGTTTTCCGCACTAATCTTACAAATTGTAACGACAAAACTCGATTAAACGCACCGTTTACCCATAAACTACGATTAGAAATATCATTAGGAGGTGGACTGCTTCATGCTCTTATGAACAACATCTATTGATGGTAAAACGATCATTATTTGTATTAAAAGCTTTAGATTCAAGAAGCAAATTTGCCATTCTTGTCAAAAACCAGTTATTATCATTTCGGAAAAGTTTAATTAACTAGAAATTAGGTTTTCCAATAAAGCAACATCTATTCAAGGTGAAACTATCTTTAGTTAAATAAGTAGTTTTATACTTAAGATTCTAACCGACAATTCTTTCAAAAAACTAGTCCTACTGAAAAAAATGACACGAGATCTTACATGAGTTCACATGAGCCTAAAAATTTCACTCCCTGCGAGACCCGATCTCACGTGAGATTTCACGGGAGATCGGGGCTCACGGTAAATAATTTTTTGGCACATGAGATATCATGTAAGATCAGGTGTTGAGAAAAATAATATTTTTAGACACATGAGATCTCACGTAAGATCGGATGAAAAATAATGGTTTTTGGCATATGAGATCTAATGTCATTATTTTTAGTATGGAGTTATTACGGTTACAAGAAGGCTGAATTAAATAGATATTATGATAGGTATAGTCTTTTTAACAATTGAACAGTTACATAATACAGGTGTATTATAAATTAACAATTTAATTTCCGAAAAAGCAGCATCTATATAGGGTAAAACTATCGTTAGTTAAATTAAAAGTCTAGTGCTATAAAATATAACATGCCAGTATTGCTAAAAATAAGTTTTCACTATTGAGAATATATTTGATTGAATACAAATATGATTTTCCAAAAAAGAAACGCAACACTTTCATAGAACTGTTTATTTCTGGAATCTGGTCTTAGTAAATTAATCGCGAAATAGTTTATTCGACAAACTACAGTACAAGTTACGCTATCTCAGTGTATTTTTAATAAAAGATACATTATCTAGAAAAGCAACATCTATTTATGGCAAAATAATTGTTAGTTAAATTAGTAATCTCATAATCGAGAATCTAATCTGCCATTATTGCCAGAATCCAGTTATTATAGTTCCAAAAAAGGTTAATTAAATAAAATATGGATTTTTCTGAGAAAGCAATGTATTTTATTAGAATTCTTCAATTCACAAATGAGGTTTTAGCAAATTTTCTACGTTATGATCGTTTTGACAATATACCAGTTACGCAAAGCAGGTGTTTTTTGAATTGTTGATTAATTTTCCGAAAAGCAAGATAAGGTCAAACTATTGTTATTTAGATTAGAAATCTAATAATTGAAAATCTATCCTGTTATTCCTGCTGTAAAGAAGTTTTTAGTATTTTAAATCTGTAGGATTAAATTAAAAAATAAATTTTCAAAAAAATAAACACAACAGTTTCCAAGAACTGTTTAATTCTGATATCTAGTCTTGAACTTTTCACTAAATAGCCTATTTGACAAAAAAAAGTACTAGTTACGCTGACTTAGTGTATTTTTAATAACAGATATATTATCCAGAAGAGAAAAATATAATCATGACAAAACGTTTAATCTTATCGACAAAATATCAATAACTGAATACCGGTGTTTGCTCAATCGTTGATTAAATTTTCGAAAAAGCAACATCTGTAATGAGTTTCACTATCATTATATGAATAAAAAGTCTTATAATTTGAAGGCTTACTTGTTCTTCCTGCAATAATGAACATTTTACCATTTTAAAGACGCTAAATTACATACAAATAAGATTTTCCAAAAAAGAAACACGACACTTTCCCAAAACTGTTACACTTTTTTCCATACTTTTCGCCAGATGATTTGCCTCACTTTTCGTAAAACTTAATGCCAGAGTTTTCGCCAGACTTATCGCGATACGTTTCATTAGACTTTGTGCCAGTCTTTTCATTAGAATATCAGCTAGACAATTTGACATAATTTTCGTTATACTTTAATCCAGATTATTCGCCAGATTATTTGCCTCACTTATCGCAAGACTTTCTGCCAGAGTTTTTAATAGGCTTTTAGACAGACTGTATCCTAGACTTATCGCCAGATTATTAAAAAATCTCTTAGCGAAACATTTTGCTATACTTCTTGAAATAATGTCAGCAAGACTTTTTACCAGATTCCTAGCAAGACATTTCGCCAGTATTTTCTCCAGACTTATCGCTAGACTTTTTGCCAGACTTTACGCAAGATTTTTTGCCAGACTTTTTACTAGACTTTTCAGCAGACTCTTAGCGAATATTTTGCCAAACTTTTAGCCAGACTTATTGCTAGACTTTTTATCAGACTCTTAGCGAACCTTTTGCCAGACTTTCCGCCAAACGTTTTGCCAGATTTTGTATCAGACTCTTAGCAAAAACTTTGCCAGACTTTCTGCAAGACGATTTGCCAGACTTCCCGCAAGACTTTCTACCAGATTTTTTGCAAGACTTTTCGATAGACTGTTTTCTAGATTTATCGCAAGACTATTAAGCAGAATCTCTGCCAGACATTTTGCTATACTTTTAGCCATGATTCTAGCAAGACTTTTGCCAAATTCCTAGTAAGACATTTTGTCATTGTTTTAGCTAGACTTCTCGCAAGACTTTCCACCCGACTTCTTGATAGTCTTTTTGCTAGACTTTTTTCAAGACTTTCTGCCTGAATTTTTCCAAGACTTTCTGCCAGACTTAGCTATACTTTTTGCCATGATTATAGCAAGACTTTTTGCCAGATATCTAGCGAGAATTATCGCTAGTGTTTTTGCCAGACTTATCGCCAGACTTTTTGCCAGACTTTTTGCTAGACTTTTCATCAGACTCTTAGCTAACATTTTGCCAGACTTTACGAAACACTTTATGCCCGACTTCTTGCAAGACTTTCTACAAGTCTCTTTCCCACACATTCTCTAGACTTTTTATAGACTTTTTACAAGAATCTTAAACAGACTTTTTTATAGACTTTTTGACAGATTTTTTGCTAGACTTTTAGCCAGACATTTTGCTACACTTTGTTTCGGGCTTTTTGCCTGACTTATTCCTAGATTTTCCGCCAGACTTCTGGACCGTCTTTTTGCCAGACTCTTCGCCAGACATTTCGCTAGACTTTTTGACAGGCTTTTAGCGAGACTTTTTACAAGATTTTTTGTCAGGTTCTTAACCAGATATTTTGCTAGACTCTTTGTCGGGTTCTCAGCAAGACTTTTTGCTAAATTCTCAGTTAGACTTTTCCCTATTTTTATTCCTATACTTTTTGTCTGGCTTTTCACAAGATTCTTATCCAGACATTCTGCTAGACTTTTTGCTATATTCCTAGCGCGACATTTTTCTACTCTTTGTCAGACTCTTGGCTAGACTTTTTTCCATATTTTGGCCGGACTTTTGGCCTGTCTTTTTACTAGACTCTCAGACAGGTATTTTGCTTAACTTTTTACTAGACTTTCAGCCAGACATTAAGCTTGACTTTTTGCCAGACTCATAACAAGACTTTCTTTCGATCCTCAGGAAAAAAGACAGTATTTTTCCTGGGGATAGACACGATTTATAGCTATAACTAAGAATAATTCCTGTCTACGGCCAGAAAAAAAAATAATTAATCTAGCTAAAACTGATTCATGAACCTGGAATGATTTTCGGCTAGGGCCAAAAATATAATTATTTTCGATTGCAGAGATAAATCTGTTGTGTCCAGAAAACGTATATTGCTCATACTATAAACAATTCTTGGCCATAGCGGAGAAGAATTATTGTCTAGGGCAATAAAATGCATTATTAATAGAGTCAAGAGCAAGGATGGCCATAACGAAGAATAATTCTTCGCTAGGATAAGAATACAAAATATTTTACGGAGCCGGACATAATTCTTCGCAATAGTCAAGTATTTTCTGGCTATAACCAGGAAACAACGTATTCATCAAGCCTAAAGCCATTCATAGCTAAAACTAATTATTATTCTTGGCTAGAGCCATCGCAAAAGCGATGCATGGCTATGACTAAGATTTATTATTGGCTAGGGCTAAAAAACAGAATTTTTCCTGGGGATAGATACAATTCACAGCTATAACTAAGAATAATTTCTATTTAGGAACATAAAAAATAATAATTGATATAGCCAAAACTGATTTATTAACTTAACCTAGAATGATTCTGGGCTAGGGCCAAAAATCTAATTATTTTCGATTGCAGAGGTGAATCGGCTTTGGCCAGAAAACATAATTTGCTCGCACTATAAACAATTCTTGGCCATAGCAAATAATGATTCTTGGCTATGGCTATAATATAAATCATTTTCGGAACCACATACAATTCCCACACAGCATGAAATATTGCAGTGAAACTTTCACTGAAATATTGTGCTGAAATATTGTCACAAGATTGCAGCAATCTTGTCTTAACATTGCTAAGAGGTTTCATGAAACATTTCAGTGTGATATTGCTGCAAACTTGCTACAAGGTTACAGAAAATAATTCAAGCAATATTGCAAGGAACCTTTCATGAAAGGATGCAGCGAGGTTTCTGCAAGGTTTTATAAAACATTTCATGAAATATTGCAAGAAATCTTTCATGAAAGTTTGCAGCGAGGTTTCTGCAAGATTTTAGAAACAATTCATGAAATATTGCAAGAAAACTTTCATGACATGTTTCAGCGAGGTTTCCAGCAAGATTTAGAAAACATTTCATAGAATATTGCAAGGAACCTTTCATGAAAGGTTGCAGCAAGGTTTTTGCAAGATTTTAAAAATATTTCATGAAATTTCGCAAGAAACCTTTCATGAAAGATTGCAGCGAGGTTTCTGTAAGATTTTGGAAACATTTCATGAAATATTGCAAGAAAACTTTCACGAAAGGTTGCAGCGAGGTTTTCAGCACGATTTGGAAATTATTTCATGGAATATTGCAAGGAACCTTTCATGAAAGGTTGCAGCGAGGTTTCTGCAAGATTTTAGAAATATTTCATGAAACATCGCAAGAAACCTTTCATGAAAGGTTGTAGCGAGGTTTCTGTAAGATTTTAGAAACATTTCATGAAATATTGCAAGAAAACTTTCACGAAAGGTTGCAGCGAAGTTTCTGCAAGATTTTAGAAACATTTCATGAAATATTGGACGAAAACTTTCACGACATGTTTCAGCGGGGTTTTCAGCAAAATTTAGAAAACATTTCGTGGAATATTGCAAGGAACCTTTCTATGAAAGATTGCAGCGAGCTTTCTGCAAGATTTTAGAAACATTTTATAAAATATTGCAAGAAACCTTTCACGAAAGGTTGCAGCGAGGTTTCTGCAAGATTCTAAAAACATTTCATGAAATATTGCAAGAAACCTTTCACGAAAGGTTGCAGCGAGTTTTCCAGCAAGATTTGGGGAACTTTTCATGGAATATTGCAAGAAACCTTTCATGAATGATTGCAGCGAGGTTCCTGCAAGATTTTAGAAACATTTTATGAAATATTGCAAGAAACCTTTCATGAAAGGTTTCAGTGAGGTTCCTAGCAAGATTTGGGGGACATTTTACGAAATATCGCAAGAGACCTTTGATGAAAGGTTGCAGCAAGGTTCGTGCAAGATTTTAGAAACATTTTACGAAATATTGCAAGATACCTTTTATGAAAGGTTTCAACGAGGTTTCCAGCAAAATTTGATGAATATTTTATAAAATATTACGAGGTATCTTTTGTTAAAAGTTGCAGTAAGATTCCTGCAAGGTTTTTGACAAGATTTCTAAGATATCACAAAATATTGCTATGTACATTTTGCCAATGGTTATTACCATATTTTTGGCAATCTTTATAAAATATTCCAGAAAAGCGTTTCACAAAAAGTATCAGCAAAGTTTCATGAATAATTTCAAAATGAAATTGCAGCAAACCTTTCATAAACAGTTTCAGCAATAATTCTGCAAGTTTTTATAAAAGATTCTAAGAGCAGTCCAGATTCGCTGTTCTTGCCTTATATTTGGTTCCCTGTTATTTACTCAAGTATTTATTGCTGTAGTTGTATTGTAAGCGGGAAGTTGAGCGCAATGAGTATGCTATTATTATAAATATTTATGCGTAGGGTAAAAAAATCCATCGAATTGTTATTGAAAAAAGTAAAGAACGCATAAATATTAGAAACAAAACCTTTTATTTCAATATTTTCTACTTTTCTCCAAAACGATGCTGAGGAATTCTTTCTTCTTGTGCACAAATATTGATAATAATACTATTGCGCTTAACTAGTAATTTATAGATACAACGATTGATACTTAAGCAAATAAGAAAAACTTTATCACACAAAGACAGAAAATCCTGCCTACTATTAAATATTACTGCAGCAAGCTTTTGGCAAGATTTGAGAAATATTTTACAAAATATTGCAGGAAGCCATACGGAAAGGTATGAGCGTTGTTCGCGGCAAAATTTGGGTAAAATTTCATGAAATATTACGAGAAACCTTTTATGAAAGATTGCTGCAAGGTTTCTTGAAATGTTGCTGCGAGGTTTTCATGAAAGGTTGCTGCGAGGTTTTTAGAAATATTTCAACCGGATTCTAGTGCGGACATATAAATGTTGCTGCAATATCTCATTAAAGGTTGCTACGAGGTTTTCTGCAAGGTTACGGCGAGATTTTCTGAAAAATTGCTGTGTGGTTGCTTGAAATGTTTTTGCTATTTTTCCCGCAAGATTCCTGTGAGGTTTCTTGAAATGTTTCTGTTACATTTCCTGAAAGATTGCTGCGAGGTTTCCTGCAAGTTTGCGGCGAGGTGTTCTAAAAGATTGCTGCAAGGTTTCTTGAAATGTTTCTGTTACGTTTCCTGAAATATTGCTGTGAAGTTTTCATGAAAGGTTGCTGCGAGGTTTTTTGAAAAATTGCTGCGAGGTTTTTAGAAATATTTCAACTGGGTTCTAGCGCGGACATATAAATGTTGCTGCAATCTTTCATAATAGGTTGCTGCGAAGTTTCGAAACTCTCATAAAACGTTGCAGCAACCTTGCAGCAATCTTTCATGCTGTGTGGGTTGGGACGTTGCATGAAATTATTTTTTTAAATCTATTACATTCGTTATTAAGAAAATAAAAAAATAAAGGACACGTATTTTTTCTTTTTTCATGAAAATGAAAACTTGGAGAGATACAGGCAGTTGAAATTGGTGTGACGTCACGATTGTCATTTTGCCAATAGCAATCGTGACGTCATTTATCATAGCGCTATATCTATATATATCAAAATTGTAATAACTTATATCGGCTGTAACTTTTGCAATTCATCATATTTTGAAAAACAAAAAAATACGGGTCTTTTATTTTTTCGTATTCTATCTGACGGATATAATACATTTTTTCATGCAAAATGCTAATTTCTGGCCATAACCAAGAACAAATATTGTCCAGGGCAAAAAAACGTTTATTAATAGAGTCAAGAGCAAGAATGGCCATAACGTAGAATAATTCTTGGCTAGGGTAAGAATACAAAATAATTTCCGGAGCCAGACACAATTCTTGGCTATAGCCGAGTATAATTTCTGTCTAGGACTAGAAAACAAATCATTAATATAGTCAAAAGCCATTCATGGCCACAAACAATTATTATTTTTGGCTACAGCCAGAAATCAAATCATATCCGATTGCAGATGAGGTTTTCAGCCTTAGCCAAGGATGGTTCTTGTCTCTGACTAGAAAAAAAAATCTTTGTTAGTCTGTCACAAAATGTAATATAAAGTCCAACAATTGTCTGGTAGATAGTCAGTCAATAAGTTTGACAAAAACAGTGGCAATAAATCTTGCGAAATATCTGGCCAAAAATCAGACAAAAAGTCTAAATAAAAATTTAATATAATATAAAATATATAATATAAAAAAATTGTCTTTTAAAATAGTCTACGAGTTTTGCTAAAAAATTTTTTTTTAAATTGTTTTTATATTTTTTTTATTTTTATACAAAAAATGCATGCTTTTCATAATAATTAATCCATTATATAAAACGAATTAAAAAAAAATAGCTATATTCGTTTTATATGTAACAAATACACTCTACAGTGGACTCTCGATAGAAAAGATCACGATATAAGGGAATCCGAGCTCTTTCTCCACCGAATTTAAGTATGAAAGTTCCCCCACCAACTATATAAGTGAGAGAGACACAGTATAGCAATAGAATAAGAAATGGCTAAACAAAAAAAAACCTATTTTTTTTTCTCACACGCATTAGTAGGCGTGGCTACTGTGTCTACTTCGTATGCACGCACATTAAATCAAACTTACACTACGAGACAGTGGGTGGGGCTGTAACTCTTATCTCGAACATGTTTTTGACTCTTTCTATAAGAGAATTTCCAAGAAATTTCCTCTTCTACAGCCCCATCGATACTCTTGTATCATGAGTCTACTGTATTTTCTTTTTTTTTTTTTTTTATTATATCCACGGGTATTACTGCCCTTTTTAACACATAGAAATTCATTTTTAAAACAACACTATTTAACGTATTATTTAACGTGGTGTCAGCCCACGGCAGAGGCAGCGGAAAAGCGACCAGACGGGGAATCGATCCCGCGCCAACGGGAATACGAGTCACGTGCCTTAGCCACTACCCCACTGAACTCTACAACTCTCTTTTATTTTAATACAACTATAACTTTCATAGAAGGAGAAATCTTAAACATTTTTAATGAATATATACAAACGAACATATATACATAAATCAATATAAAGAGATATAAACAACTTATTTACAATTGAAAAATGAACACGTAAATACATAGATAAATAAATATACAAATGACAAAATGAACATATACACACGCACGAAACAATAAAACATACAAAAACATCATAAACACTGTTCAAAATGGCCCCCATTCATTCCTATGCACTCCCGCGCTCTTTCAACAATTGACCTGGTTGCATCTAAAATGGTTTCGGGACCTACATTATCAGCGTGATCTTGAATCCGGAGGCGCAGTTCCTCAACCGTATGTGGACTTTCTCCGTGGTAGACAGTTTGTTTACTGTCACCCCACCAGAAAAAGTCCAATGGGTTGAGGTCTGGTGATCGTGCAGGCCATTCCACATCACCATCACGTCCGATTACAAAATCGAAGGCGTTGTTTAGATGATTCCTCACCCGACGAGAATAATGAGCAGGAGCACCATCGTGCATGAAAATCAAATTTTCTTGCTGGTCCCTCGTCAATATTTCATCCAGAAGATTCGGTAAATCGTTTTGTAGGAATTCCAGGTAAACTTCCCCATTTAAATATTCGGGAAATTCCCATGGTCCTACCAAACGATCTCCGATCATTCCAGCCCACATATTGACGGAAAACCTGGCTTGAAAACGACCTGAAAATGAAAATTTGCAAATATAATTTCTATTTGTATATTAGTATTAAACATGAGACCACTGATTTCATGTTTTATCCAAAAATTATTTTATTGGAAGGTTGATCTACGATTTTTTTTAATTTCAAATTTCGTGTCTAAAGCATAAACATTGTTAATTACGTTTGAGCAAAATTTTAGAAAATCAAAAAAACAAATTCTAATTTTAATACAAACAATTTTTTTGGTTTTCTATCAAACGGTCTATAAGAGTTATCAAGGATGCTAAATATTATTAAAAAACGCTGCCAAGTGTTTTGGCGCAATGCTTTCTCATAGAGCTCATTGATTTACAGTAATTTTATTTTATTTTTAAAATATAATTTCAATGTAAAAAATATCATTTCTATTCAAGAAATATTGAGAAGGGAAAAAGTGAGAGTGAGTGTGAGAGGATAAAAATGATGATCAATGAGAGATAGAATGACAGAGAGGATGTGAGAAAGTAAGAAAAGAGTTAGCGAGAGCCTTAAATCATAAATCAAAGAACTGCGCTAAGAAAAAATATTTTTTTTAAACTTGTTTTATAAAGAAAGTAGCAAATAACTGTTATTAAAATTTTTGAGCAAATTTATCGAGTAGTTTATGTTAAATACAAAAATAAATTAAAAATAGACATTTTTTTCATAATTTAAAAAATTTTTTTAAATTTAAAATACGCTAAGAAAATCGATTTTTAAAAGTCATCCTTCTTTTGGGACTTGCAAATAATTTTCAAATAAAAAAAAATATTAATTTGTTCTCAATTTTTAAAATGGTTTTAAAATTAAAACTACACTAAGGAAACCAATTTTCAATAGCTTCCCGCCTGTTTAAAAAAAAATTGATGGTATGCAAAATTTGAAGCAAATCCATTAATTAGTTTTCGAGATCTAATTGGCTGAATGAATATAATACTTGTTCCTGAAATTTCTTTTTTAAAATCTTCATAATGCTCAAAAATTAAAACTACGCTAGGAAAATAAATTTTCAAAAATTTACCTTCTTTTGGCTGTCGCAAATAATTTCCCTGCAAATTTGTGAACAAATCTATCGAGTACTTTACGTAAAATAAAAAAAATATAAAAAAGGAAGGATCATAATTATTTTTAAAACCTTAAAAATTATTTATAATCGTAACTACGCTAAGAAAAATAGTTTTTAAAAGTTTGTTTTCTTAAGAAAGTAGCGAGTTAATTGTATACGAATTTAGGAGAAAATACATCGAATGGTTTACATATAATAGAAAATAAATAAAATCAAAATTTTCAAAATGCTCTAAAATTAAAAATACGCCAAGATAATTACTTTTTAAAGCTTATTTTCTTCAGACAGAAGCGAATAACTTGCATACAAATTTTGGAACAAATTCATCGAGTAGTTTACGTAAAATAAAAGAAAAATGGGAAATGAAATTTTTTTTAAAAAATGCTCTAAAATTAAAACCACGCTAAAGAAATTTGTTTTCAAAATTTTTTCTTCTTTTGACAATCGCAAAGAATTTCCATGAAAATGTTTAAGATAATTTATCAAGTAGTTTGCGTTAAATACAAAAAAAAAATTAAAAATCAAATAATTATTTTTTTTAATGGCTCTAAAAAAAATACGATAAAAAAATCAATTTTCAATAACTTCCCCAAAGTTGGACACAAAAATTAATTGTATGCAAAACCAAAATCTAATCCATCGAGTACTTTTCGAGATATTATTGGCGTAACGAACACACACATACATACAGACATTTTCTGAAAACTACTTTTTTTTTACTTCCTGAGTCCAAATATGTACATATTAATGAAAAACTAGAAAAAACATTTTTTCACCGATACAATGCTTTCTCTATGAGAAAGCAATAATATAAACTATCTTAGTTAATAACAACTATTTGTTTATTTAATTAATTTTGTTTTCAGCTCAAAATACTTGTCAAATGACCAAAACTACATTCAAGGTTTTTAACCAAAGAAACAGATGTTTTTACTTTGTATTATGAAATTCTCCTCGATGCTTTTGTCATAGAAAAAGACTGAAAGTGCAGTTATGATTGTTTTCCCTGGAGAAGTGATGATATTGTATTTTAAATCACTTCCCATTTTCATGTCAGTTAAAGTTTTTATTTGCGATTTTCAATCATTTTTCTCCGTTTTATTGTACTTACAAATATTGTAATTAAAAAAAATACTATTTCGAATAAAAAATGAAAAACGCAGAAAAATGCTGAATTTTTTATACTTTTGAATTATGTAAAAAATAATATTTATAGAAAATATTAGTTAACAAGGCTTATGTTTTGGTCGGCATATTTAATATAAAGTATGCCAAAACACTTATCAATTTTAAAAAATTTCAAAAAAAATAGAGATAAATTTTAAATGTAAACTTTTGCAATTTCGATATGATAATAGTTTAATAATTATATTATGAAATATTAAAATAATTATTACTTTCACACACTAGATGCGGATTTTCATGGGCCCAATAATGCTCATTTCGGTGATTGAATAATCCACAACGCGCGTAGGTTGATTCATCAGTCCAGAGAATCTGATTTATGAAATGATTGTCAGCCTCGTGCTGATTAACGAGATTATTGCAGAACTGCAATCTCCGCTCGTCATCACCTGGATCTATCAATAATTAATTTTGTTAATTAACAATGAAATTATATTAATTATTTCTATAATAATTGTAATTTTCATGAGCAACAGAGCTTTAATGATATAGTTAAATGTGTTGCGAATTGTAGTAACTATTGTTTATTAATTTTTATTCAATGTTTCATATTAAAATAATAATATCTATAGTTTATGTGAATTTTGAAAAGTTATATTCAAAGTAAATTACTACAATTAACAACTATTTTTTAACTATCTATCAAGTTTATTGTGATTTCTCATTGAACTTTTTGAACTTGAAAAATTTAATTTTTTAAACAAACCTTAACTCGAATATTGTTCACTATAAGTTTATTTAAAACTTCTTATGTATACAAGTGACCTAAGTGGCACTTTATTTCACGGCCGGAGATATCCCTAGCTGCGCTCGGGCGATAATGTAGTGCCGTGTAATAAAGTTCCACTAAGGTTACGAGTATCGTATACTATTCTGTAGCACGTGGGACATAAATCCGCTATTTTAAATCTGTACTCTCAAAAATCAATAATAAACAAAAACTATGCACTCCACGAATGATAATTCGTAAATGAAAAGCGAAAACTATAATTTTAAAAATATACATAAAACGTGTAATAATAATAAATTTTTATCAATATTATGTGAAATTAGTAGTTTCAATTATCTTCTGTTAAATCATAAATTTAAATGTTGCTTCTAACATCTATTAGCATCGCAGGAGCGGTGAGTAGGTAACTTATATGTATTGTATTAGCAATCGCGTATAGTGATTAAGGGAATCACAGAGTAAACTTATATTGGAGCGCCGAACTAACTATACCTCTTCGCTTCACATATTACACTAGTATTAACTTTAGTTTTATTCGTATTCCCGTCCTCTAAAGGTTAAAAACTTATAATTGTTATTTAATTTGAAAAATGATAATATGAAAGAGTTGCAATAATTTAAATCTTGTTATCAACAACGAAAACACTTTAAAAAAATAATGTACATATCAAAGTATCGCTTATTATGTCTGCGTGACCTAAGTGAAATCGGCTTAATACTGTTTAAAAAAGTGCCCCCTAGGTAACAGAGGAGCGTCACCCATGTGCGGATTTAGGTCCTGCAGTGCTATAAAATACATATAAATATTATAAATCTGAAGAGCTTTATGAGAAATCTTAAAGTTAATGCAATTAATATCATTAGTTATTAAAAGTTATTATTACTTACATAACTGTTGGACTTTTTTAAGCTTAAAATCATGCTGCAAATCATCTTTCATTATTCTCTGGACTGTCGAATAACTCATGTCCAGACGCCTAGCAACTTTTCTCAATGAGGTCCCAGGGTCTTCCCAAAAGGCATCCAACACTTCTACTTGTCGGTGTACCCTAGGACCACGTTGACGACCACCATCAGGATTGTGGACGC
The DNA here is from genome assembly GCA_017163975.1 of Anastatus disparis. Taxonomy (NCBI): domain Eukaryota; kingdom Metazoa; phylum Arthropoda; class Insecta; order Hymenoptera; family Eupelmidae; genus Anastatus; species Anastatus disparis. The sequence goes on along the minus strand of JAFFSR010000036.1, from coordinate 1,444,511 downwards.
CTAGCTGACCTGTTTCAGCTAGACGTTGTTCAGCTCTGATAATAGTGCGGGCGTCTGGATGTCTCCGATTTGGAAATCGGACGCGATACTCCTCCGCAGCGGGTCCTGCTTGACCATTGGTGTACCCCAAACACAAAATCATGTCGGTATACTCCCGAAAAGTAAAATCGGCCATTTCTAATATTAAAGAAAATATAATTATAATAATTATAAGCGGCTGATTTTATTCCAATTCAGATAGGCTGTCACTGTTCTCATTTTTTTTACATAAAAATTATGCAAACATGTTGTCTTATGCATAAGTGCTTGTACAATCTGGAATCACGCTAAAGAAATTTCTTTTCAAGTTGAAAGGGTCAAATATGTACCTTTAATTAACAAATTATACATTAATATAATTATAGTAATAGCTATAACCTTCAAAATTAGCTCCCTTAGAAAAAATTAACTTTTGTTATAACTGATAAAACAAGTTGACGAGGTGCTAATTTTGAAGATTATAGCTATCACCATCATTAAATTTAAAGATATTCATTAAAATTCGTAGTGAAAGCGTAAAATTTTACAATGGGAGGTACATATTTAATATATTAATCATAAGATATAGAAATATGTTCTGACTTATCGTATAAGCTATTTTTTATAGAGTGTGTCTAGGTGTTGAGCAAGCGTACGCTAATCTCTGTTTATAAACTCTCTTAGCGTACGCTAGATTTAGCGTTCACTAGATTAGCATACACTAGATTTAGCGCTAGCTAGATTAGCGTACGCTAGATTTAATATACACAAGAGATTAGCACACGTTGCACTAGCGTACGCTAGATTTAGTAGAAAAATATTTAGAATCAACTCTGATCTAGAGGAAACTATCGTAATTATTCTATTGTTCCTATTATTGGAATATAATTCTGAATTAATACATTGGGAATGAAGTTATACAAAATAAATTAACGTTTTTATACAACGCGAAAAAACCTTTATTTAATTAATTTATTACTCCAATGGGAAACAAAATTTTATTTAATATAAATATTATAATGAAACTTATTTTATAACAAATTAACTTATGTTTTTATATATTTTATGTGAACAATTTTTTTTTTAATTATTATAGGTGGATTCTTTACAAAATATCTTGACTTTAGAAATAAAAATAATCTAAATCTCAACTTTAAAATCTCGTCCAGGGACGTATACATAAAAGTACCTAATCACATAAATTTTAGAAGCACAAAAATAGTATATTTATCACCTAGGGAAAAAAAGTTAAGAATGTCCGAAATCGTATGTAAATTGACACCCGAGCCGAAGGCGAGGGGAGGCAAACATACGATTTAAGGCATTCTTTTTTTTCCGTGGCGAAGATGTGATTTTTTTTCAACACCGGGCCGAAAATACCATTTTTTAGCGCTATGTAAAAAAGTAGTACTTTCGGGCCAGGTGTTCAAATAATATATTCTATATAATAGATGTTTTTTTCATCTTGTACATAACTAAATATATACTGTATATTAAATTTCATTTTTATTTTTTTCTGCATGAATCATATTATCTCAAATATATGAATACATAATTTAATTATTTGAAAAATCATTTCTATGATACCATTTATAGTAAATATGATTTTTGCTTTTTTAATTAGCGAGATAAGAAGTTGATTAAAGATTTGAGTTTGTCTCGGCGGCGTTTTGTACCGTATGCGAAGGCGGCTTCGCGCACGCAAGTTTATCAGCATGTCACGAAATTTGCATGCGAATTAATGTGTCAGTTCGCAAACGAAATTATCGTTTCCAAGTTCCATTGATCGCGAAAACTTTGCTTACACGCACTTTCAAACGCGATAAAATTTTAAAATATTTTTTAAAATTATTTTTCAAATTATTTCTTTAGTTAAACATGAAACCAATAACCTAAAAACACAAACACCCCTTTGGAGGATAATTTGATTTTTGGGTCATTGGATTTTAATTTAACTAAAGAAATAATTGAAATCATTTGAATAATTTAAAACTGATGACCCAAAGACCCAAGTACCTCATAATGGGGAATATGGGTCTTTAGGATATTGGTTTTTAATTATTCTAATTATTTTTATTTTTTTTTTTTAGTTCAATTTAAAGCCAATAACCTAAACACACGAATACCCTTCTATGGGGTATTTGGGTCTTTGGGTTGTTGGTTTTAAATTATTCGAATTTTTTTAAAATTATTTCTTTAGTTGAATTTAAAACCAATAATCCAAAAACAAATACCCTTCTAAGATATACTTGGGTATTTGGGTCATTGGATTTAAATTTAACTAAAGAAATAATTCTTAAAAAAATTTGAATGATTCAAAACCAATAACCCAAAGACCCAAGTACCTCATAGAGGGGTATTTAGGCCTTTAGGTTATCGTTTTTTTAATTTAACTAATGAAAAATAAAGAATATAATTAGAATAATTTAAAACCAATAACCTAAAGACCCAAATACCCCTTTATGGGGTACTTGGATCTTTGGCTTATTGGTTTTAAATTATTTTTAAAATTATTTCTTTTGTTAAATTAAAACCCAAAGACCAAAGTATCTCTTACAGGAGTATATGTGTCTTTGGGTTATTGGTTTTATATTTAAGTAAAGAAATAATTTCAAAAATTATTTTAAAAAATATCACAAACATTTTTCGCGTGCGAATTTTTTGACATGCTGATAAACTCTTTCGCGTGCGAAAGTTTTCTAAATCGACACTTTCGCCTGTGACTGTGTTATACTGCCTTTCACATGCGAATGCGTTAGAAAATTTTTTTTTTGTACGCGAAGTTACAGGAAAATTTTATTCGTGAACGTAAAAGTTTTCCGAGCTTCGCGTACGAAAAATGGATAGATTGTCTTTTTTAGGATGGGGATGAGTGGTAAGTTATTTTGCGTACGCGAAGCCGTCTTCGCAACTTCTTATCTCGCTAATTAAAAAATAAAAATCATATTTAGTAAAAATTTTATCATGGAAATGATTTTTTAAATAATTAAATCATGTATTCATATATTTGAGATAATATGGTTCATGCACAAAAAAATAAAAATAAAATTTGATACACAGTACATATTTAGTTAAGTACAAGATGAAAAAAGCATCTATTATATATAATATATTTTTTGTGCATCTAAAATTTATGTTATTAGGTACTTTTATATATACGTCTCTGGACGATATTTCAAAGTTAAGATTTAGATTATTTTTAAAGTCGGGATTTTTTGTAAAGAATGCACCTATATTTATGAAAAAAAAATTGTTCACATAAAATATATAAAAACATAAGTTAATTTATTATAAAATAACTTTCATTATAACATTTATATTTAATAAAATTTTGTTTTCCATTGGAGTAATAAGTTAATTCATTAAAGGTTTTTTCGCATTGTATAAAAACGTTAATTTATTTGGTATAACTTCATTCCCAATGTATTAATTCAGAATTATATCCTAATAATAGGAAAAATAGAATAATTAAGATAGTCCCCTCGAGATCAGAGTTGATTATGAATATTTTTCTACTAAATCTAGCGTACGCTAATGCAACGTGCGCTTATTTCTTGAGTATATTAAATCTAGTGTACGGTAATCTAGCGTACGATAGAGTTAGCGTACACTAAATCAGCGTACGCTTGCTCGCCGCTTAGACACACTCTTTTTTATAATGTATTAAAACATAAATATACTTTTCGAATTCCGAGTAACGTACGTCTTCTTATGCATAATAAATAACACTGACAACTGCTTTGGCGCCATGCTTTCTCATAGAGCTTTTATGAGTTGGAAAAAATTCACTTGACTGAAGCTATGCTTCTTACGCGAGGTTGCGCCGACAAGGCTGAATGAATAAAAATCAACAGGTGATGAAAGTCCGCTTTTCGTTTAATGTGGCACTAGTTGTTATTGTTGCTACTAATATGCTCACACTTACCCTGGTATCATGGTCAACGCAATTTTGCTGCAATTTTCTTGAAAATCAAAAACTTGCAGCAGAACATGTGCTGTCTGTTTCCGCATTTCATAGGGTTTTTTATAAAAAGAAATTACAGCAGATAAGTGCAACAGAATTGCACGTTTCTGGCAGAGAGAAAGTGCACTCTACGGAACGGAAAGAATGCGCAGAATCTTGAAGATATTTTGCAGTAAACTTGCGGAAAAAACTTATTACAGACACTAGCAACAACATTGAGTAAACAATTCCCGACAAAGTTTTGCAGCACAATCACATAAGAATTGCAAATTGTCAAGTGCTGTTCTGCGAATCGTAACCCTGGTAGCAAACCCATCGCAATTTCGCTGCAATTTCGCTGCAATTTTGTGTGTTTGCACGAAAATTTCAGCTGTCCATACATGGTCTGCTTCCGAATTCGCTTATGGTTCTGCTGCCAGAAAATTACCCTAAGAACGTTAAGCAAAAGTGCGCCAAAATTGCAGCGAAAGAGTGTTATTTTTTAAAATAAAAATATTGCACTCGCACGCGCAGCAGAATTGCAGGATGATTGATGCATGTACATACAGTAGATGAGTGCAGCATAATTGCATCGGAATTGCAAATAGCAATTGCAAATGGGGAAGAGCAGTAACGCACGTAAACATACGGCAGAAACGCATCAGGATTGCAGTGAGGGCATGCAGCAGATGCGTGCAGTAAAATTGCATGAAAATTGCAACATAGACGTGCAGTAGATGAGTGCAACATAATTGCATCAGAATTGCTAATGGAGATTGCAAATAGGGAAGAGCAATAACGCACGTGAACATACGGCAGAAACGCATCAGAATTGCGGTGAGAGCATGCAGCAGATGCGTGCAGTTAAATTGCATGAAAATTGCAACACAGACATGCAGCAGATGAGTGCAGTAAAATTGCATGAAAATTGCAACAGAGACGTGCAGAATTTGCAAATAGGATATATCTGTAATGCACGCTAACATACGGCAGAAACGAATCAGAATTGCGGTAAGAGCATGCAGTAGATGCGTGCGGTAAAATTACATGAAAATTTCGACAGACACGTGTAGCAGATGCGCCCTGCAGGAGCGTGCAGCAAAATTCCATGTGTATTGGAGTAGTGTGAATGGAGTAGATACGTAGAAAGTAATCAAAATTGAAATTAAAAAAATGCAATTAACAATACAAGATATTAATGATGCGCATGTGTTAAATTAACGTCAGCGTAAGCAAGTACGTAGAACACACACATGTATCAATAAATTAGAAGTCTATAGAAGTGTTAGTCATGTTAAGCGGAAAATGGCCCCATAAAATTCAATATAAATTTAATGAAGTGCTTAACATGACCAATTGCCAATTGAATTTGGAAATCGTGACAAAATTAGTATGAAATATCCTTCTGCTTTTATTCGTTGCATGTATATACGCGCATGAGGTCATGTGATTTTATAGGAAAGAACATCAACAGAATAACGTTTCGTTAAGAATAAGAATATACCTTGATGTAATTCCTACAACGTTTAAACTAGTTTCAACATAATTCTCAAGGAAGATAATATAAAGCCCCACAAAAGAATATTTTATTTATTGTTTAAGGTTGATTGATAAGTTTAAATACTTTATGAAATTTTGGTTATGTAAAAAAGTTCTCAATAGCACTCATCTACTGCACTTCTCTGTTGCAATTTTCATGCAATTTTACTGCACGCATCTGCTGCATGCCCTCACTGCAATTCTGATGCGTTTCTGCCGTATGTTCACGTGCGTTATTGCTCTCCCCTATTTGCAATTTTCATTTGTAATTCTGATGCAATGATGCTGCACTCATCTGCTGCACGTCTCTGTAGCAATTTTCATGCCATTTTACTGCACGCATCTGCTGCATGCCCTCACCGCAATTCTGATGCGTTTCTGCCGTATGTTCGCGTGCGTTATTGCTCTTCCCTATTTGCAATTCCCATTTGTAATTCTGATGCAATGATGCTGCACTCATCTGCTGCACGTCTCTGTTGCAATTTTCATGCAATTTTACTGCACGCATCGGTTGCATGCCCTCACCGCAATTCTGATGCGTTTCTGCCGTATGTTTGCGTGCGTTATTGCTCTTCCCTATTTGCAATTCCCATTTGCAATTCTGATGCAAGTATGCTGCACTCATCTGCTGTATGTACATGCACCAATTATCCTGCAATTCTGCTGCGCGTGCGAGTGCAATTTTCTCATTTATAGAACAGCACTTTTTCGCTGCAATTTCGACGCAATTATGCTGCACGCGTCTGTTGTAATCATCTGTCGGCAAAAACATAATAAAAGTCGGAAGCAGACCATGCGTGTGCAGCGCAATTTAAGTGCGGCAGATTTTGCTACCAGGGAATAAGTACACAAGCATATAACAGAATCGAAACAGTCTTGCATCAGAAACTTGCAGTAGCACTTTACCTCAGATTTACATAAGAATGACAAAAGTTAAGTGCAATTATATGACGAGAATAGACACGCAAACTTGCAGCAGAATCAAAGCAGTCTTCCGTAAGAATCTTGCAGCAGCACTTTACCCCCGAATTACATAAATATGACAGAAGTTAAGTGTAATTTAATGATGAGAATAAACACGCAAATGTACAGCAGAATTGAAGCAGTTTTATGTGATAATCATGCAGCAGATTTGCGCTAAAATTACATCAGAAGGACAAAAGTTAAATGCAATCTTATCATAAGAATAATCACGCGAGCATGCAGTATACTTGAAGCTATCTCGCATAAGAATCTTGCGACAAAACTTTACTACAGAATTACGTATGAATGTAGAACCAAAATATTTATCATCTTTTACTGAAAGAAATTTATTTAAAACTTTTCTTAGATATTATAAAAATTTTTTATCTAAGTTTTTTATATTTGACAGTTGGCTGCAATGGTCTCCTCTCTTCTCCCCAATGTCTACATGTATATAATTTTCTCGCACTCAGAGCGCAGAATACTATTTTGACCAGCTGTTGTGAGGGAGCAAAATACCTCTTTGCCTCCCTAGGGAGCAAAATGAATTCGAACTTTTAACAGGCTCGATAATGTAGCCCGATATTTTTATACATCAGTCAGTGTGTGTAACTCGATGCTTTTTATACATCAGTTAAGTGCTTCACTTAGAATGGTAAATTCTGCGAATTGTAAATTCCCCGAATTACAAGTCAGGGGTGAACAAATTCCTCGAAAAAGTTCACATATATCAGTAGCAACTTTCAGTCTATTTAGCATTGATTTTTTCGAGTATTATTTATGTAATATTTAATCTTGCACGTTGCATCGAAGACATTTTCATATCCTTATAATATCAGCCAAGTATTCAACGCTGAATCGTAAATTCTCGGAATTACAAGTTAGCGATGGACGATTTCCGCGAAAAATGTTAAATTTGAATAAATCAAAATTTAATTTAATTTTTAATGTATTATAAGAAAAATATATATATATATAGTATTGAAATAAAACAGAAAATTTTATCCCATAGAAATATAATTTATTTTCATGGAATTTTAATTTAAGAGCAGGCCGGATTCGCTGTCCTTGTCTGAGATTTTTGTTATTTACTCAAGTATTAAACGGTGAATCTGCAACTTAAAAGCTGAGCGCAATAGATATTATTATTACAAATATTTATGCACAAGAAGAAAAAAATCTATCGCTTTGTTTTTGAGAAAAGTAAGTAACGCGAAAATATAAACATAAACTTTCACTTTGGCGGTACTTACTTTTCTCAAAAACAAGTCGGTAGATTTTTTTTTTCTTGTGCATAGATGTTCATAATAATAATATCTATTGCGCTCAACTTTTAATTTGAAGATACACCGATTAATACTTGAGTAAATAACAAACAACTCAATTGTTACTCGGTCAATATCAGGTTCTACTCTGGCCTGCCGTTAATGGTTTTATTAATTTTATTTTTATATTAGTAATATTATTTATTTTTTTGGAGGGAGGGGGGGCTGCCCCCAAACCCCGCAGAGGGCTTCGCCCCCTGCACCCTACCGGGGCTCCGCCCCTGGACCCCGTCCTGCGCCCCGACCTCGACTACCTCTTACGATCTTGATAGCCTTCGAACAAGATTGTACATGCTATCACAGACGCAAGTTTGTCATTCTTAGAATTTTGCGCACTTGTTAGAAAAATAATATTTTTGATGCTCTTCGCGTGAGAAAATAGTATGCGCAACGCGGGAGCATATAGGTGTTTGTCGACTCGTGCGATTTGTCGCTCTCGCTACGCTCGAGCGACAAACACGCACTCGTCGGCAAACACCTATTTCGCTCCCTTGTTGCACAATGTACTATTATACTATAACATCAGCGCCCACCCCTTTGTGTATATATGTTGATTGTTTTTTGCGTTTCTTCTTTTTTCTTTTAGCCAATATGTGCCTATAGGTGTAGACATTGGTAGTAAGAACACGTAAAATTTAAAGAAATGCATTAAATGTATCGCAATTATAAATTATTATATTTTCATTAAATTATAAAATATAATTTTTAAATTCAACATTTGCTTTCTTAAAATCTGTCAACAACTCTTATGAACATGTTCTCGTTAGTTGAATGTTAATAATATTCACAATGAAATTTTTTTATTAAAATACAATGTATTATCTTTATTCTATAAATTAGTGACTTCAATTTTTGAACTATTAATTAACTTTGAAATTCTATAAACTGTGCTGCTGCAAGATTCTTACTGAAGACTGCTTCGATTCTGCTACAAGTTTACGTGTTTATTCTCGTCATATAATTGCGCTCAACTTATGTCATTCTTAGGTAATTCTGGAGTAAAGTGCTGCTGCAAGATTCTTACGGAAGACTGCTTCGATTCTGCTGCAAGCTTGCGTGTTTATTCTTATTTTAGAATCGCACGTTTCGATTGGCAATTTGTTACAAATCTGACGCACGTTTTATTCCCAATTAAATTTCAGCAGATATGCATTAAAATGTGGAAACAGACCACGCAAGTTCTGCGCAATCGTGCTTGCAACAGATTGTGTTACCAGGGTATATTCTTCTTCTTTTCCTTATTATTCTTTTCTCTCAACCTTATTCCGCGAAGGAATACGCGTGTATATACACGCTATCTTAAGTAGATATGTGCATTGACTGTACTTTAAGAAATAAGGTGAGAGAAAGAGAGAGATACAAAATGTGAGTATATTAGTAGCAGCAACAGCAATATGAATACAAATCTCTTTTTCTCTTATTTTCTTTCATATCCTCACTTTGTTTATAAATGTGTGCATACATTTATTGGGTATATTAAATTACTATGTGAGCTACAGAGAAAAAAGAGACGCTAAATATAATATCTATCTGTATTTATTTGGATACCGCACACTTTGTTTATAATCGTAATCACGTGTTCCTAAATACGTTTTTTTTAATAATTAGTATTATTAATCGTAATAATAAATCAATTGAAAAATAAATATTTCTAATAAAAAAAATATTTATAATTTTCGCAAGTCCCACACTTCCTAGTTTCTATATATATTTAAATTTAATAATAGATCAATTTAAAAATAACTAATTCTAATTAACTATAAAATTATAATTTTTGAAAGTTTTACACTGTTAGTTACATAGTTACCTAGTTCTATATACATAGTGGACCCTATTGAGAAAAATGACATGAGATCTCATGTCAGATTTCATATAAGATCTCTGGTGCCAAAAAATTTTAGTTACAACGAGACCAGATCTCACTTGAGATCTCATGTGCCAAAAAATTTTATTTTTCAAGACATTCAATCGTACCTCAGATCTCACGTGCGATTGCATGTTGGGAAAAATAAAATTGTTTAGCACATAAGATCTCACGGGAAATATAATTTTTTTGGCACATGAGATATCTTGTGAGATCTAATGTGGAATTAGGTGTTGGAAAAATTAATATTTTTTGGCACATAAGATCTCATGTGAGATCGGGTGTTGAGAAAAATAATATTTTTAAGCACATGAGATTTTATGTCATATTAGGTGTTACAAGAATTAATATTTTTTCGCACAAGAGATCTCATGTGGATCTCATGTGAGATCGGGTGTCGAGAAAAATAAAATTTGTCGGCATTGATATCTCACGTGATATATCATGTGAGATCAGGTGCTGAGAAAAATATTTGTCACATGAGATCTGACGTGAGATCTCAAGTGAGTTCTCATATGAGATAAAGTTTCATTTTCGATCGTGACAGCTAACGTCAGATCTCATGTCATTTGATTTCGTACTTCTTAACATATTACTGTATTTATAATTATTATTATTTTAAATTTCTTTATTCTAAAAATACATCTTGATACATAAGTAATTGTAACAATCAATAACGTGTTATAATAATTATATTTTATTCATATTTACTAAATATTTCGATTTATTAAGTAATGATTATAATGTATAAATAATTTATTACAATGATTTTTAATTTTTATATGTTTATACATATTAGATTTTTAATTTTATAAAGCTAATTATGAGTTCATTCAGAACAAAAGAATGTTTATATTTTGTAGGGTTATAATTTATAATAAAATACATTATGTATATACAGAAAATATATACATAATGTTCATTATGTATATACAGAAAATTTATAAAAAAGTATACTTTAGGCAAATTTACGAATTCAGAAGTATTATTTTCTTTATAACATTAAAAATATATTTAATTTTTATTTTAATTTAAGCTGTTTAAAGTATTGAATCAATTACGTAATCATAAAGTACGTAGTTCTAATTTATCTTATAGCTTTGGCGAATGAAAGTTCTTAAATTAAATAAAATAATTTTCAAATACTTTTTCATTTAGTCGAGGTGAAATTGGCGGGTGAGCATAAAAAATTTACGAAGGGAAAATTTTTACGGGATGACCTTCTTAAAGGGTCCTAAAATAAGAATCTGCAGTTTACCCAGCGAAAAGTGGTCCCAATTTGTTCAAATCGATTTTATTTAAACAAATTCAAAAAGTTGTTCATTTTGATTCGGACAAAGTTTAAGTGATAAGTAATTTTATTGTTTTTTTTCTACAGTTGACGGTTTTCGAGTCATTAATAAATAAAGATGTTAAAAATCACAAAAATGCCCATTTTCGAAGCTTTGGAACGATACTAAAATTTGAATTATTTTAGGTTGGCAAAGTTTTAAAGTAAAATTTAAATACTTTTTAATAGAATCCCAAAAAGTAATTTCAAATTACTTTAATTTAAAGTGTTATTTTTCAATTGTTAATTAAGCGCGTATACGCAGTATCTTTGAGTCCAAGCGCACACAACTGACTAGGAGAGTATCAGACCTCCGGATCACGGATTTTGCTCGAACGTTGGGATAAGTCTTCATATGTCAAAATATGAAAGGAAACAAAATTTTAGATCCCAACGCTCAATATTTTCCTAGTTACCGGCAATTAAAGAAAGTCACTGAAAAAGTTACTAGATTTTCAAACGCATATAGTTCCTTAGCATTGATAGCTAGGAGCTTGAAACTGTTTTTAAATGAAAGCTGAGCTAAAATCTTTTCGAAATAGTAGTTATAGCATGTCAAATTATTATTTTTTCCCAAAGTTATAGCGTAATAAACATTGGACCTGATTTTTCTTTTTAAAACATTAATTAATAACAAAAGCTGAAATTGGGTCTAATGTTTATTACGCTATAACTTTGGGAAAAAATAATATTTTGACATGCTATAACTACTATTTCGAAAAGATTTGAGCTCAGCTTTCATTTAAAAAAAGTTTCAAGCTCCTAGCTATCAATGCTAAGGAACTATATGCATTTGAAAATCTAGTAACTTTTTTAGTGATTTTCTTTAATTGCCGGTAACTAGGGAAATATTGAGCGTTGGGATCTAAAATTTTGTTTCCTTTCATATTTTGACATCTGAAAACTTATCCCAACGTTTGAGCAAAATCCGTGATCCGGAGGTCTGATACTCTCCTAGTGAGTATGTCATCTACTAAAGTTCATGTCTTAACTCGCGCGGAGCGCATCGTTGATTTTTTAAGTTTCATAACATTTCCGCTGATTATATTGAGAAATGTGTCGTTGTTGTTGCTTCCTATCACAAGAAAACGCAGTAGAAGTAATAATGTAAATTTTGTACCGTTATGTGGTTGTGATTTAGATCTGCATAAAAATTTAGAAAAAAACCATAATACTTTTTTGTTTTGAATCATTCAAAGAATCTAAAAAAAACTTTATCCGAATCAAAATGAACAACTTTTTGAATTTGTTTAAATAAAATCGGTTTAAACAAATTGGGAACACTTTTTCGCAGGGCAAACTGCAGATCCTTATTCTAGGACCCTTTACAAAGATTATCCCGTAAAAATTTTCACTTCAGAAATTTTTTTTGCTCACCCGCCAATTTCGCCTCGACTAATTTGATTAACAACCCATATGGAAAAAATTTTTGGATATAATTGTAAATAACTGTTAATAACTGTAAATAAATGTAAATAAATGTAAATAACTGTAGAAAAGTGTTAAAAAATGTGGGAATTAAGACATAAATAACAGTTATTTACAATTATTTACAATTATTTACTGTTATTTACACTTATCTACAGTTATTAACTATTATTTACACTTATTAACTGTTATTTACACTTATTTGCAGTTATTTATATTTATTTACAGTTATTTACATTTATTCACTTTTTTCACAATTATTTACAGTTATTTACGATTATTTATAGTTTTTTACAATTATTTGCAGTTATTTACATTTTCGAAAATTATCACGAATTTATTCAATAATTTTATATAAAGGCGAAAATTTTTTAAAATTTGAATAACTGTAAATAATTGTAAAAAACTATGGAAAATTGTTAATAGTTGTAAATAATTATAAATAACTGTAAATAACTGTAAAAAACTGTAAATAACTATAAATAATTGTAGATAATTATTAATAACATTAAATTATTCACTAATTCAAAAATTTTTGAAAATGTAAATAACTGTAAATAATTATGAATAATTGTAAATAATTATAAAAAGCTGTAAATAATTGTAAATAACAGTTAATAACAGTTAATAACTGTAAATAACTGTAAATAATAGTAATTAATAATAAATAATAGTAAATAACTGTAAATAACTATTATTTATGTCTCAATTCCTACATTTTTTAACAGTTATTAACAATTATTTACTATTATTTACAGTTTTTTATATAAATTATTTCCATATGGGAATATAAAATCCATAAAATGTATATAAATTTCTTGATGCCTTCTACATATTATACTTAATTTTTTCTGTTTTTTCTTCAAATTGAAGCGTAATATTCCTTTACTTTTAAATATTAATTCATAAATAGATTAAATAAAAAACTTTCGAATAAAGTATGTTTTCGATAAGTTTATTTTTCAATAATATTAGATTCTTTTAAATAATTTTTATTTTCTTATTCATTATGATAAAATACCTTTTTAAGACACCCGTGTGCGAAACACAGTTTTTTGTGTCAGTATTCAGTGTGTGAAGCAGTCTTTTTACACACTGCGGTGTGCGAAAAATTTTAGAACCATTTGTCATTTTTTTTCGCTTAGCGCTGGCTTCATGTATGCAAGCTTTCTTTTATTTTTCTTCTCATACATAAAAAAAACTAACCAAAACATTTTGACATTGTAATAGTATATTTCGAAATATACTATATATATGCTATGTATATTTCTATTTTTAAATCAAACCAGATTTTAATTGAGTTAATAATGCTAAATATCAATTTAGTAATTGCAAGCACACCGTTAATGGATTCTTTCTCGTTATTTTTTTTGTTTTTATTGGAACATTTCAAAAGATTCGGGAAAGAATCAATTGACGTTAGGTGTATAGTCAATTTTATAATAAATGAAAAAAAATAATGAAATATTTGTACATTAAATAGTTTATAAATAAATGAATTGTATACTTAAGTTTATTTGGTTGTTTTAAATTATTTATTTTATTCATTTGATTAGCAATATGTATTTTTTTTTGTAAATTTGTTATGTATATTTTTTTGTAACATATATTTTTTTTTATAATATATATATTTTTTTATATGTATTTTTATTTATAATATATTATTTACTCGTTTATTGTCACCTTCGCTTCGCTCAGGTGACAAACAAAACTCGTGGTTTGTTATGACCGTAAAAATGTCGTTTTCGATTGTCTGTGTTTCGCCCACGGTGTCTTAAAAAATAGTATACGCAACACGTGCGCGATGCGGTTCACACACTCGCCTTTTTGTCGCCCTCGCTTCGCTCGGGCGACAAACTCGACTCGTGTGTGAATCGCATCCTTCGCGCACTTGTTACGTAATATACTATTTTTTCCCTGTTGAAAAAAACACGTGGTTTTTCCACATATCTTAACCACATGGTTTTACCACATGGTTTAACCATGTGGTAAAACTATGTAGTTAAATTATGTGGTCATGAATAACCACATAGACTTTCTTTAACATATGGGTTTAACCACATTTGATTTCACTAAAAATAAGTGGACAAAAAGTACTTTACTTTCGCAAATTCAGAGGGTGAAAATTTCTTTACTCCTGCCAAATTTAATTTCTCTGAAAATAAGCGGGCAAAAAGTACTTTTCTCTCGCTAATTCAGAGGGCGAAAAGTTCTTTACTCACGCTAAATTTAATTTCTCTAAAATTAAGCGAAAGATAAGTACTTTTTCCTGTAAAATTCAGAGGGTAAAAAATTATTTACTCCTGCCACGTTTCAGAAATTTTTAATCAAATATATCCCTAATCAGGAATAAAATAAAATAGATATCACTAAGATCAACTGTAATTCGTCAATGTTCACGTACTAATTCCCATTTAAATCGAAGGGAGAAATCAAGGATCTAGTGGTGCCCTTTATGCGTACAGAGGTTGACAGGAATTTCTTCCAAGTTCAGATTGCGCATTTTTGGAACTTCCTACCTGCTGAGATTAAACATCTTTCATCTCTCAGTAGGTTCAAAGCAGCGGTGAGGGAGTACTTACTCGACCTAGACTAATATTTTTACTATTACCAATATGGAAATAATTTCTGTGAATAAGTATAAATAATAATAAATTATTCACCAATTCTAAAATTTTGGGAAATGTGAGTAACTGTTAATAAATGTGTATAAATGTGAATAACTATAAATAATTATTAATAATCATGACTTTCAGTTAAGGGGATGTAAAATGGACACTACACCTGTACTCATAAATATTCACTATCTTTACATTTTATTGCAAAATTTTCAATAAAAAAATGCATTAGCTTGTAGTATGTACCATGAAGATTATTCGATTAAATTTTTAAAAAAATTCATTCTTTAGTTATTGAGAATTTTGGGTTCCAAAATTATTTATTAACATTTTTCAATTTTGTACAGGAATCCAAGTATCTTAAAAACTAATTAATGAATTTATTTAAAAATTTATCTAAATAATCATCATGGTACATACTACAAGCTTATGCATTTTTTTTCTGGAAATTCAGCAATAAAATGGAAAGGAAGCTAATATCTATAAGTACAGGCGTAGTGTCCGTTTTACATCTCCTTAATAATCGTTATTTAGCGTTCATAACTATTATTAACTATTATTAATAATAGTTATGTGAGTATATTCATTGTATGAGTGTTGGCTGAATGGTTAGTGAGTGAAAGTTTTTATTTGATTTTATTCTATTGACTGCGTTTAATGCTATTGTATACGCTTATTATTTTATTGTATTATCTATTAAATTATTATTTCAAATTTTAATATTGTGACTGATAGATATTGCATGACTGATTTTTATTTATATTATTGCATGTGTTTTATCATTACTCTGTGATGTCACTTTTTTTTTGTTTGACTTACTTATTCAGTATTATTAAGTTTAGTTATTGACTGTGATATCTATGCAATATTTACATATATATTTATACTTTTGTACCGTGAAGGACGTAATTTCTGATTACCTAAGAGGTATTTCTGATCACATATTTACATATGTGAAAAAGTAAAAGTATATTTTTTTTCACACAAACTAAGCATTTCTTACGCTCAATCTATTTTTCCTCATAAATTAAAAAAAGGTTTTTCCTACTAAAATCTTAAAAGATTATGATTTATAATAAATAATGATCAGAAATTACGCCCTGATCAGGAACTACGTCCTTTACGGTATAACATCTTGTGCAATATTTATAACTTTTTATATTTATAAATTGTATTAAACGCTTTTATATTCTGATACAAATAAACAATATCTAATCTAATAAATGTAATTAATAAAATTTGATCTGGTATGTCATTTTTTTTGTCAATTTTCATGTGCAATATCATAGCTATCTTCATTTCAATTATCACTTTTTTCACTAATTATTTCATACACTAATTTTCTTTCATAAGTATTTTTTTAATTAGAATTCATTATTTTTAATTATTTTTATTATTAATTTTAAAAAAATATTAATATAATTATTTAAAAGCATATTTAGATCTACGTAATTACAATTGTAAACAAAGTGTGCGGTTGCAGTACGTAGTAATTCAAAATTTTTTATCGATACAATGCTTTCTCTATGAGAAAGCGAAGTGTTTGAATAATTTTTAATTTTCAGCCAAACATTAATTAAAATTCATTGAAAATAAAATTTATTTACTTACCAATGTGGTATGCAACCAGACGTATAAAAGAAATAAAAATAACGCACAATTAACAGTAAATGTTAAACAATAACAGAATAACAGTAATTTTAATAAAAATAAAAACTTTTAATAACAATAACAGAATAACAGTAATTTTAATAAAAACAAAAACTTTTAATAACAATAACAGAATAACAGTAAATTTAATAAAAACTAAAACTTTTAATAACAATAACTTATAATAATAACTTTTAATAACAATAACTTATAATAATAACTTTTAATAACAATAACTTATAATAATAACTTTTAATAACAATTAATAACAATAACTTTAATAATTATAGATTTTATAAGCGGTTTTATTAGGCGTATTTATTTGTATGGCTGTGCGTTGTCTCCAAACAAAGTAAAGGTTATAAACAATCGACAGTCATATAACTTTTAACTACAGTAGCGCTAAAAAATTCTAATGCATTATGTAAAATTAAAGAGTGTGGAAAAAATGATCATATCTTTAAAAAAAAGTGTAATCGAAAGATTAAAAAAAAAGATTTTGAAGTACTTTTCAAAAGCTTTTAAAATCGATGTATAAAATTATTTTCGAAGTAATTTATCATATTTAAAAAGTAACTTTAAGATAATCATTTTTTACCAATTTTTAAAATTTTAGATTTGCTTCGTTTTTTGAGGATGATATTAATAAATATATTTTAAAGTACTCTAAAAGAGTTTTAATTTGCTTTTTTTATAATTTTTTTAAAGGATTTCCCGTAAAGTTATGAAGCTTTAAAGTTGAAGATTTTTTTTTTTTTTGCTAATTTTATGCAATGAATGTGAAATTGTGATCATTTCATTAAAAAAAAAACACTGCCAAGTGCTTCAGCACAATGCTTTCTCATAGAGCACATTGAGTTTGAGTAATTTTATTTTTTTAAATGTGATTTTAATGTAAATATCCCTATTTACTGCATCGAAGGGTACCTTAAGATCTACGGGAACTAAATGAATTTTATTTTTTCTTACTTTTGCCATTTGCACTATGTGATTTTTTTTTTCTTTCACCCATATGCATTTATTTACATTGATTATTACGTTGTTGCTCATTGACGTTGTGTAAATAAAAATCGTAGTTTTCCGTTAAATTTAGGTACCACAATTTTTTTTTCACATTTGTTTTCGCCAATTTTGATTCTCGTGACACGGAAAATTCTTTTTCTCTAATCGGAAAAACATATTTCGATAGTAAATTTTACTGTCAACATATTTAATTTATTCATTTTAAATGTATGTGTGATACGTATCAAGATATTCAGGCCAGAATGAAAAAAAATACGCTCAAAAAACGTAATTTTTCACTTAAACATTTCTCCTGATTTTAGCTCTATTTTTTAAGATAAATTTTGATTTGTAATCATATTCCAGAGACATTTTAATAAAAATCTAGGCTCCGATTCACAGTGTTCAATTTTATCATTTTTTTACAGATCCCGACTGGACTATTAAAGATTATAAGCTTAGTGTTATAATTATGGTTGCTGATCATAGTACCGTTTAATAATTAAGATTTAATATATTTTTATTATAGTACGTACTATTGTAAGCTGTACTAACAAGAAGAGTAACCCTTGTATATATCACGGATCTTGTTGTAACTTGTGGATAAGTTTTTATAAATTAAATTATAAAAAAAATGTGAGCATTCGGTCTAACGTTCGATCATTCCAAGATTATGAGCTATTTTGTTCAATTTTTAAAAATTTCTTTAAAATATCATTGTTTATAATATTGAATAATACTTCTTGATGGGAGCTTCCTAATTCATTCTGCAAAATTATACTACAAGTTGAAAGTAATTAGTAATTAGTAATTTATTTGGAATTATAAAATTTATTTGTATGCGTAAAATTAAGTTTGAAAGCCGTTAGGCCACTATTATACTTTTTGTTCTTTTAAAATAATAATAAAGTAAAGAATGTAATATAAATCGTAGCCAACTTCTTTTTACAACTGTCTATGATTTTCATATTTTTTTTTAACGGTTTATTAAAATATTTACTATCGTCGAAATGGTTAATAGTAAATTCAATGAAAATTATTTTTCTAAAAAGTTGGAAAAGCTGGAGGTATTACGGTTATTTATTGACTCTGCGTTAGAAAATGGAAGGCTTTGTGAAAATGATATTAATAACCTAGAAACACAGAAATATTTGATACAGGAGGTGATGAATATTAAGTTTCGAGGTCCACCTGATTGGATAAGTAGTTTGAGCGATTATTTCATCTCAGTTGGAGGGTTTCGTGGATTTTTGGAAAAACCCATTTGTTCTTTTTCTCCAACTCTCGTTCTTGCAGCTTATATTGAAAGGTAAATAATATAATATTTAAGTAATTTACATCTGTTGTTAGATAGATAGATAGATATTTATTTTGTAATAGTTTACATAAAGTGTGTAATGCAAAAAATAATATATAATACATAATAAAATACAAATTTTTTTTTTTTTTTTTTTTTTTTTTTTTAGCATTTTGAAATCTTCAGAGCAAGGTTTATTTCTGCTATACATTAATTGTGAATTACATTATAAATGATAACTACATAGATTTTTTATCTTTCGCTTTACAATTATTTAATCATTTAGATTACAATTTTTTAGATAATTGATCATGCATTTACAGGCTTGTACATTTGGTTTAGATATTATACAGTCTACAGTCATGGGTAATTGAAATTTCAAGCTAAAAAGCTTTAGTAAGAAACGGGTGCGTTGCGAATCAAAAAGTGAACACTGCCAAAGTATGTGATTAATATTTTGATTTTCCTTTCCGCATTTACATAGTGGTGAATCTACTACTTTAATACGTGACAGTGATTCAGCTAGGTTATAGTGGTTAGCTCTGCAACGGTTGATGGTCACAATGCATTCTCGTGTAAGCTTTTGGTTGTGAAACCATGGTTTAGTATTTTCGCAGTAGTATGATTCAAAGTATTTAATACCTTTTTTGAGACCTTCATTTTTTATTATGGCATTTGTTTGAGCAAAAGCGTTTCTTTAAAAAATTTCGTAATAATCTGTGTGTGGGATTTGAGTGTGATTATAGAAACCTTTGGACGTGGCTTGTTTGGCGAGAGCATCAACTTGTTCGTTTCCTGTTATTCCAACATGAGATGGAATCCAGTATAACTTTAAAATATTATAGGGGTTATTTTCTGTAAATTCTTTATATTTCTTTTTAATATCATAAATTAAGTAGTTTGTTGTGGTGTTAAACTTATTGCTTTGTAAAGTTTGGAGAGCACTTAAGGAATCAGAGAATACGTACACGTTGACACTCTTTTGTTGCAGAGCTAAGTCCATTGCATAATTAAGTGCAATGCACTCCGCAGTAAACACTGATGCATTTGAATTTATACTTTTCATTACTTTTGTCGGTGTGTTAAGCACAGTGCAGGCAGATCCTACATATTTACTATCTTTGATTTTACTGCCATCTGTGTACACTGCAAGGGCATTGTCCTTACGTAAAAATTGATTAAGAAAAGCATTGGGGTTTGTACTATTTTTTATTTTTTTTCCTAATTCTGTGTCTACGGGTAAGATAGTTAGTATGTTATCAAAATCGTTGTCATATATTGCAAAATTGTTAAAGGTTTTTACAGCGCCTTCTGTGAGTTCTTTTACATATATAATGCATTCTTCTAGTAATCGTTTTCTTTTATAATTGTTCTGGTATATGTCGTATGTCGCGTAAGAATGCATCAAGGCGTTTTTGTTATAAAGCATATTTATTGCATAACGATTTCCTAAAAGCTTTGCTCGCTCGAATAGGAGAGGCAGCTTCGATTCTGCTAAAAGAATATTGGTGGGTGTAGATCTTCTGTAACCAAGAGCTAATCTGATCGCGGTAAATTGTATTTTTTCTAGTCTACTGAGACTGACATTCTTTATAGGAAAGTATACGAAACTCCCATATTCAATTATCGAGCGAACATAGCTTTTATACAATGTAATAAGAGTTAGAGGATCAGATCCCCACCATGTTTCTCGGAGAAACTTTATAATGTTTAAAGCTGCATTACATCTTGTAATAACTTTGTTAATGTGCTGATTAAAAGTTAATAAATAATCGAAAGTTATTCCCAAAAAGCAGGCTGTTTCACTTGATTTTATTACATGATTATTTATTTTTAACATTGTATCACCAGGAGGAATTTTTTTATTATTGAAATGAATAAGAATGGTTTTTCCAGTTCCAATTTCTAAGCCTAGGTAATTTAGATTTTTAATAATAATTTCTATTGCTTTTTCTAATGAATTTTTGCACTGAGAGAACGGAACAATTTTAGCATAGATAGCTAAGTCATCTGCAAATTGTGATACAGTAATGTTTTTAGGAATATCTTTCGTTATACTTGAGACATAAATTATAAATAACAAGAGGCTCAAGACACCGCCTTGTGGTGCGCCCCTGTATACTTTCAACCGTTCGTATCCTTTAAGATCAGTATAAATTGTTCAATCATGTGCTATGAACTTGATGAATTTCACTATCTGAGGGGAACACTGAAATTTAGCTAAGATATCCAGAAGAGTGTCAACATTCACATGATTGAAAGCTGCTGATACGTCGAGAAAGGCGGCAAGTAAATCTTCTTTCTTCTTGAAGGCATCGTCTACTTGTAGAGTGAGATTAGAAACATTATCAAGACATGATTTTCCTTTACGAAAGCCAGTTTGACTGAGTGGAAGTAATTTTTTATTCTCGACCCAGTATTGTAGTCGATTTTTTATTAGAGTCTCGTATATTTTACACAGGCATGAGGTTAGAGAAATAGGTCGTATTTTAGTACCGTTTGAGTACGGTGTGAATATACGATTCATTCCAATTAGATGGGAAGTCACTTTTAGAGTGCATTTCGTTAAATATATCCAGTAGCATCAGTCTGAATTTTAAAGGAATATTATAAATAATTTTATAATTTATTCCATCCATGCCTGGAGAACTATTTTTTTGCATGAATTGAGAGCTATGTTGAATTCAACAAGGCTGAAGTGTCTGTCGAAGAATTCATTTTGTTGGCACTCAGGCATCCAGTTGGGGTCAGTAGAAACCCATGGTAGACTTAGTTTGTCTAAACATTCTGTTTTTAATTTAGTAATGTCACTGTTTTTAGATGTATTATTGTGGTTGACTTTCACCCATTTGTTCTTGAATATTTTGCATTTGTTCCATACGAAAGAAGGATTTGTACGTAGGTTAAGTTTTTGAGAAAATTCTTTAAAACATTCAATTTTTTTGTTCTTAAAAGTGCGTTTAGCTAGTGCACAATATCTATTGTAATTAATTAAATCTTCTAGGTTGCCTGTGAACTCCCACTTTTTAAAGGCAGCACGTCTGAGTCTTTTAATTTTATAGCACTCTTGGTCCCACCAGGGGACAGGATTAGTGTTTTTATGTATTTTAGTGCAGTCTTTTTTTGGTGTAGAGCGTTTAACAGCTTCACCGATGACACTGACAAAGAAATCATATTTTTGAGATGGAGGCAGTTGATCATATTTCAATGAGAGAAAATCTTCATATTTATCTTCCGTATGTTTAACATATTTATGTCAGTCTGTCTTAACTGAGGAAATTTTGAAGCTTTTCTTGCTGTAAAAGTGTTTGTTTACGTCGACCGTGAGTGTGATAGGGAAGTGGTCGGAGCCATATGTTTCATCGGTAACTTGAATATTTATTTTGTCCGTTAGAGCCATAGTAGAAGCAATTAGGTCTATATTGGAGGTGTTTCCCGTGCGGATATCTATATGAGAAACAGAGTCCGTGTTATGTAGAAATAAATTCTTCATGTTAAAGGTATATTCGAGTCTCTCTCCATTTGTGTCTGTGTTGTTGCAGTTCCATTTTTTATTGTGAGCATTAAAATCACCTAGCAGTATTGAGTTTTGGTTATGATCCGTTGGTCACCTATTTTATTCCATTCCTCTTGTGTAAGAGTAGTCCCAGGAGTTCTATAACAAGCTATAAAATCTATTGAAGGTGTGAAATTTACAATGCGTACACCAAGAAGTTCGATGCTATCTGTCTGCGCTGAAATTTGTTTTATTTCACTATAAGTTATGTTTTTGCGGATTAAATACAAAATACCGCCTCCTCGTCCATTTAGTCTATCTTTACAAACTGCGTTAAAACCGGGAATGTCAAATTTATCCGCATTGGTCAACCAAGATTCAACACAAACACACACGTCGATATTGGTTAGAAGCAAGGTTAATTCGTTTTTACGTTGCTTTATACTACGAGCGTTCCAATACATAATCCTTAGCATGTAATTACTGCTAGCCATAACTTGGTAAAATAGTTGTAGCAACCTCAGAAGGTAAAAGCTGTTACATTTAGAGAGCTGTCACTTATTTCCATTTGTTCTTTGGAGTCTGTTGCCATTAATACTTTTTTTATACGTGTAATTCTTCTTTTTAGTGTGCGGTCTTCAATATGATTATATAAGTCGTTAAGCATGACTATGAGAGCGTCTGTTTGTTTAGTGTATGCCTGTGAGATTTCGAAGATGTTATTCTCACCATATGTTTTAAAAATAAATTCTTGGAGAATTTCCATTTTTATAGGATATTTATTCTTTTCAGGGTTATCTTTTGAATTCATAAATCGTAAGGCAGGTTCAGTTTTCTTTGTAATTTCTTCTATTGTTGTTGTGCTTTGAACTTTCTTTTTCTTTTTGGCGTTACGTACTATGACTTGATAGTTCTCAGTATCAGTGTCAATAAGGTCTACTTTGTTAGAAACAGAAGAGCCAGTGGTCGACAGGTTACGTTTATGTTTATTTATCGGTTGTGGCAGAGCTGGGAATTTATCATTGTTATTTTGTTACGAATTTATTTGTATATTTACCGATCCAGCGTTTAGCCCGTCGTTATTTTCTTCGCTTTGACTTTGTGTGTTTGCCTCTACGTTTTCGATGTTCGATGTTGAATCTGTATTTATTTCTTGAGTAATTTTATCTACATTCTTGCAGAATTTAGCCAGATGGCCTTCTTCCTTACAGACAAAGCAAGTTAATTTTTTCGTTGAAAAGTAAATCCAGTATTTGGTGTTTTCAAACAGTACTTCTAAATTACTTGGAATTTTGTCAATATCTGTGGCTTGTACGTACATTTGCCGTCTAAAGCTAAGTATGTGTGTATATCCAGGTTCACTCATGCCGGCTCTTATTGCACTAATTTGCGAGACAGGAGTGATATTTAACTTATTTAGTTCTGTTTCTATGATAGAGCGCAACATTAAAATTTCCTCGCCGACTTTAACTTGGGTGTTTGCATCTGTGAGTTTATCGGCTAATTCTTTGCTTGTTAAATAATAACATATTCTGGCATGCGATATTCTCGATACGTAAGTAATGTGCTCGGGGCCTATCAAGCTGCCAAGAGCAATTGTATGTTCATGCACCGTTTTTCCATTTACTGCATCCAATACAATAACTTGCTTCTTCGTGGGAAGAGAACCCTGGACGACCACTCTTGAGTATGAATCGTTTTGAGATTTGTTCGGTATAGTAGACATTTTGTTAAACGTGATGATGAACGTCCCTTATTCAGAGAGTCTCACCAATAAAAAGGAGAAAAAAAAAAGAATTTGAATCGTTAGTGTGATTCACTAGCGATCCAGCAAACTATCACTTTTATAACACTGTATATCGAACTCAATATACTGGAATTACGCGGTATACGCCAAGGCCTTTAATAAACTCGCGGATGAGTGTTTACAAACACGTCTTACCTCTTCGGCGTCTCGAGGCCGAATAAAATACAAAATAAAATAATACTGTAACGTTACGTGTAATCACATGATATCACAGTCGATTTCCTAAAAATAATAATACTACATAAGTAAATCACTTTTCAGAGTGATATCACAGATCATTACAATAATAAAATACACATATGAACATTAATAAAAATAAAAATAAACAAATCTGTCGAATTAATATCTATCAGTCAAAACAATAAAAATTAATATAAAATATAATAAAATAAAATAAAAATCGAAGGAGTCAAATCAAAAAGTAATAAGACATTCACTCTCAACCATGCGCTCATCAACCATACTATAAATACAAGCATACCTTAAAGCTATATACGGGACTACGCATAATAAATTAACATAAAGAGAATATATATTATTCAAGGTCAAGCAAGTACCCTCTCACTGCCGTCTTAAGAGGAGGTAGGAACCATTTCCTGCTTGGCGGCGCTGCGGTCAGGTGAGAGAAAAATATAAAATATTTTTTATTCAGCGATTTATAATTTATCGAGACAATAATATACTTCTAACGTTGTCAAAGGCACTAGCCATATATATGTAGAATAATTATTGATGATAATCTTGTTTGAAAAGTCTAAGCTATTGTTATAAAACGAAAAACGCAGTGCGAAGTGCTTCGTTCTTTACTATTACTTTCTCAGGGAGAGTGCGGTGGCGTAATGGATAGAGCTCTTGCCTTCAACGCGGAGGGCATGGGTTCGAATCCTGGCCAGGTACCTCTAACTTTTTTTTCGAAAGAAAATTAGTGTATGTGCCATTTATATCGCGACTCTCAAAAAATCCGACCTCATTGGGTATCGGTTGATTGTTGGTCACAAAAGTGGCTGATTATCCATCGGTAGTCAAAGTCTTCGGTACGGTCTGATAGTTCTTGCCTGATGTAATGTGTTAAACGGTAGCGGGCGGGGGACTCCCTCGACTTCACCATCGAAAAAGGTTAATCATATAGAGGACAATATCCTTTATATATTAATCTTTTTTTCTTTAAAAAAAAAAAAAAAAAAAAGCTATTACTTTCTCTGTCGCACTTAGGAAACATACCCATATGTTTACATCGGTTCTACCACGCGCCGCATTTTTCGTTTTATGATAATATTTTAGACTTTTCAAACAATATTAGCATCAATAATAATTCTACATATATATGGCTAGTGCCTTTGACAACATTAGCAGTATATTATTGTCTCGATAAATTATAAATCGCTGAATAATAGTATATTACGCACCAAGGGAGGGAAGGGGGACATTCTAACCCGCGCGTATGTTATCGCCTGAGCCGAAGGCGAGAATATTTTTTACCCTATCCAACCCGAAAGTTTCTACTTTCATCCCCACTACTTCAACCGAAAGTCTCACATTCTTGCCAGGGCAGGAAGCAAAAAGAACGTTCTGCGCAGGCGCTAACGACAGAGTATAGCATACGTTATATCTCTCCGTCTCTTTCTTTTCCCCATATAATGTCTAATATACCTAGCCTTTTTGCTCTTCATCAAAAGTCATAGTAAGAACAAAACAAAGGCAGATATCAAAATCTTTTTCTGTTTCTTTTTCAAAATCTCTTAAATTTAAAACAAAAAAAACAAAATGTATACATTATAATGCATATGTATACATTGTATTATATTATTATTTAGTTAAAAATGTGTGTGATGAAAAATGTGTGCATTGAAACAGAGTGTATCAAAGAATAACTCTATCACATTAAATAATAAATTTTTTTTCTATTAATGAACTATCATTACGAGTGTTACCGTGTAGTGTATATAGTAAAACAAAGCATAGAATCTTTAAAAATGTATGTGATGAAAAATTAGAATAATTCATAGCATCTTTTTTTATTAATGAATTATCATTACGAGTGTTACCGTGTAGTGTGATATCGTGTAGTGTATCTAGTAGAATAATATAACATAACGTTTACGATATACGTAATTTTAGTTGACAACTTTCGGCTTGGCTATGGTAAAAAATTGTATACGCGCCACGGGAGTGAAGGGGGACATCTTAAACCGCGCGTATGTTATCGCCCGAGCCTTCGGCGCTGGTTAGAATGTCCCCCTTCCCTCCCTTGGTGCGTAATATACTATTCTATATTTCTCTCATCTGACCGCAGCGCCACCCTGTATAGAGCGGCGAATGGTTACGACCCCCTCTTAAGCCTACTGAGAGATGGAAGATACTTAATTTCAGCAGGTAGGGAATTCCAAAAATGCGCACCTTGAACTTGGAAGGAATTCCTCCCAGTCACAGTGCGCATAAAGGGCACTGCCAGATCATTTGCCTCTCCCCTAGTAGCCACCCTGGGTATACATTTAGTGAAGAGACTCACTAGATGCTCCGGAGTATTCATGCGCACGATTTTGTACATAAGTACAGCCAAAAAATACTGTCTCCTCGAATCAGTGCGCTGCCAACCCAACGCGGTTCTATAAGGAGAGACATGATCACCCATTCTCAAACCCATTACATATCTCACACATGAATTTTGTAATCTCTGTATTCGTCTTCTCAATCCCTGAGAAGCATCGAGCAAAAAAAAGTTAGTTTATAAATATGAATAACATTAATTGATAAACATAATTTTTGAATTCTTACTAACTTTTAAAAGTACATAAGATATCTTTGTCTTTATAAAAAATAGAAAAGTTTTTAAGGTAAACTATCCTATTATGAATAAATTTTCAGCCTTTTTTCAAATAAAACAACCAATAACCGAGTAATTATTAATGGTATATTAATATATACTTTGATAAATAGCAATATTTAAAATTATAATTTATGCTTTATTTTAATTATGTCAGAAATAAATACTAAAAAAATACACATACAGAATTTTTCCATAAAAATTACAGTGACGATCACTATAATCGAGAGACATCATAGATTTCTATGAACAATTATGAGACGTTAACGTAAAAATTATCAGACTTCTTTATAATATTTATTAATTAGGCGCAAAGTTTATAAAGAAGTCTGATGATTTTTACGGTAACTTTTCATAATTTTCTATGGAAACCAATGATGTCCATCGACTGTAGTGTAATATTCTATTTTTTAAACTATAAAATTACAAAAAAATTTTCAATCAATATTTTTAGTTTATATGACTCAATAATATAAGCATTATGAAAAATGATTTATCAAGTAAATGAAAACTTTTTTTTAGAACGATTATTTTTATTTAATGCAAGATACTGTTCCTTTATTGTGTACATACTGGAAATTGCTCGTTTTATTAACAAAGAAAATATATTACATTCATATTTTTCCTCCCTGAATTAATATTTCTCTAAAATATTAATACATATATTTTGTATTATTATAAATGCAGAAAAAATAAAGGCCAGTTGAAAATAGAAGAGATGAGCATTAAAAGGGCATCAGAAATGATCAAAGAGCTGTATAATTTAGATGTCATAAATTTTGATGATGACCGAATTAAAATTATACGTGGCTTAGCAAGGCGAACCCACTACGCAGCCGCAGTTCGTATGATTCAAGCTCAAACTATCGATATTTCGGAACAAGAATTAAGTTCTGACCTTCGCCGTTACATGTAGGTACAACCATATTACTATTGGGATTTTAAATGGACAGATAGTAAAGGAAATATGGTGTCAACGAGTGTAGAATTTTAGTATTTAAACTCTGCACTCGTCTACCGTACAAATGTAAAAAGGCGATGTTTACATATAAGGTTATATGGAAAAAATGCGATAAAAAATTTTTGCTCTCAATTTAGTTGTTATAACATCTTATTTCGGGAAAATAAGTATTTATTTAACTAAAACGCATGCGCTCTTTTTGCCCGTAATTTAAAACATCATTTTTTTTAATGGTCTTATGCAAGACTATATATGGTTAAATTTCGTGCGTAAAATTATTAAAAAAAAAATAGAAAAATGGCATATCTACATAGATATTTTTTTTACTTAATAAAATTTCGAGATTGGCTTGTTGTACAAATGAAATCTTTGTTTATGTATAATTTTTAAGAATTTATAATTTGTATGAAAAATATTATGTACAAGTGAAAAACAAGTTTCTCCGCGTTCATGCAAAATTATATTTACTACTACCTTAATAGGAATGGACACTTTATCAATTTGAAAAGTAAGACGGAAGATAAATATTACTGACATAAAATTTTGCGCGAGTAAGATACTTTTTTTTAGCTAAATAAGAAATTTTTTAAATTGAAAAGCTTGTTGAATTTTTTATAAAATAGATAGATAGATAGATAGATATTATTTTATTTTGTATAAGAGTACAAAAACGTGTAATACAATTTGTAAATATAAAAACAATAAATATTGCACAAAATGTTATAAAAAAGTATAAATGTTAATATTGCACAATTTATATCACAGTCAGTCACTAAATATAATAATACTGAATAAGTAAGTCACAAACAAAAATAAATAAAAGTGATATCACAGAGTAATCATAAAATACACGCAATATAAATAAAAATAATCATATAAATAAAAATCAGTCACACAATATCTATCAGTCACAATATTAAAATTTAAAAGAATTAAATATAATACATAATAAAATAAAATAACAACAAACGCAATAGCATGAAACGCAGTCAAAAATAAAATCAAATAAAAACTCTCACTCACCGACCATTCAGCCAACACTCATATAATAAATACACTCACACCTTAAACCTATATACAGGACGTTACAAAGATAAATTAAATAAATTAACACAAATAAATAGTAAAAAAAATATTAATCTAGGTCGAGCAAGTACCCCCTCACTGCTGCTTTGAACCTGCTGAGAGATGGAAGATGTTTAATCTCAGCAGGCAGGGAGTTCAAATAATATTTTTTATTAATAAAATAAGATATTAAATTATTTATTAAATAAACTAGTTAATATGATTAGAAAAGTATCGATTTTAATAAAAATCTATTTAAAATCAATAAAATTTTAACAATAAATTTTATATTTTTTTTTGTGCCGGCTTTTTTTAAATTTATAAAATGACCACTGTATAAATAGGAATAAAACCCATTATGCAATTGGGGAGTAAAGTCTGTTTTCCATCTGGCGATGTATGTGACTTTACTGCCTAGTTACTTGATGTACTATTTTGTTCAAATTGATGTATAATATTGAACTATTACCGTTTCTAAATAAAAAATATAGTATATTTTAATTACTATATACTATATATATACTATATACGGTGTCCTTTATTATATAAATATTGTATACTATAAATATGTATACTATTTCTTATATATTATATCCTATTTCATAAATCCTGATTTGTAAAAAAACGTTGCCAAAGTTTCCTTTCAGCAAAGAATATATTAATAATTATAGGTATAATTTCAAATAAAAAATATGAAAATATGCTAATTTTCTGAAAAAATTGGGAAAATTTACACAATATACGATCAGAAAATGTCACTATTTACAAATATTTCATTCATTTTTTTATGATGATTTGAGCACAACTGCAGTAGATTGCCACTAAATTGGTATTTCGATCAGAAGTCACAAATAAAAACAGAAAATCATGTAGATGGGGTTTCTTACATGTAGATAACTTTAGCATATGGAACTCAAGTAAATCTCTGTATATAAAATCATAATGGTGATTTGAAATTACAATACTCTTAGTAATATAGAAAAGCGTAAATATTTTTACATTAAGAGTTCCGACTAAGCTTATTTATTTTGCGCAACTAATTCATCATATTATTTGTCTCATTTTACTCTGTGAATTGTCAAGTTATTTTAATCTGATATTATTTGAATTATAATTTTAGCGTTATTCTTCACTATGTAATCTTCTTATAATTTTGCATGACACCGCACAATTTTTAATTATTGAGCAATTAAATTGTTTAAATATGCTTATTTCAGATATAATATTATCAAAACTAATTCAAATTGCTTAGTCTCAATGCAAAAAAATTGAGACGTAAATTCATTATTGTTGATAAATTATCTTGTACAGCTTAGGTAAAATGAATGGATATTATAGTGTGCTCTTGTTATTTTGTATTAATAATTTATCATATTTTTATAATTAAGACTATTATTGTTAAAAATATTTTAGTATTTAGAAATAACAGTAAATTTTATAAATGATTGCAGTAAATGTCATATAAAATTATAATCATAAATATTTTACAGAGAAGAGAGTCTTACAGATAATGAGCCAATGCAACAAAAAATAAGGAACCCCGCGTAAAAAAAATTACCTTTGGGGAAAGTTTGGCTGAAGTTTTTGTTTGGCAGAACATCTCCCGAACTTGGGCAATGAGACTATGCCAAACTTGATATTCTAAATCTTAATGTTTGGCAAAAGTTCGGGGAAAGTTTAGTAAATGATTAGATGACGTTTAAAAAAGTGCGGAGAAAGTTTGGGAAAAAGTTAATAAAAGCTGGGTTTGTCGGGGCAAATTTGGTTGAAGTTTGGGAAAAGTTTGTAGGAATATATTGATCAATGTAAAATAAGTTTCGCAAAACTTATTTTAAATTTCATTAACAAATTTCCATTTTACTTGTATTTTCCAAAATACTGGAACAAAATTTTGCACAACTTTGGTAGAAGTGTAGCAAAAATTTGGTAAACGTTTGGTTAACGTTTATCTATAGCATTTTGAAACTTTATTTGAAATTCCGAAAAAGTTTAAAAAATTTTATTTTCTGATAAAAATTTTCTCGTAAAAATCACAAAGTATAATAGTGGTGTAATCAGAGGTTGCCATTATAGCAGTGAATTAGCATGTTCCATGATAAAATTCAGAAGAAAAATGGGAATTTTTATTATATTTATAGTAAATTTTACTACGTAACATGGTAATTTTTTTGCTATAATGGCAGTATATGACTACACTACCATTATATCTTGTAATTTTTACAAGAAAATATTTCTTTGTATATGGACATATTGAAAATTATATTTTTTTGATTAACCATGTTCTGAGCAGAACTTATGATCAACATAAGTTAAAATAACACTTTACTGAAAATTTTCTTTAAAGAATTTCTAGATAAGAGTCATTTTAACTTACGTTGACCAAAAATCCGGCTTAGAATATGGTCGATTTTCTACCAGGATATTTTTTACAATGACTTCACAGAAGAGTCAATTTCCTACCTGATTATTTTTTAATACTAAATGATATAATAATGATAATAATAATAATAATAATAATAACAATAACAATAATAACAATAATAATAATACAATAATAAAAATATAATACAATATAACATATGAGATTATTATTTTAATTGAATAATTTTAAAAAAATTTATGTTGCTAATAATACAACAATCGCTGCTTAAATTAAAAATGTATAAACATATGATAATGATGATGATGATTTTCTCCTTCTTGTTCTTCTACTTTGTATTTTTCCCGATCTGTATGTTCTTTCTTAACTCTTTTCTTTATCTTTTATCCAAGATTTCTTGTATACTTGGAGCTTTCTTTTTCGTTTTTCTTTAGCTTTTATTCTCTTTCCATGTTTTTCTTCTTGTTCTTGAAAAAATGATTAAATATTAATTTTTTATACTTGATTATAAAAAATTTTTAAATTTTTTAAAATGAATAATAAAGTTTAGTAAAATAACTTTTTTTTAACAATTTAAATAAAATAGATAGAAAGAAACTTTTGTTGAATTTTAACACTTTTTTTCAAATAAGATTGAGGATTGAGAAATTATTTATTTGCTAAAAAATTATACAATAATATCTCTCAATCTTGAAAAAAAGTGGAAAAATTCGAGTGAAAATTTTTTAAGCATTTATCGATTTTTTTGCAATTTGTAAAAACCTTACAGAATACGTATATTGAAAACTGTAAAACTATAGAGCAGATGCAATTTTTTTCACAAAACAGACAAAACTGCTCATAACTCGGAAAAAATCGAGCGTTGGACCGAATAAATGCGGCTTTTTTCATGATTTTATATAAGAAAAAATATCCCAAAGTTAGGAGAAAATCCGAGACTCAAATGCAATGCACTCTCCTTGTAAGTTATTAATAATTTGGTTTATAATTGTCAAATTTTATGAGTGTAAAAGTAATTTTTATTTGTTGGTTAATCATATTGAAAGTAAGTGGAAATTCGACGAAAATGCGCGAACTGTCCCAACCTTTGAGCTTCTTCTGAAACTTTTGTCCTTCTATACAACGAAATTAATTTATTTTATTTATATAAATATGTATTTTTGTATCATTTTATTTCTGTAAAAATGTTTCATAATATAAACAAATTCACTATTTATATGAATAAAATAAATTCATTTAATTTATTTTACAGAAGGACAAAACTTTCAGGACCAGATTAAAGTCTTCTATCGAATATCCACTAGTTTTCAATATAATTTACCAACAAAAAAAATTACTTTGACACTCCTAAAATTTGACAATCATAAACCAAATAATTAATAACTTAGTATATATTCAAGAGGTTAGAAAATTGAACACAAAACGTTTGGAAAATGTTTAAAAAAAACTAATCATCTAAGATAAAAATAAAGTTATCCGAATCTTGTAAAATAAACAGAAATATTTGCTTTAAGAGGAAAAATTCATTTTATTGCTTCATTTTCAAGAAAAGTTTAGCTGACTTAAATATTGAATTCTTTACCCTATTTTATAATTTAGTAAATTTGTCAAATTTTCCTTGAAAACGAAGTCACAGAATTAATTTGGTCACTTTAAAAAAATTATTGCATTTTATCGATGGGTGGATAATCTTCTATTTATATTTCTAGTGACTAGTTTATGCTAAAAACTACTTTTTTATTAGGAAAGAGTAGAGAAAATTAGCCTCTTAAAAAAAATTTTATGAATCGATAAGCATTAAAAAGTTTTTAGACTTACATATATCTAACTAGCAGAATAGGCTTCTTAAAATTACAGTGCAATAGCTCCATCCATATTATGTCATCCAGATTACCTGAAAAGTAAATAAATTGACACAAAGTAATTATTCTTATATTATTTTCGAAAGTAATAAAAATTTTTTACAATTCTAATAGCATCTTAAAGAGATGCAATAAATAACGTTTTAAGATTATATACGGATGAAATAATTAATTTAAAATGTTATTTTTCTTTTTTAACTTAAAGTTTTTACTTCTATAAATAAATGTTCATATTTATTATTATAATTTAAGGTTATATATTTAAAAAAATAAAGAATAAAAAGTTTTTATTTTTCTATTTCAAATCTATTTTAAGAGGAGGCCGTATCATTCTGTCCTTGTCTAATCTAAATTTTCGTTATTATAAATAAATAAAATATTTTCATAGAAAAGTAAGACAACCGCCCAATAGAGCAAAAGACAAGCAAACGATTCTTTTCTATGAAAAAATATGAAATTTTGATTATTTTTCGAGTGAAGTCTGAAACGGAAAAACAATCGAACTTGATTGAGTTGATTTGACTGTTTTTTCGTTTCAGACTTCACTCGAAAAATAATCAAAATTTCATATTTTTTCATAGAAAAGAATCGTTTGCTTGTCTTTTGCTCTATTGGGCGGTTGTCTTACTTTTTTATGAAAATGTTTTATTTATTTATAATAACGTAAATTTAGATTAGACAAGGACAGAATGATACGGCCGCCTCTTAAATTTAAGTGAACTTTTTTACTTATCTGATCGAATGTTGATGCTCTTCGCCTTTACTTTTTTAAGTGCAGATAAAATCTTGTTAATAAAGTAACTTAGAATTAACCTCTTCTGATTAAAAATAAAAACAACTCAATTTTTCATAATATCGAAATAACTTGAAATTATGCGTTTATCTATGACGTCAATAACAGCTGTTCATTGACGACGTTAACAAACAAACAATTCAAAGGAATATTATAAAGACTCAAGTAATTTTTATTTATAAAAGGGCAAAGTTAATTTTGAGCTATTCAAGTGACAAAATTTTATCTGCGATGAAAAGAGCGAAGACGAAGGTCAACAACATTCCTTCAGATAAGTAAAAAAGTTTATTTAAAAAGTAAAATAGAACCATTATAACCCTCAATTCTTAATTTTTTTTTTATTGATGTATTAATTATAATCATAAAGTATAACGATAAATATAAATATTTATTTATGTGAGTGAAAGTTTTAAATTAAAAAAGAAAAATAATAGTTTTAAATTCATTAATTTATTTATAAGTATGTAATGACATCTCTTTGAGACACTATTAAAATTGTAAAAAAATTTTATTACGATCGAAAATAATATAAGAATAATTACTTTGTGTCAATTTATTTACTTTTCAGGTAATCTGGATGACATAATATGGATGGAGCTATTGCACTGTAATTTTAAGAAGCCTATTCTGCTAGTTAGATATATGTAAGTCTAAAAATTTTTTAATGTTTATCGATTCATAAAATTTTTTTTAAGAGGCTAATTTTCTCTACTCTTTCCTAATAAAAAAGTAGTTTTTAGCATAAACTAGTCACTAGAAATATAAATAGAAGATTATCCACCCATCGATAAAATGCAATAATTTTTTTAAAGTGACCAAATTAATTCTGTGACTTCGTTTTCAAGGAAAATTTGACAAATTTACTAAATTATAAAATAGGGTAAAGAATTCAATATTTAAGTCAGCTAAACTTTTCTTGAAAATGAAGCAATAAAATGAATTTTTCCTCTTAAAGCAAATATTTCTGTTTATTTTACAAGATTCGGATAACTTTATTTTTATCTTAGATGATTATTTTTTTTTAAACATTTTCCAAACGTTTTGTGTTCAATTTTCTAACCTCTTGAATATATACTAAGTTATTAATTATTTGGTTTATGATTGTCAAATTTTAGGAGTGTCAAAGTAATTTTTTTTGTTGGTAAATTATATTGAAAATTAGTGGATATTCGATAGAAGCGCGTGAACTGAATTAAACTTTAATCTGGTCCTGAAAGTTTTGTCCTTCTGTAAAATAAATTAAATGAATTTATTTTATTCATATAAATAGTGAATTTGTTTATATTATGAAACATTTTTACAGAAATAAAATGATACAAAAATACATATTTATAAAAATAAAATAAATTAATTTCGTTGTATAGAAGGACAAAAGTTTCAGAAGAAGCTCAAAGGTTGGGGCAGTTTGCACACTTTCGTCGAATTTCCACTTACTTTCAATATGATTAACCAACAAACAAAAATTACTTTTACACTCATAAAATTTGATAATTATAAACCAAATTATTAACTTACTAGGAGAGTGTCACACCTCCCGATCACGGATTTTGCTCAAACTTAGGGATAAGTTTTCAGATGATAAAATATGGAAAAAGCTAAAGTTATAGTCATAAATACTCAATATTTCCCTAGTTACAGGCAATTAAAAAAAAATCACTAAAAAAGTTACTAGATTTTTAAGCGCATATAGTTCTTTAGCGTCGATAGCTACAAACTTGAAACTTTTTTAAATTAAAGCTGAGCTCAAATCCTTTCGAAACAGTAGTTACAGCATATCAAAATATTATTTTTTCTTAAAGTTAGAGCGTAATAAGGATTGGACCTAATTTCATCTTTTATTATTAATTAATGTTCTTAAAAGAAAAATCAGGTCCAATGCTTATCACGCTCTAACTTTGGGAAAAAATAATATTTTTACATGCTATAACTACTAATTCGAAAAGATTTGAGCTCAGCTTTAATTTAAAAAAAGTTTCAAGCTTGTAGCTATCGACGCTAAAGAACTATATGCGTTTAAAAATCTAGTAACTTTTATAGTGATTTTCTTTAATTGCCTGTAACTAGGGAAATATTGAGTATTTATGACTATAACTTTAGCTTTTTCCATATTTTATCATTTGAAAACTTATCCCGAAGTTTGAGCAAAATCCGTGATCCGGAGGTGTGACACTCTCCTAGTTAGTATAAATTCAAGAGGTTGGAAAATTGAACATAGAAGGTTTGAAAAATATTTTGAGAAAAACTAATTATGTAAGATAGGAATAAAGTTATCCGCATCTTGTAACATAATAAGCAATATTTGCTATTAAAAAATTATTAAAAAGTTTTTATAATCAAATATTATAAAAAATTAATATTTAATCTTTTTTTCAAGAACAAGAACAAAAACATGGAAAGAGAATAAGAGCTAAAGGAAAGCGAAAAAGAAAGCTTCAAGAATACAAGAAATCCTGGAAAAAAGATAAAGAAAAGAGTTAAGAAAGAACATACAGAACGGGAAAAGCACAAACTAGAAGAACAAGAAAGAGAAAATCATCATATATATATATATATACATATAAATTTTTAATTTAAACAGCGATTGTTGTATTATGAACAGCATAAACTTTTTCTTTATCATTTAATTAAAATAATAATCTAATATTATATTGTATTATATCTTTATTAATGTAATATTATTATTATTATTATTATTATTATTATTATTATATTATATCATTTAGTATTAAAAAATAATTTGTATTAAAAAATGATCAGGTAAGAAATTGACTCTTCTGTGAAGTCATTATATAAAATATCCTGGTAGAAAATCGACCATATTCTAGGCAGGATTTTAGGTCAACGTAAGTTAAAATGACTCTTATCTAAAAATTCTTTAAAGAAAATTTTCAGTAAAGTGTCATTTTAACATGTTGATTATAAATTCTGCTCAGAACATGGTTAATTAAAAAAATATTTTATTTTAAATATTATTTGAAAATATATAATAAAATATGCCATGGAACATGCTAATTTACTGCTATAATGGCAACCTCTGATTACGCCACTATTATACTTTGTGATTTTTAGAGAGAAAATATTTATCAGAGAATAAAATTTTTTAAACTTTTTCGGAATTCCAAATAAAGTTTCAAAATGCTATAGATAAACGTTAACCAAACGTTTACTAAATTTTTGCTACACTTCTACCAAAGTTGTGCAAAATTTTGTTCCAGTATTTTGGAAAATACAAGTAAAATGGAAACTTGCTAATGAAATTTAAAATAAGTTTTGCGAAACTTATTTTACATTGATCAATATATTCCTACAAACTTTTCCCAAACTTTAACCAAATTTGCCCTGACAAGTCCAGCTTTTATTAACTTTTTCCCAAACTTTCTCCGCACTTTTTTAAACGTCATCTAATCATTTACTAAACTTTCCCCGAACTTTTGCCAAACATTAAGATTTAGAATATCAAGTTTGGCATAGTCTCATTGCCCAAGTTCGGGAGATGTTCTGCCAAACAAAAACTTTAGCCAAACTTTCCCCAAAGGTAATTTTTTTTACGCGGGACAACATGGAT
This sequence comes from Anastatus disparis, assembly GCA_017163975.1. NCBI lineage: Eukaryota > Metazoa > Arthropoda > Insecta > Hymenoptera > Eupelmidae > Anastatus > Anastatus disparis. The sequence goes on along the minus strand of JAFFSR010000036.1, from coordinate 1,406,781 downwards.
ATCGTTTCTCCTAAAATATATGAGATAAATACTGAAAATACCGATAGTGATATGTACGCATTTTTTGAAATTTTAATTATTTAACTACACCCAAAACGAAAAAAAAACAAAAAAAAAAACAATTGAATACACTCGATGCAGTCTAATGAGAACGGATTTTAAATTATATAATTATAACTTGAAAAATAAAATTATAACTTTGTATAAAAAGACATTATTTAGATAAAAATTAATATTTACATAAAATGTTATTTAAAATATTCGTATTTACTAGCATCTTTATAAATTTTCGTATCTTTGATTATGAATATCTTTTCATTTTGTTTTTCATGGTTTATTTTTCTTGACATTACCAGAAATCATAAAGTTTCTACTTATTTATATATTTTTTGAGCTTTTAAACAAGTTACTAAGTAATTTAAACTTTTTAATATTCACTTTAGTAAACGTAATCATAATTAATTTAAAAAATATAAAAAAATTTATCACAATTTATAGAATTACATATATTTTTTCTAAAATTTTATTAGTGATTGAATTATGGAAAGAGTCACCTAAAGCTCACAGAATAAAGCTCTGAAAATTTAATTTTCATAAACAATTAACCTAAATGGATTTATTTTAATAATTTATAAATGCAGTTATAAAGTTAATTTATATTAACATGAATAACACTATTACAGATCATTAAATGAAGATCTAAATGAAGATCCCATTCAACAAAATGAGAATAATACTGCAAACTACAGTGGAGATTCTTCAAATTTACAACCTGTGACGAATTTATGTCAAAACAAAAAGACCAAAAAGTGAGAAAAAACCATAGTAATTGCTATATTTCATGACCATTTTCTTAAACTAATCATTATGGTAGCTTTTTCAATCATATTCTTAATATATGAAAATTTAGTCTCTTACAGAAGCTCTGAATGTTCAGACTTCAGAAAGTTAAATATGAAAATTTAATTTTCATAAACAATTAAGCAAAATATATTTATTTTAATAATTTATAAATGCAGTTATAAAGTTAATTTATATTTACATGAATAACACTATTACAGATCATTAAATGAAGATGTAAATGATGATCCCATTCAACAAACAATGAGTAATACTGCAAACTACAGTGGAGATTCTTCAAATTTACAACCTGTGACGAATTTATGTCAAAACAAAAAGACCAAAAAGTGAGAAAAAACCATAGTAATTGCTATATTTCATGACCATTTTTTTAAACTAATCATTATGGTAGCTTTCTCAATCATATTCTTAATATATGAAAATTTAGTCTCTTACAGAAGCTCTGAATGTTCAGGCTTCAGAAAGTTAAATATGAAAATTTAATTTTCATAAACAATTAAGCAAAATATATTTATTTTAATAATTTATAAATGCAGTTATAAAGTTAATTTATATTTACATGAATAACACTATTACAGATCATTAAATGAAGATCTAAATGAAGATCCCATTCAACAAACAATGAGTAATACTGCAAAGTACAGTGGAGATTCTGCAAATTTACAACCTGTAAGGAATTTATGTCAAAACAAAAAGACCAAAAAGTGAGAAAAAATAATAGTAATTGCTATATTTCATGACCACTTTCTTAAACTAATCATTATGGTAACTTTCTCAATCATATTCTTAATATATGAAAATTTAGTCTCTTACAGAAGCTCTGAATGTTCAGACTTCAGAAAGCTAAATATGATTTTCGGTTCGCTGTTTCTCGTGTGTACTAGCGACCGAGAGCATAGCCTCTCCAGGTCAAACGTCGCACAAAAACAATAATTCGGACTCTGCTTTCATTCATTTTTAATTTTGGGTCTTCTTAACCTTGCACACTGAAATAAACGTAACAATCACCACAGCAGACTCTGATTTCTCATTTTCTCATTCTCTGGGCTATCTATGATTCATTATCATTTCGCCCGAATACAATACTTTCATCTTCGCCGCGTTCGCGTTCGGTCGAGAATCTGCTTTTCTTGGCCACACAAAGCTGCGAATTGATTACCCTATAGTTGATGGTCTTTGCTCACAGAAGCGATGGTTGTGGTCCATGGCGGAAAGAAGGATACGAACTGTTTACACTTTTGTCACTATTAATTGCTTTTTGTCTAGATGGCAACTCCTGAAATCCCTTTAAATATATTTGAAATACAAGAAGAAGTTTGCAATAATTTTTCTATAATAAGACTGATGTCAACATATCTAAATTTTTTCTTTATTTACTTTCTCATATCCCTCACTTAGCCTCATATTTTTTAAGTTTGTATCTCTACTCTTGGATTTAAATTTGAATAAAAAAATAAGTTCAAGTATACTCAGCAAACCCTACACTGTTAAATATTTTTGAATAAAATTCAGTAAAATAATTGAATTTTTTTTATCGCACAAACATGAAAATTCATTTCCAAAATAAATAAAAATTCATTTACAGAATAAATGAAAATTTATGCATGAATAAACATATATATGTAAAATTAATAATATTTCTATTTTTTTCAAATACATGTTCGTAAAAATCTTTTTCAAATACAGAAAAATGAATTATCACTCATTTAACGTAACTGGAAGTGACTGAATATTCAAATTATTAACAGTATAGGTTAATAAAACGTGACATGTGACTCGATTAAATTGAATTGTAAATTATTTATCTCTTAAAAACCATCACTGATTTAAATAATAAAATTATATATTATTTGTATTAAACTCTATGTTCATGCGATTCATACCGCAAAATAAGTATTTTTAAGGGAATAGCCTCCTGATGCATGAAATATGCTCCTCTCAATGAAAAGCTTCGAAAAAGTGGAAATGTATCCGCTAGTTTTTGTATTTTTCGTTATGAATGCCAATATAATCGTAGACGATCTATTAATAGCTCTATAAAAATAATTATTCAAAATTATTTCTAGGAGTAAGAAACCAAAATGGACGCAAAAGTATAATACTGGGGATTATGTATGGGCGATTTATGGACGATGGGGATATTATCCTGCGAAAATAATATCAAAAACGATGATGAAAATTAATATTCGATTTATGAACTATCCAAGGACGTACCATATCACAAAAAAGGAGAGAATATGTTTACTATCAGAAAAGTCTGAAGAAGAAGTTATAAACACATCTAAAAATAAAAATGATATAGTAAATGCCATTCGTGAATTACATAAAGCTTTGAAATAAAAGTGTTCATTAAGATAATATTACTTTTTATTTCATGTCTTAAAAATAATTACAACAGATTTTAATTTTATTTTATTTAATAAAAATTTTGTTTAATGTTTTTGACACAATGTGCATAAAATTACATTTCCTTTAACGTTACCAAATTATTAATTTTCTATTTAACGCTCTTAGTATCAAGATAGTACATTTCGTAACGGGTATAAAAGCAGAGTTGGGCATAGTTTATTAAATCCGTCCATCAATTGACAAATTGGTTAGTTATTAATTAAACTTTAATTAACTAAAAATAATAATCAATTATAGACCAGTTAATTGAGAATTAAATTTTAATTATTCATTAAATAAGAGTTTAATTAAAAATTCAAGTTTTAGTTATTAATTAAATGACACGCAATTGATAACCAATTTCAATTAACTGAGGTTTAATTCAGAATCAAATTTTAATTATTAATTAAATAAGAGTTCAATTGATAAATAAAGGTTTGGAAAAAAATTATGATAAGGTTTTCTATTGGAAATTGTGTGTAATATATTTTGATTTTAATAGAGTATAATTTAAGACATCGTAAAGCATAATCATGAAAAAATTTAACAAAAGAGAAGATTAGAAATTTAAAAATCTTGTTTTTTATCTATAAGATTTCGCTAAAATGATACGCAAAAATGTAAGTACAAAATAAAATAATATACGATACGTGTGCTCGAAGTGGTCCTCTTACACGACGTGCTTAGCACCCTCACTACGCTCGGGCGCTAACTGCATGCCGTGTAAAAAAGGACCACTTATAGCACGTGTATCGTAATGTACTATTAATTCCAATTATTACATAAAAATCAAAAACAAGCATTTAAGTAGATGCAAATTTTCTAAAAAAAAAAAAATTTTTTTTCCTGGCAATTCTAGCAGACAAGATCCTTAACTATAAGACTATTTATTTGACAAACGATTGTTCCGCAATGCATAGATGTTGCTTCTTTGGATATTGTCTTTTTGAATCCAAATTATACTTATGAAGCGGTAACATAAAACGGTATATAATTTCGAATACAGGACTTCTAATCCAACAAGAAATACTTTCACCCTATACAGTTGTTGCTTTTTTGGCTAATGATTTTACAATTGATGATACACCCGTATTAACGGCAGGCCGGAGTAGAACCTGATACCGACCGAGTAACAATTGAGTTTTTTGTTATTTACTCAAGTATTAATCGGTGTATCTTCAAACTAAAGGTTGAGCGCAATAGATATTATTATTATGAACGTCACAAGAAAAAGAAAATCTACCGCTTTGTTTTTCAGAAAAGTAAGTAACGCCTAAGTAAAAGTTTACGTTTACAATATTTTCGCGTTACTTACTATTCTCAAAAACAAAGCGATAGATTTTTTTTTTCTTGTGCATAAATATTTGTAATAATAATATTTATTGCGCTTAACCTCCAATTTGCATATACAACAATTGATATTTAAGTAAATAACAAAAATCTCAATTAGACAAGGACAGCGAATCCGACCTACTCTTAAGTAGCTTTCTGATTCTTAGATAAACTATATCACGAACAATTTTTCAAGACCATATTCTTAAACTTAGACTTATAATGAATTATGTTTCTTTTTATAAGTTTTTATTTCAATGCAACTTAGATTTGTCGGAACTGTCATAACTTATTTCTGGCGATAAGAGCAGGCTACCCTACTAAAAAATGTCAGGTGAAAAATCACCTGATTTTTCACTTGATTTCTCACCTGATTTCTCATGCCAAAATCTCATGTGACTATTAGCGTAAAAAAACTAAGTTCCAAACCTATCGAAAAATTCTAAGTTTTTATCACGGAAAACAACATTGAGAAGTATGATTCTTTTTTCATTTTTCATAATTTGAAATTGATTTTTTATACGTAGAATTTCAATTTTTTAATTTCATTTTTCTGGTCATAGAAATAAATTTCAAACCACTCTAAAAATTATAAGTCCCGATCTTATAATTTTTAAAACAAGCCTCTTTTATTTACGTGAGAGAGAGAGAAAGAGAGAGAAAAACATCAAAAACACATGCACAAGAAGCCTCTTTTATTCTTTTATACACTATGAGTTGAATTAAAATGGAAAAAAAGTGTGTACATACTTTTGATAAAACTACACTATTTATAAGTTAAGATTTTAAAGTTTTTATTGTTGTGACCATGTGCGCTCGTTGTTCCTTTACACTAGAAAAAGCAACACATTTAGTAAAATGTTCCTGAGCATTGTCTCAATATAATACATCTCTCATCGTACTTTTTAAAATACAATTCGCTCAAATTTATATAAACGTAACGTGCACAGTATCGCTTGTCTTTTCTTTCTTGTTATGAGAGAAACATAGACAGAATACAATAGTTCATAAATACGAGCGTATATTTCTTTTAGCAATAGTTTGCGTTAGGCCAAGTCTGTTGTCGAGAGATATTTTCGCTTGAGGCACGAGAGGTGCCGACAGGAGGCGCATGAGTCGTTTCAGCTATAGCTAAATGTGTTGCTTTTTCTAGTGTAAAGGAACAACGGACGCACGTGGTTACGATAGTAAAAACTTTAAAATCTTAACTTATAAATAGTGTAGTTTTATCAATAGTATGTACACACTTTTTTTTCCATTTTAATTCAACTCATAAATAGTGTATAAAAGAATAAAAGAGGCTTCTTGTGCATGTGTTTTTGATGTTTTTCTCTCTTTCTCTCTCTCACGTAAATAAAAGAGGCTTGTGTTAAAAATTATAAGATCGGGACTTATAATTTTTAGAGTGGTTTGAAATTTATTTCTATGACCAGAAAAATGAAATTAAAAAATTGAAATTCTACGTATAAAAAATCAATTTCAAATTATGAAAAATGAAAAAAGAATCATACTTCTCAATGTTGTTTTCCGTGATAAAAACTTAGAATTTTTCGATAGGTTTGGAACTTAGTTTTTTTACGCTAATAGTCACATGAGATTTTGGCGTGAGAAATCAGGTGAGAAATCAAGTGAAAAATCAGGTGATTTTTCACCTGACATTTTTTAGTAGGGTATATTGTCGAGTATAAGATTAGTGATTTGAAAAAAAATCTTTTGGCTACAAATGGGCGTTGCTTTTCCATATATTGTATTTCTAAATTTAAATACACTTAGAAAACCTTTTTACTACTTTTCTTTGTCAATTAGGCTATTTCGCGAAAAATTAACTTATATAATATTTGAGGGATGAACAGTTCTTGGTCGATATAATGTAACTTCTTTGGAATATCTTATGTGTAATAGCACAAGTATATTCATAATAGTGAAAACTTTTTTAATGCAAGTAAAGCAGTATATATTTTTAAATATGAGAATTCTAATCTAACGAACAATACTTTCACTCTATACAGTTGTTGCTTTTTTGGCTAATGATTCTACGATTGATGATACACCCGCATTGTGTAGCTTTCCTATTGTTAGAAAGACTATATCGCGAACAATGATCCAAGACCATATTCCTAAACTTTAGACTTGTAATATATTATGTTTTTCTTCGGAAGTTTTTTCTCCGATGCAATTTAGATTTCTAGGAACTGTCATAACTAATTTCTAGCTATAAAAGCAGGATATATCTTGGAGTATAAGACTGATGATTTAAAAAACGACCATTTGACCACAAATGGACGTTGCTTTTTTGAATATTGGATTTCTAAATTAAAATACACTTAGAAAACCTTACTACTACTGTCTTTTGTTAATAAAGCCATTTTTTGGGCACTCAACTTAGTTCAAATTTTTAGAGTATACATCTTCGGGTACATATAGTGTTTCTTTCTTGGTAAATCTTATTTGTGATCGTTTAAGCGTATTTAAAATAGTGAAAACTTTTTTCTGGGGGACAAAAATCGGTGTTTATTGTTAAATATAAGTCTTTTATTCCAGCAAATAATAATCCTACCATACATAGTTGTTTCTTTTTTGGCCAATGACCCTACGATTGAAAAAAAACCTGTATTGCGTAACTATTCTATCGTTAAAGAGACTATATCGCAAAGCACTTTCCAAGGCACTTATTCTGGACTAAGACTTGTGATGAATTAGGTTTTGTTATCAGAAATCTTGATTTTAATGCAATGTAGATCTTTAGGAAGCGTCAAGATTTATTCCTGGCAATTCTAGCACACAAGATCTTCGAGTATAAAACTATTTATTTAACAAACGATTGTTCCGCCATGCTTAAACGATGCTTTTTTGGATATTGTCCTTTTAATTAAAAATACACTCATAAAGCTTTACTACTACCGCTTTTCGTCAAAAAAGCTATTTTGCGGAAATTTAACTCGTACCAAGCTTCAGGAGTGAACAGTTGTTGGTCGATATGATGTAACTTTTTAGGAAAATCTTATTTGTAATCGCACAAGCATAGTCATAATAGTGGAAACTTTTTTAATGCAAGTAAAGCAGTATATATTTTTGAAAATTAGACTTCCAATTCAACAAACAATGCTTTTACCCCATACAGTGGTCCTTTTATGGCTGATGATCCTACAACTGATAACACACCCGCATCATATAGCTTTCTTATTTTAAGAAAGACTATATCGCGAACAATGTTGCAAGACCATATTCCTAAACTTTAGACTTGTAATATATTATGTTTTTTTTCAAAAGTTTCTTCTTCGATGCAATTTAGATTTTTAGGAACTGTCATAACTCATTTGTAGCTATAAAAGCAGGCTATATCTTGGAGTATAAGACTAATGATTCAAAAAACGATCATTCGACCACAAATGGACGTTGCTTTTTTGGATATTAGATTTCTAAATTAAAATACACTTAGAAACCCTTACTACTACTGTTTTTTGTTAATGAAGCCATTTTTCAGGCAATCAACTTAGTTCAAATATTTGGAGTATACATCTTCGGGTACATATAGTGTTTCTTTTATGGTAAATCTTATTTGTAATCGTTTAAGCATATCTAAAGAAGTAGAAACTTTTTTCTGGGCGAAAAACATCGGTATTTATCGTTAAAAATAAGTCTTTTTATCCAGCAAACAATAGTCCTACCATACATAGTTGTTTCTTTTTTGGCCAATGACCCTACAATTCAAATAAAACCTGTATTGTGTAATTGTTCTATCGTTAAAGAGACTATATCGCAAAGCACTTTCTAAGGCATTTATTTTGAACAAAGACTTGTGATGAATTAGGTTTTATTATCGGAAATATTGATTTCAATGCAATGTAAATCTTTAGGAACCGTCAAGATTTATTCCTGGCAATTCCAGCAGACAAGATCCTCGAGTATAAGACTATTTATTTAACAAACGATTGTTCCGCCATGCTTAGATGATGCTTCTTTGGATATTGTCTTTTTAATTGAAAATACACTCATAAAGCTTTACTACTACCGTTTTTCGTCAATTAGGCTATTTTGCGGAAATTTAACTCGTACGAAGCTTCAGGAGTAAACAGTTGTTGGTCGATATAATGTAACTTTTTTGGAAAATCTTATTTGTAATCGCAACAGCATAGTCATAATAGTGAAAACTTCTTTAATGCAAGTAAAGCAGTATATATTTTTGAAAATTAGACTTCCAATTCAACAAACAATGCTTTTACCCCATACAGTGGTCCTTTCATGGCTGATGATCCTACAACTGATAACACACCCGCATCGTATAGCTTTCTTATTTTAAGAAAGACTATATCGCGAACAATGTTGCAAGACCATATTCCTAAACTTTAGACTTGTAATATATTATGTTTTTTTTCAAAAGTTTCTTTTTCGATGCAATTTAGATTTTTAGGAACTGTCATAACTCATTTCTAGCTATAAAAGCAGGCTATATCTTGGAGTATAAGACTAATGATTTAAAAAACGATTATTTAACCACAAATGGACGTTGCTTTTTTGGATATTGAATTTCTAAATTAAAATACACTTAGAAACCCTTACTTCTACTGTTTTTTGTTAATAAAGCCTTTTTCGGGCAATCAACTTAGTTCAAATTTGTGAAGTATACATCTTTGGGTACATATAGTGTTTCTTTTATGGTAAATCTTATTTGTAATCGTTTAAGCATATTTAAAGGAGTAGAAACTTTTTTCTGGGCGACAAACATCGGTATTCATTGTTAAAAATAAGTCTTTTTATCCAGCAAACAATAGTCCTACCATACATAGTTGTTTCTTTTTTGGCCAATGACCCTACAATTCAAATAAAACCTGTATTGTATAATTGTTCTATCGTTAAAGAGACTATATCGAAAAGCACTTTCTAAGGCACTTATTCTGAACAAAAACTTGTGATAAATTAGGTTTTATGATCAGAAATATTAATTTCAATGCAATGTAGATCTTTAGGAACCGTCAAGATTTATTCCTGACAATGCCAGCAGACAAGATCCTCGAGTATAAAACTATTTATTTAACAAACGATTGTTCCGCCATGCTTAGATGATGCTTTTTTGGATATTGTCCTTTTAATTAAAAATACACTCATAAAGCTTTACTACTACCGCTTTTCCTCTAAAAGGCTATTTTGCGGAAATTTAACTCGTACCAAGCTTCAGGAGTAAACAGTTGTTGGTCGATATAATGTAACTTTTTAGGAAAATCTTATTTGTAATCGCACAAGCATAGTCATAATAGTGGAAACTTTTTTAATGCAAGTAAAGCAGTATATATTTTTGAAAATTAGACTTCCAATTCAACAAACAATGCTTTTACCCCATACAGTGGTCCTTTTATGGCTGATGATCCTACAACTGATAACACACCCGCATCGTATAGCTTTCTTATTTTAAGAAAGACTATATCGCGAACAATGTTGCAAGACCATATCCCTAAACTTTAGACTTGTAATATATTATGTTTTTTTTCAAAAGTTTCTTCTTCGATGCAATTTAGATTTTTAGGAACTGTCATAACTCATTTCTAGCTATAAAAGCAGGCTATATCTTAGAGTATAAGACTAATGATTTAAAAAACGATCATTTAACCACAAATGGACGTTGCTTTTTTGGATATTGAATTTCTAAATTAAAATACACTTAGAAACCCTTACTTCTACTGTTTTTTGTTAATAAAGCCTTTTTCGGGCAATCAACTTAGTTCAAATTTTTGGAGTATACATCTTCGGGTACATATAGTGTTTCTTTTATGGTATATCTTATTTGTAATCGTTTAAGCATATTTAAAGAAGTAGAAACTTTTTTCTGGGCGACAAACATCGGTATTCATTGTTAAAAATAAGTCTTTTTATCCAGCAAACAATAGTCCTACCATACATAGTTGTTTCTTTTTTGGCCAATGACCCTACAATTCAAATAAAACCTGTATTGTGTAATTGTTCTATCGTTAAAGAGACTATATCGAAAAGCACTTTCTAAGGCACTTCTTCTGAACAAAGACTTGTGATAAATTAGGTTTTATGATCAAAAATATTGATTTCAATGCAATGTAGATCTTTAGGAAGCGTCAAGATTTATTCCTGGCAATTCTAGCACACAAGATCTTCGAGTATAAAACTATTTATTTAACAAACGATTGTTCCGCCATGCTTAAATGATGCTTTTTTGGATATTGTCCTTTTAATTAAAAATACACTCATAAAGCTTTACTACTACCGCTTTTCGTCAAAAAAGCTATTTTGCGGAAATTTAACTCGTACCAAGCTTCAGGAGTGAACAGTTGTTGGTCGATATGATGTAACTTTTTAGGAAAATCTTATTTGTAATCGCACAAGCATAGTCATAATAGTGGAAACTTTTTTAATGCAAGTAAAGCAGTATATATTTTTGAAAATTAGACTTCCAATTCAACAAACAATGCTTTTACCCCATACAGTGGTCCTTTTATGGCTGATGATCCTACAACTGATAACACACCCGCATCATATAGCTTTCTTATTTTAAGAAAGACTATATCGCGAACAATGTTGCAAGACCATATTCCTAAACTTTAGACTTGTAATATATTATGTTTTTTTTCAAAAGTTTCTTCTTCGATGCAATTTAGATTTTTAGGAACTGTCATAACTCATTTGTAGCTATAAAAGCAGGCTATATCTTGGAGTATAAGACTAATGATTCAAAAAACGATCATTCGACCACAAATGGACGTTGCTTTTTTGGATATTAGATTTCTAAATTAAAATACACTTAGAAACCCTTACTACTACTGTTTTTTGTTAATGAAGCCATTTTTCAGGCAATCAACTTAGTTCAAATATTTGGAGTATACATCTTCGGGTACATATAGTGTTTCTTTTATGGTAAATCTTATTTGTAATCGTTTAAGCATATCTAAAGAAGTAGAAACTTTTTTCTGGGCGAAAAACATCGGTATTTATCGTTAAAAATAAGTCTTTTTATCCAGCAAACAATAGTCCTACCATACATAGTTGTTTCTTTTTTGGCCAATGACCCTACAATTCAAATAAAACCTGTATTGTGTAATTGTTCTATCGTTAAAGAGACTATATCGCAAAGCACTTTCTAAGGCATTTATTTTGAACAAAGACTTGTGATGAATTAGGTTTTATTATCGGAAATATTGATTTCAATGCAATGTAAATCTTTAGGAACCGTCAAGATTTATTCCTGGCAATTCCAGCAGACAAGATCCTCGAGTATAAGACTATTTATTTAACAAACGATTGTTCCGCCATGCTTAGATGATGCTTCTTTGGATATTGTCTTTTAATTGAAAATACACTCATAAAGCTTTACTACTACCGTTTTTCGTCAATTAGGCTATTTTGCGGAAATTTAACTCGTACGAAGCTTCAGGAGTAAACAGTTGTTGGTCGATATAATGTAACTTTTTTGGAAAATCTTATTTGTAATCGCAACAGCATAGTCATAATAGTGAAAACTTCTTTAATGCAAGTAAAGCAGTATATATTTTTGAAAATTAGACTTCCAATTCAACAAACAATGCTTTTACCCCATACAGTGGTCCTTTCATGGCTGATGATCCTACAACTGATAACACACCCGCATCGTATAGCTTTCTTATTTTAAGAAAGACTATATCGCGAACAATGTTGCAAGACCATATTCCTAAACTTTAGACTTGTAATATATTATGTTTTTTTTCAAAAGTTTCTTTTTCGATGCAATTTAGATTTTTAGGAACTGTCATAACTCATTTCTAGCTATAAAAGCAGGCTATATCTTGGAGTATAAGACTAATGATTTAAAAAACGATTATTTAACCACAAATGGACGTTGCTTTTTTGGATATTGAATTTCTAAATTAAAATACACTTAGAAACCCTTACTTCTACTGTTTTTTGTTAATAAAGCCTTTTTCGGGCAATCAACTTAGTTCAAATTTGTGAAGTATACATCTTTGGGTACATATAGTGTTTCTTTTATGGTAAATCTTATTTGTAATCGTTTAAGCATATTTAAAGGAGTAGAAACTTTTTTCTGGGCGACAAACATCGGTATTCATTGTTAAAAATAAGTCTTTTTATCCAGCAAACAATAGTCCTACCATACATAGTTGTTTCTTTTTGGCCAATGACCCTACAATTCAAATAAAACCTGTATTGTATAATTGTTCTATCGTTAAAGAGACTATATCGAAAAGCACTTTCTAAGGCACTTATTCTGAACAAAAACTTGTGATAAATTAGGTTTTATGATCAGAAATATTAATTTCAATGCAATGTAGATCTTTAGGAACCGTCAAGATTTATTCCTGACAATGCCAGCAGACAAGATCCTCGAGTATAAAACTATTTATTTAACAAACGATTGTTCCGCCATGCTTAGATGATGCTTTTTTGGATATTGTCCTTTTAATTAAAAATACACTCATAAAGCTTTACTACTACCGCTTTCCCTCTAAAAGGCTATTTTGCGGAAATTTAACTCGTACCAAGCTTCAGGAGTAAACAGTTGTTGGTCGATATAATGTAACTTTTTAGGAAAATCTTATTTGTAATCGCACAAGCATAGTCATAATAGTGGAAACTTTTTTAATGCAAGTAAAGCAGTATATATTTTTGAAAATTAGACTTCCAATTCAACAAACAATGCTTTTACCCCATACAGTGGTCCTTTTATGGCTGATGATCCTACAACTGATAACACACCCGCATCGTATAGCTTTCTTATTTTAAGAAAGACTATATCGCGAACAATGTTGCAAGACCATATCCCTAAACTTTAGACTTGTAATATATTATGTTTTTTTTCAAAAGTTTCTTCTTCGATGCAATTTAGATTTTTAGGAACTGTCATAACTCATTTCTAGCTATAAAAGCAGGCTATATCTTAGAGTATAAGACTAATGATTTAAAAACGATCATTTAACCACAAATGGACGTTGCTTTTTTGGATATTGAATTTCTAAATTAAAATACACTTAGAAACCCTTACTTCTACTGTTTTTTGTTAATAAAGCCTTTTTCGGGCAATCAACTTAGTTCAAATTTTTGGAGTATACATCTTCGGGTACATATAGTGTTTCTTTTATGGTATATCTTATTTGTAATCGTTTAAGCATATTTAAAGAAGTAGAAACTTTTTTCTGGGCGACAAACATCGGTATTCATTGTTAAAAATAAGTCTTTTTATCCAGCAAACAATAGTCCTACCATACATAGTTGTTTCTTTTTTGGCCAATGACCCTACAATTCAAATAAAACCTGTATTGTGTAATTGTTCTATCGTTAAAGAGACTATATCGAAAAGCACTTTCTAAGGCACTTCTTCTGAACAAAGACTTGTGATAAATTAGGTTTTATGATCAAAAATATTGATTTCAATGCAATGTAGATCTTTAGGAACCGTCAAGATTTATTCCTGGCAATGCCAGCAGACAAGATCCTCGAGTATAAGACTATTTATCAAAGAAACGATTGTTCCGCTATGCTTAGATGATGCTTCTTTGGATATTGTCTTTTAATTAAAAATGCACTCATAAAGCTTTACTACTACCGTTTTTCGTGAATTAGGCTATTTTGCGGAAATTTAACTGGTACCAAGCTTCAGGAGTAAACAGTTGTTGGTCGCTAGCTATAAAAGCAGGCTATATCTTGGAGTATAAGACTAATGATTCAAAAAACGATCATTTGACCACAAATGTAAGTTGCTTTTTTAGATATTAGATTTCTAAATTAAAATACACTTAGAAACCCTTACTACTACTGTTTTTTGTTAATAAAGCCATTTTTCAGGCAATCAACTTAGTTCAAATTTTTGGAGTATACATCTTCGGGTACATATAGTGTTTCTTTTATGGTAAATCTTATTTGTAATCGTTTAAGCATATTTAAAGGAGTAGAAACTTTTTTCTGGGCGACAAACATCGGTATTCATTGTTAAAAATAAGTCTTTTTATCCAGCAAACAATAGTCCTACCATACATAGTTGTTTCTTTTTTTGGCCAATGACCCTACAATTCAAATAAAACCTGTATTGTATAATTGTTCTATCGTTAAAGAGACTATATCGAAAAGCACTTTCTAAGGCACTTATTCTGAACAAAAACTTGTGATAAATTAGGTTTTATGATCAGAAATATTAATTTCAATGCAATGTAGATCTTTAGGAACCGTCAAGATTTATTCCTGACAATGCCAGCAGACAAGATCCTCGAGTATAAAACTATTTATTTAACAAACGATTGTTCCGCCATGCTTAGATGATGCTTTTTGGATATTGTCCTTTTAATTAAAAATACACTCATAAAGCTTTACTACTACCGCTTTTCCTCTAAAAGGCTATTTTGCGGAAATTTAACTCGTACCAAGCTTCAGGAGTAAACAGTTGTTGGTCGATATAATGTAACTTTTTAGGAAAATCTTATTTGTAATCGCACAAGCATAGTCATAATAGTGGAAACTTTTTTAATGCAAGTAAAGCAGTATATATTTTTGAAAATTAGACTTCCAATTCAACAAACAATGCTTTTACCCCATACAGTGGTCCTTTTATGGCTGATGATCCTACAACTGATAACACACCCGCATCGTATAGCTTTCTTATTTTAAGAAAGACTATATCGCGAACAATGTTGCAAGACCATATCCCTAAACTTTAGACTTGTAATATATTATGTTTTTTTTCAAAAGTTTCTTCTTCGATGCAATTTAGATTTTTAGGAACTGTCATAACTCATTTCTAGCTATAAAAGCAGGCTATATCTTAGAGTATAAGACTAATGATTTAAAAAACGATCATTTAACCACAAATGGACGTTGCTTTTTTGGATATTGAATTTCTAAATTAAAATACACTTAGAAACCCTTACTTCTACTGTTTTTTGTTAATAAAGCCTTTTTCGGGCAATCAACTTAGTTCAAATTTTTGGAGTATACATCTTCGGGTACATATAGTGTTTCTTTTATGGTATATCTTATTTGTAATCGTTTAAGCATATTTAAAGAAGTAGAAACTTTTTTCTGGGCGACAAACATCGGTATTCATTGTTAAAAATAAGTCTTTTTATCCAGCAAACAATAGTCCTACCATACATAGTTGTTTCTTTTTTGGCCAATGACCCTACAATTCAAATAAAACCTGTATTGTGTAATTGTTCTATCGTTAAAGAGACTATATCGAAAAGCACTTTCTAAGGCACTTCTTCTGAACAAAGACTTGTGATAAATTAGGTTTTATGATCAAAAATATTGATTTCAATGCAATGTAGATCTTTAGGAACCGTCAAGATTTATTCCTGGCAATGCCAGCAGACAAGATCCTCGAGTATAAGACTATTTATCAAAGAAACGATTGTTCCGCTATGCTTAGATGATGCTTCTTTGGATATTGTCTTTTAATTAAAAATGCACTCATAAAGCTTTACTACTACCGTTTTTCGTGAATTAGGCTATTTTGCGGAAATTTAACTGGTACCAAGCTTCAGGAGTAAACAGTTGTTGGTCGCTAGCTATAAAAGCAGGCTATATCTTGGAGTATAAGACTAATGATTCAAAAAACGATCATTTGACCACAAATGTAAGTTGCTTTTTTAGATATTAGATTTCTAAATTAAAATACACTTAGAAACCCTTACTACTACTGTTTTTTGTTAATAAAGCCATTTTTCAGGCAATCAACTTAGTTCATATTTTTGGAGTATACATCTTCGGGTACATATAGTGTTTCTTTTATGGTAAATCTTATTTGTAATCGTTTAAGCATATTTAAAGGAGTAGAAACTTTTTTCTGGGCGACAAACATCGGTATTCATTGTTAAAAATAAGTCTTTTTATCCAGCAAACAATAGTCCTACCATACATAGTTGTTTCTTTTTTGGCCAATGACCCTACAATTCAAATAAAACCTGTATTGTATAATTGTTCTATCGTTAAAGAGACTATATCGAAAAGCACTTTCTAAGGCACTTATTCTGAACAAAAACTTGTGATAAATTAGGTTTTATGATCAGAAATATTAATTTCAATGCAATGTAGATCTTTAGGAACCGTCAAGATTTATTCCTGACAATGCCAGCAGACAAGATCCTCGAGTATAAAACTATTTATTTAACAAACGATTGTTCCGCCATGCTTAGATGATGCTTTTTTGGATATTGTCCTTTTAATTAAAAATACACTCATAAAGCTTTACTACTACCGCTTTTCCTCTAAAAGGCTATTTTGCGGAAATTTAACTCGTACCAAGCTTCAGGAGTAAACAGTTGTTGGTCGATATAATGTAACTTTTTAGGAAAATCTTATTTGTAATCGCACAAGCATAGTCATAATAGTGGAAACTTTTTTAATGCAAGTAAAGCAGTATATATTTTTGAAAATTAGACTTCCAATTCAACAAACAATGCTTTTACCCCATACAGTGGTCCTTTCATGGCTGATGATCCTACAACTGATAACACACCCGCATCGTATAGCTTTCTTATTTTAAGAAAGACTATATCGCGAACAATGTTGCAAGACCATATCCCTAAACTTTAGACTTGTAATATATTATGTTTTTTTTCAAAAGTTTCTTCTTCGATGCAATTTAGATTTTTAGGAACTGTCATAACTCATTTCTAGCTATAAAAGCAGGCTATATCTTAGAGTATAAGACTAATGATTTAAAAAACGATCATTTAACCACAAATGGACGTT
This sequence comes from Anastatus disparis, assembly GCA_017163975.1. Taxonomy (NCBI): domain Eukaryota; kingdom Metazoa; phylum Arthropoda; class Insecta; order Hymenoptera; family Eupelmidae; genus Anastatus; species Anastatus disparis. The sequence goes on along the minus strand of JAFFSR010000036.1, from coordinate 1,389,501 downwards.
GCTTTTTTTGGATATTGAATTTCTAAATTAAAATACACTTAGAAACCCTTACTTCTACTGTTTTTTGTTAATAAAGCCTTTTTCGGGCAATCAACTTAGTTCAAATTTTTGGAGTATACATCTTCGGGTACATATAGTGTTTCTTTTATGGTATATCTTATTTGTAATCGTTTAAGCATATTTAAAGAAGTAGAAACTTTTTTCTGGGCGACAAACATCGGTATTCATTGTTAAAAATAAGTCTTTTTATCCAGCAAACAATAGTCCTACCATACATAGTTGTTTCTTTTTTGGCCAATGACCCTACAATTCAAATAAAACCTGTATTGTGTAATTGTTCTATCGTTAAAGAGACTATATCGAAAAGCACTTTCTAAGGCACTTCTTCTGAACAAAGACTTGTGATAAATTAGGTTTTATGATCAAAAATATTGATTTCAATGCAATGTAGATCTTTAGGAACCGTCAAGATTTATTCCTGGCAATGCCAGCAGACAAGATCCTCGAGTATAAGACTATTTATCAAAGAAACGATTGTTCCGCTATGCTTAGATGATGCTTCTTTGGATATTGTCTTTTTAATTAAAAATGCACTCATAAAGCTTTACTACTACCGTTTTTCGTGAATTAGGCTATTTTGCGGAAATTTAACTGGTACCAAGCTTCAGGAGTAAACAGTTGTTGGTCGCTAGCTATAAAAGCAGGCTATATCTTGGAGTATAAGACTAATGATTCAAAAAACGATCATTTGACCACAAATGTAAGTTGCTTTTTTAGATATTAGATTTCTAAATTAAAATACACTTAGAAACCCTTACTACTACTGTTTTTTGTTAATAAAGCCATTTTTCAGGCAATCAACTTAGTTCAAATTTTTGGAGTATACATCTTCGGGTACATATAGTGTTTCTTTTATGGTAAATCTTATTTGTAATTGTTTAAGCATATTTAAAGAAGTAGAAACTTTTTTCTGGGCGACAAACATCGGTATTCATTGTTAAAAATAAGTCTTTTTATCCAGCAAACAATAGTCCTACCATACATAGTTGTTTCTTTTTTGGCCAATGACCCTACAATTCAAATAAAACCTGTATTGTGTAATTGTTCTAACGTTAAAGAGACTATATCGAAAAGCACTTTCTAAGGCACTTATTCTGAACAAAGACTTGTGATAAATTAGGTTTTATGATCAGAAATATTAATTTCAATGCAATGTAGATCTTTAGGAACCGTCAAGATTTATTCCTGGCAATGCCAGCAGACAAGATCCTCGAGTATAAGACTATTTATTAAAGAAACGATTGTTCCGCTATGCTTAGATGATGCTTCTTTGGATATTGTCTTTTTAATTAAAAATACACTCATAAAGCTTTACTACTACCGTTTTTCGTGAATTAGGCTATTTTGCGGAAATTTAACTGGTACCAAGCTTCAGGAGTAAACAGTTGTTGGCCGCTAGCTATAAAAGCAGGCTATATCTTGGAGTATAAGACTAATGATTCAAAAAACGATCATTCGACCACAAATGGACGTTGCTTTTTTGGATATTAGATTTCTAAATTAAAATACACTTAGAAAACCTTACTACTACTGTTTTTTGTTAATAAAGCCATTTTTCAGGCAATCAACTTAGTTCAAATTTTTGGAGTATACATCTTCGGGTACATATAGTGTTTCTTTTATGGTGAATCTTATTTGTAATCGTTTAAGCATATCTAAAGAAGTAGAAACTTTTTTCTGGGCGAAAAACATCGGTATTTATTGTTAAAAATAAGTCTTTTTATCCAGCAAACAATAGTCCTACCATACATAGTTGTTTCTTTTTTGGCCAATGACCCTACAATTCAAATAAAACCTGTATTGTGTAATTGTTCTATCGTTGAAGAGACTATATCGCAAAGCACTTTCTAAGGCATTTATTTTGAACAAAGACTTGTGATGAATTAGGTTTTATTATCGGAAATATTGATTTCAATGCAATGTAGATCTTTAGGAACCGTCAAGATTTATTCCTGGCAATTCCAGCAGACAAGATCCTCGAGTATAAGACTATTTTTTTAACAAACGATTGTTCCGCTATGCTTAGATGATGCTTCTTTGGATATTGTCTTTTTAATTGAAAATACACTCATAAAGCTTTACTACTACCGTTTTTCGTCAATCAGGCTATTTTGCGGAAATTTAACTCGTACGAAGCTTCAGGAGTAAACAGTTGTTGGTCGATATAATGTAACTTTTTTGGAAAATCTTATTTGTAATCGCAACAGCATAGTCATAATAGTGAAAACTTTTTTAATGCAAGTAAAGCAGTATATATTTTTGAAAATTAGACTTCCAATTCAACAAACAATGCTTTTACCCCATACAGTGGTCCTTTCATGGCTGATGATCCTACAACTGATAACACACCCGCATCGTATAGCATTCTTATTTTAAAAAAGACTATATCGCGAACAATGTTCCAAGACCATATTCCTAAACTTTAGACTTGTAATATATTATGTTTTTTTTCAAAAGTTTTTTCTTCGATGCAATTTAGATTTTTAGGAACTGTCATAACTCATTTCTAGCTATAAAAGCAGGCTATATCTTGGAGTATAAGACTTATGATTTAAAAAAAGATCATTTGACCACAAATGGACGTTGCTTTTTTGGATATTAGATTTCTAAATCAAAATGCACTTGGGAAATCTTACTACTACTGTTTTTTGTTAATAAAGCCATTTTTCGGGCAATCAACTTAGTTCAAATTTTTGGAGTATACATCTTCGGGCACATATAGTGTTTCTTTTATGGTAAATCTTATTTGTGATCGTTTAAGCATATTTAAAGTAGTAGAAACTTTTTTCTGGGGGACAAACATCGGTATTTATTGTTAAAAATAAGTCTTTTTATCCAGCAAACAATAGTCCTACCATACATAGTTGTTTCTTTTTTGGCCAATGACCCTACAATTCAAATAAAACCTGTATTGTGTAATTGTTCTATCGTTAAAGAGACTATATCGCAAAGCACTTTCTAAGGCACTTATTCTGAACTAAGACCGGTGTTGAATTAGGTTTTATTATCAGAAATCTGGATTTCAATGCAATGTAGATCTTTAGGAACCGTCAAGATTTATTCCTGGCAATTCCAGCAGAAAAGATCCTCGAGTATAAAACTATTTATTTAACAAACGATTGTTCCGCCATGCTTAGATGATGCTTTTTTGGATATTGTCCTTTTAATTAAAAATACACTCATATAGCTTTACTACTATCGCTTTTTCTCTAAAAGGCTATTTTGCGGAAATTTAACTCGTACCAAGCTTCAGGAGTAAACAGTTGTTGGTCGATATAATGTAACTTTTTTGGAAAATCTTATTTGTAATCGCACAAGCATAGTCATAATAGTGGAAACTTTTTTAATGCAAGTAAAGCAGTATATATTTTTGAAAATTAGACTTCCGATTCAACAAACAATACTTTTACCCCATACAGTTGTTGCTTTTATGGCTGATGATCCTACAATTGATAACGCACCCGCATCGTATAGCTTTCTTATTTTAAGAAAGACTGTATCGCGAACAATGTTCCAAGACCATATTCCTAAACTTTAGACTTGTAATATATTATGTTTTTCTTCGGAAGTTTTTTCTTCGATGCAATTTAGATTTTTAGGAACTGTCATAACTCATTTCTAGCTATAAAAGCAGGCTATATCTTGGAGTATAAGACTAATGATTTAAAAAAAGATCATTTGACCACAAATGAACGTTGCTTTTTTGGATATTAGATTTCTAAATCAAAATACACTTAGAAAACCTTGCTACTACTGTTTTTTGTTAATAAAGCCATTTTTCGGGCAATCAACTTAGTTCAAGTTTTTGGAGTATGCATCTCCGGGTACATATAGTGTTTCTTTTATGGTAAATCTTATTTGTGATCGTTTAAGCATATTTAAAGTAGTAGAAACTTTCTTCTGAAGGACAAACATCGGTATTTATTGTTAAATATAAGTCTTTTATCCAGCAAACAATAGTCCTACCATACATAGTTGTTTCTTTTTTGGCCAATGACCCTACAATTAAAATAAAACCTGTATTGTGTAATTATTCTATCGTTAAAGAGACTATATCGCAAAGCACTTTCTAAGGCACTTATTCTGAACTAAGACTTGTGATGAATTAGGTTTTATTATCAGAAATCTTGATTTCAATGCAATGTAGATCTTTAGGAACCGACAAGATTTATTCCTGGCAATTTTAGCAGACAAGATCCTCGAGTATAAGACTATTCATTGAACAAACGATTGTTCGTCAATAAGGCTATTTCGCGGAAATATTTACTCATATCATGCTTCAGGAATGAACAGTTATTAGTCGATATAATGTAACTACTTTGGAAAATCTTATGTGTAATAGCACAAGCATATTCATAATAGTAAAAAATTTTTTTTATACAAGAAAAGCGGTACATATTTTTAAATATAAGAATTCTAATCAAACGAACAATACTTTCACTTTATACTGTTGTTGCTTTTTTGGCCAATGATTCTACGATTGATGATACACCCGCATTGTGGAGCTTTCCTATTGTTAGAAAGACTATATCGCGAAGAATTTTCTTAAACCATATTCCTAAACTTAAGACTCAAAATAAGTTATGTTCCTCTTCGAAAGTTTTTATTTCAATGCAAACTAGATTTTTCGGAACTGTCATATCTCATCTCTCGCTATAAAAGCAGGCTATATTCTCGTGTATAAGATTAGTGATTTGAAAAACGATCTTTTGGCTACAAATGGGAGTTGCTTTTCTTGATCTTGTATTTCTGAATTTAAATACACAAAGGAAACCTTTTTACTAATGTTCTTTGTCAATAAGGCTATTTTGCGGGAATTTAACTCGTATCAAGCTTCAGTAGTAAACAGTTGTTGGTCGATATAATGTAACTTTTTTGGAAAATCTTATTTGTAATCGCACAAGCATAGTCATAATAGTAAAAACTTATTTTATACAAGAATAGCGGTACATATTTTTAAATATAAGAATGCTAATCTAACGAACAATACTTTCACTCTATACAGTTGTTGCTCTTTTGGCCAATGATTCTACGATTGATGATACACCCGCATTGTGGAGCTTTCCTATTGTTAGAAAGACTATATCGCGAAGAATTTTCCTAAACCATATTTCTAAACTTAAGACTCAAAATAAGTTATGTTCCTCTTCGAAAGTTTTTATTTCGATGCAATTTAGATTTTTCTGAACTGTCATATCTTATCTCTGGCTATAAAAGCAGGCTATATTCTCGAGTATAAGATTAGTGATTTGAAAAACGATCTCTTGGCTACAAATGGGCGATGCTTTTCTGGATCTTGTATTTCTAAATATAAATACACAAATGAAACCTTTTTACTAATGTTCTTTGTCAATAAGGCTATTTTGTGTGAATTTAACTCGTATCAAGCTTCAGTAGTAAACAGTTCTTGGTCGATATAATGTAACTTCTTTGGAAACTCTTATGTGTAATCGCACAAGCTTAGTCATAATAGTGAATGTTAGAAATGTAAATATATTGGTTCTCATATTCTCTCTCTGTATTGCTGTGTGTGAGTGTGCGCGTGATTAGTACATGTTGGTAGGGGGCCGTTAGTTACTTTGAATGTGAGGCGTCAGTCGTGGTCGTGCTTCTCAATGTGCCTGAGCTAGTCGCTCTTCTCTTGCGCATAAACTTACACTGTAGCAACTCTGTATATATTAAATAAAGTTCAAACTCATTTACATATTATCATATCGCTTCTTTATTATTTGCTACATAACTCATTTTAACAGTAAAAACTTTTTGAATGCAAGTAAAGCAGTATATATTTTTGAAAATAAGTCGTCCAATCCAACAAACAATACTTTTACCCCATACAGTTGTTGCTGTTTTGGCTGATGATCCTACAATTGATGATACACCTGCATCGTATAGATTTCTTATTGTAAGAAAGACTGTATCGCGAACAATGTTCCAAGACCATATTCCTAAACTTAAGACTCAAAATAATTTTTGTTTTACTTGGAAAGTTTTTATTTCGATGCAATTTAGATTTGTCGGAACTGTCAGAACTCATCTCTGGCTATAAAAGCAGACTATATTCTCGAGTATAAAGCTACTAATCCAAAAAACGATCATTTGGCCTCAAATGGACGTTGCTTTTTTGGATATTGTATTCTTTAATTAAAATATACTTAGAAAATCTTACTACTACTGTTCTTTGTTAATTAAACTATTTGGCGTATAATCAACGTAGTGAAAATTTTATCAAAATATCTGGCTAAGAATCTGGCAAAGAGTCTAGCAAAATGTCTGACTGTGAGACTGGTAAAATGTCTAGGAATAATTCCGGCGAGAAAGCCTGCCAAGAATTTGGAAACAAGTCTTGTTTAGAGTCTGGCAAAAAGTCTAGAAAAATCTTTAAGAAAGAGTCTGGTAAAGTTTCTGGCGATAAATCTAAGAAAAAGTCTGGGAATAAATCTAAGAAAAAGATTAGCGAACTGTCTGGCTAAGAGTATATCAGAAAGTCTGGCGAAAAGTCTGGTGAAAAGTCTGTAGAAAAGTCTAGGAGATATTCCAATTGATAAGTCTCTTAAAAAGTCTTTCAAAAGTCTTGCTAGTAATTTGGCAAAAATTATTACAAAATGTCTAGCTATGAGTCTGGTAAGTAGTCTGGCGATAAGTCTAGGAAAAAATCTGGCGAAAAGTCTAACAAAAAGTTTGGTGAAAAGTCTTGCGAGAAGTCTCGCATAACATCTGGAGGAAAGTCTGGCAAGAAGTATGTCGATAAGACTAGTCAAAAGTCTGGCAGTAAGTCTTGCAATAAGTGAGACAAATAATCTGGTGAAAAATCTTGAAAATGGTCCAACGGTAATTCTGCTCAAGTCTGATGAAAACTCTGCCAAAAAGTCTTTTTCAAAGTCTGTCAAAAAGTCTGGCCGAAAGTCTGGTGATAAGTCTGGTGATAAGTCTGGCAAAATGTCTGCCTAACTGTCAGGCGAAAAGTCTAGGAAAATGTCTGGCAAAAAATCTTGCTAAGGGTCTGTCAAAAAGTCTGCATAATGTCTACTTAAGAGTCTGAAAAAAAGACAGTCGAAAAGTAGGACTAATATTTTGCAAGAATGGTAGATTAGAATCTAAAGTATAAAACTACTTATTTAACCAAAGATAGTATCACCTTGAATAGATGTTGTTTTATTAGAAAACCTAATTTCTAGTTAATTATTTTTTTGAAATCATAACTGTTTTTTCACAAGAATGGCAAATTCGCTTCTTGAGTCTAAGGCTTTTAATTTAAGTATTGATCATTTTACCATCAATAGATGTTGCTCATAAGAGCATGAAGCAGTCCGCCTTCTAATAGAAATCCACCAAAATACTATACATAAAAATTCATAACATTAACTTTCAATGTATCATATATCTACTTTTCAATTCAAGTTTATAAAAAAAATAACATCCAAATGATTTTTTAATTTAACAAAAGGTATTGTATTAACATAGCTTTAATGCGGACAAGACATTATATTTGTTTAATTTATGTATTTAAAAAGATATCAATAAAATAAAAAAGATAAAACTTGATTGCTGCAGCTTTTACAACCCGTTAAGAAACATGAATCTTTGATTGAATATACACTTAGATAGCGTAACAGCTACTATTTTCTGTCGCAAAATCTATTTTGCGAAGAATATCTCAAGACTACATATCGTCAATGTCCCAATCGCTACTCACGAACCTATTACTAACCGCTCAATGTTATTTAGATACGAAAAAAAATTTTTAACAATGAACGGCTAGTAATAGGTTCATGAGTAGCAATTGGGACATTGGTCATATCTACAATAAAGTATTATAAAAAATATCATGTTGCTTTTTTAAGAAACCTTAATATTATGCTATTAAGCTTTTCTAAAATTGTACTAATGATATTTGCAAGAACGGCAAAATTGATTCTCGTCAATCAGACTTATTATTCGACTAAACTTGGCGAAAGACACTTTGGCTTAATTACATATAAATTGTATGTATGAAAAAATGTTCAGTTTTAAAGCGAGAAAGGAGTCTCTGGTTAAACGGATTAATCAAATTTTTTTTTTGTGAAAGCATAATAATTCTTAACAGCATGTCGGAGTTCCGCCCTTCTTAATAATATTTTCATTCAAAATTACTGAATAAATGATGCGTCAAATCAGGTTTTTTCACTACAGTAAGAAAATTTGTAATATTAGTCTCGAGTGCGCACAAGTCAAGAAATTTACCAAAACATTAAACATAAAAAGTTATAAGCAAACTTTCGTTGTATTTTGAGGTTAGGTTTATCGAGCTTGATATCTAATTTTCATTCAAACTTCATAAAAAAAAAGCAAGCTCAATTGAATATTCATTCTAACAAAAATTATTGTATCAGCATAGCTTTAGCGCGGACAAGTCATGACATTTACTTAAATAATGAATTTAAAAAGATATCAATAAAATAAAAAAAACGAAAATCGATTTTAACAACTCCGACATCCCGTTAAGATTAATTGTGGAGATTTCAAATTTTACTCTAAAACCAAATGATAATATTACACTAGATTTACCAGATCTCAAAATACCAGTCGACTAGTGGTTTCCCCACCATGATTAAGAGTATGTGTCTCCCTATCAAATATAAAAACGAGAAAGACGCTTGACTCGTAGAGTAGAGGTACTCCGTATAACGTAATTCCTAAGAAATGTCCCATTCTACAACCCCATTGAACCTATTATATCAAGCTTCTACTATAATTTTATCTTATCTAAGAAAATATTGATATTTCTCTATTTCTTTATTGACTACTATTATAGTTTTTACAAAAACACAAGTTATAATTCGTAAAGTCAGAAAGAATAAGAATTTGGCAAATAAAGTGGTAAATAATATGACAAATACTCTGACAAACAAGAAAGTTGAAAAGTTAAAAAACAATATCATAAAAAGTTTTTGACAAACCTGACACAGAATCTAGCGTTGTCTGCTTTTTTCAGACTCTCAATTAATTATTCTGATAAGAATATTATAATTTCTAATAAATACACTAAGAATGTATATTTTAACATTCGAAAAATGACTTTATAAATTTATACTTTTTGGAAATTAAAATACTATCTAAATAGTAAATATTTAATCGTATAAATAATATAATACTACTCAACAGATTCTTGAATTTTATTTAGAATTCACTGAAGGTGGCTGTTTCCAAGTTACATCCATGTTTGAGAATTCTTAAAATATATATTGTTTTATGAATTGTGAGAAATATTTTTATATTTTTTTAAACCAATGTTTATGAATTAATTAATGAGAAAATTCCATAAAATATCCGCTTATACATAAGAGTACATAAGGCTGCATATCCTTAAGTAAATATTGCAAAATTTAACGCACTTGATGACGTGTTGAAAAGTTGAAAAATTATAATATTAGCGCTTTATAAAAATACGCATGAAAATGAACCTTGAAGAATTAAATAAAAAAATATTCAGATCAGTATTATTTGACAATGAAATATTTATAAACTTAATATTCATATTTATTTTAACGTATATTCAATACTTATTATTTACGTTTTAAATACTTTCAATATATTTCTATAGATAATAATGGTGAAAACTGCAGCATCACTAATTTATTATATTATGCTGTTATTAGTAAAAATTTAATGAAAAATTTTAAAATTGATTATTACTTTTCCAATAATTGTATCTCTTTGATTATATTTATTTAATTCAATAACTTTGTTTATGAAACAATTTATTTAATTAGTAATTCAATTTGTTTAAAACTTATTATTTTTATTCAATATCTTTTACCGTTTATCATAAAATAATAAAACTAAATAATATCGACATGATAAGACTTGCATTGCCATCTATTATTTAAATTTACGTACTTTAATTTTCAAACAGTAGCAATATATCTAACCTATTTTCCAAATAATAGGATTATGTGTGATAAAGAACAATATGACTTCTTTTGTTGATGATGAGATAAGATGGTACATGCCTGTGCACACAGCACGAATTAATTTTGAATTCATTCTAAAATAATACATGAAAGAATGAAAATCTTGCAGAATTTATTATGCACATAATATTTTAAGACAAATATCGTACATATAATACTAATATAAAATTTTATTACTTGAAAATTATGCACATAAAATTGTATACAGTAATTAATGCATAAAAAAGTTGTTTATAAGCGCAAATATTTTTAGATATTTTTTTTTAAAGCATAATATGTTATTGCCCAAAAATATCTAAAAAATATTAATGCTTAAAAAAAAATTTTTTTATGATACAATTACTGTATATAATTTTATGCGCACAATTTTCAAATATTAAAATTTTATATTAATATTATGTGTACAAAATGTCTTAAAATATTCTGTGCATTATAAATTTGAGTACAATATTTATGTGTACAATCCATTCCGAAAGCCGAGTTAATTAACAATTAATTAATTGATACTTCCTTCAATATGCAAATATTAATACTGACATAATTTTTTGTAAGACATTTATTTCTTACATAATTCTTTTAAAATCAATTCAATTAATTAATACATGGAATATTTTTAAAATTATTGTTTTCATTCCAAAATACTTTCAGAATTGATTCAATGAATTATGTTCCAAAAAATTATTACCATATTATTTCGAAAATAATAAAAGCAGTCATAGGGTTATTATAGAACTGATTTGAAAACTTTATTTTAGAATCAATTCACGCTGTGTGATTTACCTGATAAAAATTATCAAGGAAAAATTACACAAATAGAATGCACTAACCTTACAAAGATATTGTCATGTCAAGTCATACTGCCTTGCCCTACAATGACTTTATCTACTTACTGCGCGACGATCTGACAACGCTGTTCTACTACTCTTCTATAGACGATCGCTGATTGGTCATTTTCAACAATCGATCTTGAACGCCCTAATTGAGATAAAAATTTTTTCCTTGCACGATTCGATTCAGAATAAAAAAACGAATCGAATCATATATATGTTATACCTATGTATCTGAATCACCCTGTACATGAAAAAACCCGAAAATTTTACATGTAATAAACAAGTGTAAAAAATACGCGTCTTCTAAATGTGTTATTTACACGTATAAAAACCACGTGTTTTTTTTCAATAGACAAGAACTTTTCACAAAATTTTACGTCAACAAAAATATGTGAAAAAATACGTAATAAAAATACGTGATGAAAACACATGAAAAAACACATAAAAAAATGACTTGAAAAAAAATGCAAATTTAACATGCTTGGAACAAGTGCTATTTTCACGTGCTTTTTTTACGTTTTTTCTAACACGTGAAAATAACACGTGTTTTTTTTTTAATAGGGTAGGTTCAGGTGTAGTCCGTTTTACATCCCCTTAAAAACAAATTTGTTGAAAATTTCATGATTTGCTTAAGGGCATGACAGAGCTCGCTACCTTCCAAAATAATTCATTAATATTTTAATTCCAAGTTTACGAGTAAACGGTGTGTTAGATCGAGTTCTTTCATTACAGTAAGAAAATTTGTTATACTAAACTTGAGTGCGGACAACTTACAGAATTTACCAAAATACCGTACATAAAAAGTTATAAATAATTTTTCGAAATATAATATTTTGAGGTTAGATTTATCGAGCTTGATATCTAATTTCCATTCCAAGCTTATAAAAAAATAACAAGTCCAAATGATTTTTTATTTTAACAAAAATTATTGTATTAATATAGCTTTAGTGCGGACAAGTCATTACAATTGTTTAAATTACGAATAAAAAAAAATATCAATGAAATAATAAAAGCAAAAATCGTGTCCAGCAGCTCCGACATCCTGTTAAATTTTATGTACTTCACATTGAAATGATGTGTTTGTATTTAATGTACTAAAAACAAAAATGTTGGAAATTTTTTGCAATTGAAATTGAAGTGCACTTTATATTGAAAATCCATATTCTGTATTAAATTTTCGATCATAAAAAAATCGCTGAAAATTTCCCAATGTTCTGTTTGAATTTTAATATATTTCACATTAAAAATGTCATATTTACATTAAATTTACAAAAAAAAATGTTGGAAATTTTTTACAATTGAGCCCAGAACATAATGTACATTATATTAAAAATCTGTACACTGAAAGAACTTTTTGTATACTGCATGCCGAAGTGTGAGTGCGCAGTATACTACAAGCGTGCGCAGTACGCTTGAAAACTTTTGGTAAATAGAAATAAAATGTTGGCGTTTTGAAAGCCACCGACCGTGCGCGCGCAGCTCGTTGGGATTCAAAACGCCAACATTTCTCTTGCTGTTTACCGCTGAGTATGAGCGGACTGCACACCTCCCCTCTTAGCAGGCAGTCCGCTAAGACTTCTATCAGTGTATTTGCATCTAATAATAAATTAAAACTTATTCGCTAAAAATTTTCTCATATTTTGCTTGAAATTTGACGCACTTCATATTGAAAAAGTTATTTCTGCATTAAATTTACTAAAAACAAAACTATTGGAAATTTCGTGCAATCAAGCCCTAAATATAATTTATATGACATTAAAAATATTGATCTGCATTAAATTTTAAATGAAAAACCAATTTGCTAAAAATCTCCCAATGTTCTGCTTGAATTTTAATATATTTAACATTAAAAATGTCATATTCACATTAAATTTATCAAAACAAAAATGCTGGAAATTTTTTGCAGTTGAGCCCGAAATATAAAGTACACCCACCGTTGATGGATTCTTTCCAAATTTTTGAAATCCTGAACTTTCATTGGACCGTTCCGTTGTTTTCTTAGTTTCTATTGGTACATTTTAAAAAATTCGGAAAGAATCAATTAACGTTGGGCGTACATTACATTAAAAATCTTGATCTGCATTAAATTTTAAATAAAAAAAAAATTTGCTGAAAATTTCCTAGTGTTTTGCTTAAAATTTAACGTATTTCACATTAAAATGTCACATTCACATTAAATTTACTAAGAACGAATATACTGGAAATTTTCGGTAAGCAAACTTGAAATTTAGTGCACTTTGCATTAAAAAAATGTCCAGCTGCATTAGATATGTAAAAACATATTTTACTATAAATATGAAAAATCATTCACTTGAATCAAGAAAAAATATTTGTTTAAATTCAAGAAGCCACTGTTAAATAAATATTAGCTTTAATAAAGTAAGTTAAACTTCAAATGAAAGAAATAGATATTTATTTCAAATAAATAAGAATTAACATAACAAATTTATTAAATTAAAATAAATACGTACTCAAAACAAATGAATCTTTACTATTATAAATGGCTGACTCCATTTCGAATCGAACAGTCAGTATACACTCAAGTCACCAATTACTGCGCACATGGAGTATGTTATTCTAGCCTAAAAATAAGGGTGTATGTATTTTTTATTTTGCTGAAATATCAAAATTGCATCAGATATGCACTTTTGAAAATTGCATACGAAAACTAAATGTTAAAACTGAAAATGTTGAGAATAACTTTAGATGGCTATCGTTTTACCAATTTTTAATGAATTTCGGTTAACCTTATTTTGTTTTATTATGTTTTAAGCCCTCTTTAATTCAGTGTAAGAAATTTCAAAAAAGACTAAAAAATGACTAAGATATGTGCATTTTACCAAAAAATGCACTTTTTATGCACATGCATTTTTCTCGAAAAACCCATTTTTTTTGCTGAAATTTTTTGTGCTCATAGAGGACCAAATTACCTATCTAATGGTACTTGGTTGATCCCGTACTTATTTGTTTGAAGCGAGAAAAAAAATTCACAAATTTTATTGGTGAAAAATTTTTGTATATACGTTCGAAAGTCTTAAGCAATGTTCATTCCAACGCTGTCGCATGCTTCGCTCATTATTTGTTTACCTTTGTATGTATGTATATATCATCAATAGTGATATATATATATATATAAATTCGTAATATAAAAATAAATATTAAAAAATGGAAAATAATAATTCTATTCGTGTATATCTATATTATGTATGTTTCGATGTACAGACAATAGGAGGCTCATTCGCGGACAAATACCTCGCGTAACCAAAACAGCATATTAGAATTGTTATATACAAGCTAGTTATTCTTACGTCTGCTTTGAAAGGTACTTTTCGGACTTGTGAAAAAGTAAACAAAACTCTGCAATTACGATGTCCGAAATTCACTCTTCTACAAGAATTCGATGTCTCGATTTTTTTTAAATGCATAAGAAGGTAGTTTATAAAAGCAGAAATTTACATTTTAGACCGTTGGAAGATTTGGCTATTAATTTGGCACAGCTTTATCCAGATTTAAAGATACTGCCCTCTACTAATGTATGCAAAAATTGCCATGAACGCATATCAAAAATGACTTTAAGTGATCTTGAATCTACATCTGAAAATAAAATCACTGAACTTTTTAGCGGAAAACATGATGATTTTATCCCCAAGACACCCAAACGAATACAGGAATTAAACGAGAGTATTAATACAATTTTACCTCAATGCGTCTCGCCGCTAAAAAGAAAAACTGCAATACCTAAAAATTTAACAGAAAATTACGTATCTAAAGAGAAAAAATCTTTAATTTCAGCTTTTTCTGCTACCGTCGGAAGTAAATTAGAAGATGCGTATGGCATTTCAGTTGAATCAATAGAATCGGACAAAAGTTCGACTGAAAACTATTGGAACGAATTTGTAGAAAATTTTAAATCGGCTTTAGAAAAATGTTCTTCTGTTTCGGAGAAAATGAAACTTCTAACTCTACTACCTTCAAAATTAAGCAAAATAAAAATTTGCTCACTATTCCCGAATATAAGCGAGTATATGATAAATAAATCAAGAAATCTCGTGAAAAATAAAGGAGTTTATTCGGAGCCAGATTCATATACTGGTCATCCTATTGATGAAAATACAAAAAATATCGCTATGGAATATTTTTTAAATGATGATTTTAATTGTAGTAGACAAAGTCCAAATAAATCTGATGTTGTTACTGTTAAAGTTAATAATACAAAAACTAAAAAAGTTAAACGGTTTCTCACTCGAAGCTTAAAAGGAACATATAGTCAATTAAGACAAGAAAATCCAAACTTACAAATAGGAAAATCGAAATTCTATAGTCTAAGACCAAGTTTCGTCTTAACAAGCCCTGTGAAGGAAACTTGTCTTTGTGTACATTGCGAAAATTTTGAACTGTTTCTTACAAGTTTGATTCGTTTTAGAGGCGATAATAATTCTGAATTAGATTTAATTCGTTCAGAAATAACTAACGCAATGTTGTGTTCTGAACCATCTGATTCGTGTTTCTTGCAAGAATGCAATTATTGCCCCGGTAGTGAGGGTATCACATTAAAATTGTAAAAACTGAAAAAAAATTGTGAAGATGAAATTACGTTTGCTTTGTGGGATAATGGTAATCTTATCAAACAAACAGTAAGCTTATCAGTTTTTAAAGAAAAATTTTCAATCTGCGCACTAAAAGCAAGTACTCACGTATACATAAAAAATATTCAACGTGAAGCTATAAAAAAAGAAAAAGAAGAAGGTAAAGCTGATCCTACTAAGTTAATTATCCACGAAGATTTTGCAGAAAATTGGTCTGTAATAAATAATAAAGCGGTTCAGGGAAATCATTGGGTAAATAACCAAATTTCTATTCTTACTGCAGTCTGTTACCAAGGAGAGATAACGCAAAGCTTTGCGATCGTTAGTGACGACAAAAAGCATGATACTGCATATGCGCTATTAGCAATAAATAAAATTATCGCCCTTATGAAAAATGATTTAGTTACTAAAGTCACTATTATATCAGATGGAGTTGCAAGCCAATTTAAAAATCGTTTTCAGCTACATGAATTCAAACATTTTTCTTATCAAATGAAATGGTTATTTTCTGCAACTGGTCATGGGAAAGGAGCCGTTGATGGAATAGGTGGGCTTCTAAAGCATTATGCTACTTCACATAACTTAAAAAGAGTTCATGAAGAATCGATTCAAAATGCTGACGATTTTATAAATTGGGTTCAAAAGTACACCAGTGCAATCAAAATCATATTATTACCAATAAATGAGATTGAAAAATTTAGAAAAGAAAAAAATATTGAATGGAGTACAGTTCCTAAATATAATGGGATTCAAAAAAGTCATATATGGTTAAAACAACTTGGGGAATTGAAATCGCATATATTTGTTGGCAGAACAGCTATACATGCACTGACTAAAGTGAAAGACAAGAAAAAAAAAGTCAAACGTCGTAAGGCTACACTTAGAACTAAAAATAATAAATGCAAAAATAAAAAAAAGTAATTATTTATAATTATATTTTTGACGCATCCCAACAGTGAGAGGCAAGCGGAACTCACTTTAAAAACGCTGCCAAGTGCTTTGGCGGAATGCTTTCTCATAGAGCTCTTTGAGTTTCATTATTTTTTTATATTTATTTAAATGTGATTTTAATATAAAAAAATTGTCCATCATTAATATTTATTCATTTTGTACTTTATAAATTTTGAATATATATGCTAGTTGATTGCCTTTTCAACATTTTGTTTGGGTTAAATGTTAGCTTTTAAAGTGTTTAATTTTGTTGACTTTAGCTAGCCTTATACATAGGTTCGAATTTATTATTTTTGTTATCTTGTGGATATCTTTTTATCACGACTAAGCTTGGTAAATCCAAGTAGTCAATTTTAGTAACGGTAATTAAATTCAGTAGTACTATTATAAATTTTCAAGAGTAACTCAGAAAACAAAAGAAGTGATCAAAAAGCTACGCTAATAAAATTATTTATTTAAAACTTGGTTTATAAAGACAGTAGCAAATAACTTGTATACAAATTTTAGAGTAATTCTATCAAGTACTTTACGTAAAATGGAAAAATACTGAAATATGAAAATTTTTTAAGAAAATTTTTAAAATTTTCTAAAAAGAAAACTACGCTAAAAAGATCGGTTTATAAAAGTTATCCTTCTTTTGGCAGATGCAAATTATTCCCATGGAAATCTCAAAGCAAACTCATCAATTAACTTACGTAAAATACAAAAAAAAAAATTAAAAATCGAAAATTTTTTCAAATTCTTAAAATGGCTCTATAATAAAAAAATACACTATGAATACAAATTTTCTATAGCTTCCCGCCTAGTTATACAAAAACATAGATGGTATACAAAATTTGAAGCAAATCCATAGAGTAATTTTCGAGATCTAACTGGTTAAATAAATAACATTTTCTTTTCAAAATTTCTTTTTAAAAATTTTAAAAATGCTCTAAAATTAAAACTACGCTATGAAAATCAATTTTTGAAAATTTCCCTTCTTTTGGCAGTCGCAAATAATTTCCCTGTAATTTTTAGAACAAATCTATCGAGTACTTTACGAAGAATAAAAAAAAATAAGAAAAGAATCAAAATTTTTTTTTAAATCTTTAAAATTCTCTAAAATTGTAACCACTCTAAGAAAATTAGTTTCCAAAAGCTAATTTTTTTCAGACAATAGCGAATTAATTGTATGAAAATTTTGGAGAAAATTTATAGTATGGTTAACGCAACAAAGAAAATAAATGAAAAATAAAAATTTTTTTGAAAATTTTCACAGTGTTCTAAAATTAAAACTGCGCTGAGAAAATTAGTATTCCAAAGCTTGTTTTCTTCAGATAGTAGCGAATTAATTGCATACAAATTTTGGAGCAAATCAATCGAATGGTTTTCGTAAAATAAAAAAAAATTAAAAATAAAAATTTTTTAAAAAATTTTAAAAATGCTCTAAAATTAAAAGTGCGCTAAGAAAATTAGTTTACAAAATTTTTAATAATTTTGGCAGTCGAAATAAAGTTCCATACAAATTTTCGAACAAATTCTTCGAGTAGTTTACGTAAAATACAAAAAAAATGAAAAATCGAAATTTTTTAAAAATTCTTAAAATGATTCTAAAAAAAAAACTGCGCTAAGAAAACCAATTCCCAATAGCTTCCGCACCAGTTTATCAAAAAATTGAATTGTATGGAAAATTTGAAGTAAATCCATCGAGTAGTTTTTAAGATTTTATTGGCTTAATAAATAGAAACATTTTTTTCAAAAATTTCAAAATGCTCTAAAATTAAAACTGAGCTAAGAAAATCAGTTTTTAAAAATTTATTTTATCCGGGCAATCAGAAATAAATTCCATGCAAATTTTGAAGCAAATTCATCGAGTAGTAAACAAAAAAAAACCAAAAAACGAAAAATCGAATTGTTTTTTTATTTTTTAAAAAAACTTTAAAATGAAAACTACGGTGGAAGAACCAAATTATCAATAGCTTCCCAGCAAGTTAATCACAAAACTAAATTCCATGCAAAATTAGAAGCAAATCCATCGAGTAGTTCTCGAGATACAGCTTACTAACTGAATTCATACATCCACACACACACACACACACACACACACACACACACACATACATACAGACATTTTCTGGAAACCACTTTTTTCGACTCACTGAGTTCAAATATGTACAAATTAATGAAAAAATGGGAAAAAATTTTTTTTACCGATACAATGCTTTCTCTATGAGAAAGCAAAAAGCACCCCAAAGGGAACAGAAACCTTCTACGCCGTTGTTCCACGTCGTTGTTCCTGGGTAATGCTAAAAGAAGGATAGTGTTTAAATCTACATTGCTTAAAATTTCCGAACGTATATACAAAAATTTTTCACCAATAAAATTTGTGAATTTTTTTTCTCGCTTTAAACAAATAAGTACGGGATCAACCAAGTACCATTAGATAGGTAATTTGGTCCTCTATGAGCACAAAAAATTTCAGCAAAAAAAAAAATGGGTTTTCCGAGAAAAATGCATAAAAAGTGCATTTTTTGGTAAAATGCACATATCTTAGTCATTTTTTAGTCTTTTTTGAAATTTCTTGCACTGAATTAAAGAGGGCTTAAAACATAATAAAACAAAATAAGGTTTACCAAAATTCATTGAAAATTGGTTATACGATAGCCCTCTAAAGTTATTCTCAACATTTTCAGTTTTAACATTTAGTTTTTGTATGCAATTTTCAAAAGTGCATATCTGATGCAATTTTGATATTTCAGCAAAATAAAAAAATACATATACCCTTATTTTTAGGGTAGAATAACATACTCCATTAGCGCAGTAATTGGTGACTTGAGTGTATACTGACTGTTCGATTTGAAATGGAATCAGCCAAATACAAATTTTAAGAGAATAATTCACTAGACTTCAACAAGCCGATGTTTTAAGGAAATGTAATATACTGACTTTACAGTTTTCCAAAATTTTTATTCTTAATCTAATAGTTTTACAAATATCTCTATATAATAGCCTTCTATTTTTACTAATTAAAAGTCTAATAAGGAGATATTTTAGAAAATTTGTTAATAAACATTAAAAATTTGGAAAACTGCATACAGGTAACTATTATAATCCACACAGCATGGAAGATTTGGAATATTTCGGAAATATTCCAAATCTCTCATGCTGTGTGGGAACCGACCCCATCCCAGCCTATAATTATAATTATATATTTATAAAGAAGATACTGGAAGGTAGTATTTGATTAGCTCCGACCCTTGGTGTTAATTATTTACACTGAAAAAAAACCGAATCCAGCGTTGCGAAGTTGATCGTATTAGCGAGATGCGAACAACATTCGAATCATAAGAATACATAAAATCGTAGTAGGTTTATGCGTAACTATACCGCAGTCAATCATTGCGACCGTCTGTACAGTATAGTAACGTGATCGCTTCGACTCGTCGGCATCATCCATGCCGACAGCCGAAACCGGGCACAACTTTTAGCGTTGCGTGGTTGCTTGCTTCGATTCGTCGGCATCTCGCATGCCGCAAGTCGAGATCGGGCACAGAAACAATGTTGCGAGTTCGTAGACTTCGACTTTCTAGATTCTAGTACTGCGAAAGTCGATATTAATACTTTATGTCAATTTAAATGATGTGTTAATTTAATTTTCATTCAAAAAGTGTTTATATCATTACTAAACAAGTAAAAGTTTTAATTCTTTAGTATTGTTTAGATTAAATTTTATTTATTAACATATTATATGAAATGTTTATTAAATTAAATAAGGACATATGTTTCGTTATACTTTAATATTCACTCAAATTTCCAAAATTAGATATCTTGTTTAAGTATATTCATTAATTATTTATAATAAAATGAAGTTGATCAATATTTTACATGAAAATATTTACTAACAAGGAGAGTGTTTCACTTCCAGGTCATCGATTTTGCTAAAATTTTGGAAATGTTTTCTGGATGCAGAAATATAAAGAAAGTCAAAATTATAAAGGCCAACGCTCAATATTTCACTAGTTACAGGCAATTAAGGAAAATCACTAAAAAAGCCACTAGATTTTCAAACGCTTATATTTCCTCAGCATTATTAGCTAGAAGCTTATACCTTCTTTTAAATGAAAGCTGAGCTAAAATTCTTTCGAAATAGTAGTTATAGCATATCGAAATATTATTTTTTCCCTTAGTTATAGCGTAATATAGATTGGACCCAATTTCAGCTTTTATTATTAATTAATGTCTTAAACAGAAAATTCAGGTCTAATCTTTATTACGCTCAAACTTTGGAATAAAATAATATTTTGAGATGCGCCAGGTGCTATTTCAAAAGGATTTGAGCTCAGTTTTCAGTTAAAAAAAGGTATAAGCTTCTAGCTAACAATGCTCAGGAACTACAAGCTATCGAAAATCTAGTAACTTTCTTAGTGATTTTTTTCAACTGCATGTAACTAGGGAAATATTGAGCGTTGGCCTCTAAAGTTTTGGCTTTTTTCATGTTTCTGCATCCTGAAAATATTCCCAAAATTTGAGCAAAATCAGTGACCCGAAAGTGAAACACTCTCCTTTTAAGTCGACTTAATCAGTTAATATAATCTAATGAAAACCTATCTATCCATTGCGACGAGTATACATACTCGCGCAATTCAAATCTCCCGCATAACGGCCAAGCTACTATAGAACAGTAGTTCTGAGCTCAGCCGCTAGGTGGCAACCCCGAACGTCGTTGCATGCAACGAGAAAAACGAGGCTCGAGTATATAAAAAACCGAGAAGCTAACCAGAGCAGAGCAGAGCAGTGTAGGCTACGGTCTCCCCTCTCTCTTTGCCTAAGTGAGCACTCAAGGCTAAGAGAGAGTGAGACAGATAGTAGCTGGCTGCCTTGGCTTGTGGAAGACCACAGCTTAGGCAGAGCTTCTCACTCTTGCACATGAGGGTAGACCAAGTGCGCACACAGGTCTACACTACAGTGCATATGCTGGCAATATTAGAGATACGTCAAGTGAGCACACAGGCGTAAAATATGCTTCTATGCTACCTAGAGCATACACTCGCAACCTTTTTGGCGCCGCAATGCCGACCTTGCGCCGTTAAATTTAAGGGTCACGTCCACCCAAAGTTTGATATTCTATTTCACATTTTCGCCACTAGCTTAATTAAGGGTTTCGTCTACCCATAGCTTGTTGCGTCCACGTTTACGTGAATAAATTAAGAGTGTCACCCACCCGTTGCATTTTTGTGTCAGTTAAAGGACTCCGTTCAACCGCCGCGTAATTGTTAAGTCTTAGAATAAGTTAAGGGTGTCGGCCACCCATTGTCTTTACATCCCTTGAGGGTTCTGCACGCCTATAGAGATTAGTAATTTAGATAATCAAGGGAGCCGGCTACCCATTACTGCCGTAGTGTTAAGTATTGCGATATTAGGTGCCGTTCGCCTATTAGTATTATAATTATTTAGCTAATAATCTTTTGTTTCTTTTGTTTACACATTGTTGCAGGTAAAAACCGCTGGTACAAATTAGACCGTACAGGCTGAAAGAATCTCTTACTTAAAATAAACTATTATTTAGATTCATTTACAGATTCATTAATTGATTTAATTATCACTTTATCAAATAGCCGTCAAGTGGCCAAGATAAATAAAAATCTATTAACTTTGTAAATTACATTTTCATTTAAGGTTAGGTTAGTTCACTTGTATTATATAGAATAGTAGGCTCAGTTTTGATTAATAAATTATTATTATTTCATTATTGTAATCGTCGCTGTAAATGAGTACAATAAATCCCAGGTACTCCCCAGCATAACCAAACGTGTTTAAGAAGGGGCCGAACTATCTGTCTTTGTCTAATAGCGTTTTTCATCATTTATGTAAACACTATCCGGTATAACAAGAAAAAATTACAATATGTAAATTTTTTAGCTTATCCCTGTCAAAAAAGTCCAGGTGGATTTTCAGGAGGATATTCCAAGTGGATTTTCAGTCTGATTTACTCGGATTTTCAGTCTGATTTATTTGGATTTTCATAGTGAAAATCCACTCTGATTTTCAGTCTGAAAATTCACCCAGATTTTCACAGTGAAAATCCACCTTGATTATGGATATTTTTAAGCAATCAAAAGAATATTTTTATCAAATTAAATTTATTTGCGTTTTTCATTGCAACCACAAAATTATCTCTGTTCATTGAATAGAATAGAACGTGAGAAAGCAGGCCGAATGATCGTCGTTTTAAACAAAATTAAACTGTCAGTTTATAAGCTCTAAACTCTTTTATTCTTTTCGTGCGCGTTCGCTTGCCATAAGAAAGTCAATAGGCAGAAAGCGGAGCATCCCCCTAACGGTTAATAACCAGTACTATTATATACATGTGTATATTCATATTCAATAACTAACCACTAGGGGGCTACCACGCTTTTTATGTATTGACTTTCTTATGGCAAGCGAACGCGCACGAAAAGAATAAAAGAGTTTAGAGCTTATAAACTAATAGTTTCATTTTGTCTAAGACGACGATCATTCGGCCTGCTTTTCTCAAGTTCTATTCTATTCAATGAACAGAGATATTTTTGTGGTTGCAATGAAAACATAAATATATTTAATTGTATAAAAATATTCTTTTGATTGCTTAAAAATATCCATAATCAGGGTGGATTGCTACTGTGAAAATCTAGGTAGATTTTCAGACTGAAAATCAGAGTGGATTTTCACTATGAAAATCAGAGTGGATTTTCACTATGAAAACCAAAGTGGATTTTCACTATAAAAATCAGAGTGGATTTTCACTTTGAAAATCCAAGTAAATCAGACTGAAAATCTGAGTAAATCAGACTGAAAATCCACTTGAAATATCCACCTGGAAATTCACCTGGACTTTTTTGACAGGGATCTGATTGGTGAAAGGTTACTATTCAATATACAAAAAAACCTAATTGGAAACTTGCCTGATTAATTTTCTCATTTTCAACGGGGAAATAACTGAAAACTTCTTAATTTGCAAAAGAGTTAGAAAAATATTAATTTTATAATTGATTATAAGATCTTTTTTCTCTCCTTAATTTTGAAGAAAACATATGAATACATTTTTTATCAGATATCATTTAGATAGATAGATAGGTATTAAGTCGACTTAGTAAATATTTTCATGTAAAATATTGATCAACTTCATTTTATTATAAATGTACCAATAAGTTGATACGTCTCACAAAAAACTAATTTTGAGAGACAATATTATGAATATGTATAGGGCGTTGATAAAAAAAGTATATACTAAATTAAATACTATTTGATTTTATTTAAACTATATAAATGTATAATCTTGCAGAGCAAAGGCTTGTTAAGAACTGCTCGTTATGAGAGCTACAAGAGTACTGAATAGTTTTATAAATTTTGATGCTTCGATTTTACAAAGGTGTCGACGCTCGTATTAATACATATGTTTTTGCCTGGGTTTTCCCAAAGCAAAAAGACAGTTATACGCTTTTAGAGCAAATTCGGACATATGGCAAATTCATGAAACATTAATGTTTAAGTTGAGGAAAACCCCGTAATCTTTACTTGGATAGTTTGCTTAAGGGGATGTAAAATACCGACATTACAGTTTTTCAAGTTATTAATTCTTAATCAAAGATTTTTAAAAATATTTCTATATTACAGTCTTCCATTTCTACTAATAAAGAGCGTAATATAGAGATATTTCTTAAAATTTTTGAATAAAGATAAAAAATTTGGAAAACTGTAATGTCGGTAACTATGTAGAAATCATATACCCTATTACATCCCCTCAAGGAAAGAGACCCTTTTTTATGGCTTTACAACAGTTATGTTCTGACGGTAAAAATTTGTGATTTTGAATATTTGCGACTTTGTGTATATATTTAAAAATAGAATATTAAGAATGAATTTTCTTTAAATTGAATTTACATTAATGAATGAATGATGAAAAATATGATTTACACTACAGCAATAATACAACATTAGAAACAAATTGTACGAGCGTGTACAATAAATAATAATTAATGAATATACTTAAACGAGATATCTAATTTTGGAAATTCGAGTAAATATTAAAGTATAACGAAACATTAGTCCCTATTTAATTTAATAAACGTTTAATATAATATGTTAATAAATAAAATTTAATCTAAATAATATTAAGGCGACTACGGAAGTTCGGTTGAATTTCATTTTGTAGTTTATAAATTACTCTTTCAGTTTCTAAAATTTTTTGGATTTTTTAATTTTCACCATTTATTATGATCCGTAGAATGGTGAGAAATTATAAAATCTGAAAAATTTTACATATTGAAATAGTAATTTGTAAACTCAAAAATAAAACCTAACCTAAAATCCGAAGTCGCCTTAAGGGGTGTCCTCATACCGGCACAGAGATCTACCTTATCTACATTTAAATTATGCATTTTAATAAAAATTGAACTATTTTTGATTAAAATTCATAGAAGAGGCACATTCTTAACATTCTAAAGAATTTATTGCAACGTCAAAAGACAGAATAAAAGTGAAAATGAAGACAAAAACTGCATAATACGATTATTCATAACTATATTGAAAAGTTAATCGTATTAAGAAGTTTTCGCCTTTATTTTTACGCTTATTTTGTCTTTTCATGTTGCAATAAATTCTTTGGCATGTTAAGAATGTGCCTCTCCTACGAATTTCAGTCATGAATAGTTAAATTTTTATTAAAATTCATAATTTTAATGTAGATAAGGTAGAACTCTATGTCGGTATGAGGATTCCCCTTAAAGAATAAAAACATTTACTTGTTTAGTAATGATATAAACACTTTTTGAATGAAAATTAAATTAACACATAATTTAAATTGACATAAAGTAATAATATCGACTTTCGCAGTACTAGAATCTAGAAAGTCGAAGTATACGAACTCGCAACGTTGCCTCTGTGCTCGATCTCGGCTTGCGGCATGCGAGATGTCGACGAGTCGATGCAAGCAACCATGCTACGCTAAAAGTTGTGCTCGGTTTCGGCTGTCGGCATGGATGATGCCGACAAGTCGAAGCGATCGACCCTGCAATGCAATCGCAGCGCTCTACTCGGATTCACGTTACTATACTGTCGCAGACTGTACAGACAGTCGCAATGATTGACTGCGGTATAGTTACGCATAAACCTACTACGATTTTATGTATTCTTATGCTTCGAATGTTGTTCGCATCCCGCTAATACGATCAACTTCACAACGCTGGATTCGGGTTGTCTTTCAGTATAATCAGTTCTAGTTTAATTATCGATGAAAAAAATCAATGATTTTCTAAAATCTATGTATTTTTACATCGCTGGAAATAAGGACCTTTTTAATGCAATCATAACATTAAAAAATTGCTCCACCGTTGAAATGAATAGCTCCTCATTAATATCTTAGAAAACCTTCATAATTAATTAAATACAACATGTTTTTAATAATTATTAATGTACATTGCGCATGTGCAACTTTGTTAACAACACGAAATTTCAAATTAATTTAAATCAACTATAATATAAATAGCAGTTTTTCTTGCGGCCCCATTTTCGCGCACGCGAAAAATGACTTAAGAGACGCGAATTCCCCTTCTAGACTAAGATGCACCGCTTCTTTTTTGCGTCTCTGAGAATATTCCTAATCTTTTTCATCGCAACTTTCAACTAAAGAAATAATTTAGTTTTAAATTTAAAACCAATAACCCAAATACCTCTCTATGAGGTACACCCACCGTTAAGGATATTTTTCCGAACGTGTACCTCAAATGACAACGTTGCATATTCAATCCATGGCGTAAGAATGTTATTTTTCCGGAAAAATATCCTTAACGGTGGGAGTACTTGGGTCTTTGGGTTATTAGTTTTAAATTATTAAAATTATTTTTGAAATTTTTTTTCGGATAAATTTAAAACCAATAACCTAAAGACCCAAATACATCTTTGAAGGGAACTTGGGTTATTGATTTATTGGTTTTGAATTTAACAAAAAATTATTTCTTTAGTTAAAAGTTACGCAAAAAAGCTTAAAAAGATTGTCAAAGAAACGTGAAAATTTTCATTTTTGACACGAAAGGAGCGTTGCTTCTGAGTCTAGAGGAAGAATTCGGGTCTTACGCGTCATCTTTCGCGCACGCGAAAATGGGATCGCTAGACAAACTGACCATTTTATGTTGCATTTAATATATTATGAAGGTTTACTAAGATATTGACGCAGAGCTATTAATTTCAACATTGGAGCAATTTTTCAATGTTATAATTGCATTATAAAAGTCCTTATTTCCAGAGATATAAAGATTGATAGATTTTAGAAAATCATTAATTTTTTTCATTAATGATTATGCTGATTTTCATTGATGATGCTAAAATATTCAGAGAAGTAATATCTGGTGATGATGCTGTTCTACTCCAAGACGACATTGCATCATTTTTTCAATGGTGTTTCATAAATGGCTTATTATGTAACCTATCAAAGTGCGCTGTTATTACTTTTTCTAGGTCCAAAGATCTGGTATATGATTATTATTTGGGTGAATTTATGTTAAACAGGGTTGATGAGATTAAGGATTTGGGTGTTATATTTGACTCAAGGTTGCTATTTGATAAACATGTAGATCATGTTGTGAATAAGGTTTCTAAAATGATTGGTTTTATTAAAAGGTTTACCACTAAATTTGAAAGAATTGAGTCATTTAGAGTGTTATACTACTCTTACATTTATTCAGTAATTAGTTATGCTTCTAATATATGGAGACCTTATTTACAGTATCAAATGGCAACTATAGAAAGTGTGGCTAGGAAATTTGTTACGTACGCAGCATTTAAACTTAATGTGCCTATGAGTTTTGATAATCATAATTATTCGTGTATTAGAAAGTTACTGATGATTCCTAATATTGAGTCAAGCTTTGAAAGATGTGATTTATTATTTTCATTTAAAATTTTGACTGGTAAAATTAGATGTAATCAATTGTTGGAGCGTTTTTCTTTTATTGTTCCCAATCGTCAACTTAGAGGATTGAAGGAATTTTTCCAAATCCCTAATGTTGTTAGGAACTATTGTTCACACTCACCTTCTATAAGATTTGCGATGGTGTGCAATAGGCACAGAGAATGGTTAAATGTAAATAATGATTCTTGGTATCAAGTAGTGGAAAAATCAAGGCTTATTCTTTCATATAATTAGTTTGTAAGAGTTATAAATAACTATTGGTTAATTAATTTAAAATTATTATTGTGCCACCTACGACTACATTTTGTATTATTTCTTTTGTATTAATAAAGGGCTTATGCCCGTTGATAAATAAATAAATAAATTAATTAATTAATAATTAAACTAGAGCTAATTAAATAATTACCCTAACAACACAAAAACGTTTCAAAAACGTTTTTGAAACGTTTTCTGGTAAACTTATATACGTTTGTAAATTTCGAAAAAATACGTATTTAAAACGTTTTTAAAACGTAAAATATGTCCGCGTATTTTAGATTTTCAAGAGTAATGTAACGTTTATGGAACATTTAAGAAACGTTTAAAAAACGTTTTTTCGATGAAAATTTACGCAAGCTCAAATATCCAAACGTTGCCTTAAAGTTTAAAAAACGTTTTATTTGGTATAATTTTTTTTCTCTACATATTAATTTTTTAGAATGATAAAATAAAACGTTTAAAAACGGTGTAGAAACATTTGTTAAAACGTTTATATAAATATATAACGTTTATATAAACGTTTCTTAAACGTTCCATAAACGTTATATTACTCTTGAGAATCTAAAATATGCGGACATATTTTACGTTTTAAAAACGTATTTTTGTTGAAATTTACAAACGTATATAAGTTTACCAGAAAACGTTTTTAAAACGTTTTTGAAACGTTTTGTGCTGTTAAGGTAAAATTAGGAGATTAAATTAAATACTAATTAAATACTACCTTTCAGTATTTTTTTCATAAATATATCATTATATTTATTGGCTGGGGTATGTTGGTCTTCGTAATATTTATATTTCATTAAGAATTTACATTTGATGCAAATAGAATTGTTAGGTAATTGCAAAGAATCGATTTATTATTTTGAAATATTCGAATTTTTAAATAACCAAAAAATTTTATTTTAATCTTATGTGTATTAAAATTCAGTGTTTCGAATGTATAAAATACATATGTGAAGATATTATAATTAGAAATATATTTGAAATTTGTTTTTAAGTATGTTTCACGTAAAATAGTATATTATTAACCTAGGGAGAGAAGTTGACCATTAAATGCTCGCGTAAGATTTGCCCCCGAGCGCAGCGAGGGGGCAAATACGCGAGCAATTGATGGTCAACTTCTCTCCCGAGGTGAATATACGATTTTTTCTTATTCCCGGCGAAAAGTACGTCCAACTTACCCGTTGTGATAATTCGTTTTTGATGATAAATCATTAAAATAAAAATACCGCGATGAATCGCTTGCTGCTATTGACCGAGTATGCTCTATCCTTCTCTGCCCCTCTCCCACTGATGATAAATCATTAAAATAAACCATCTATATTTCACTCACATTTTATAATTTACACACTTTATAACACACTGCAATTTATAATTCACAAAATAAAACAAGTTAGGTTTTAATAATAAAATATTTAAAATTACTATATAAGAAAAATAAAGAAAAAGATATACTGCTTGTTGTAACCGGCAAAGAAGGCTAGACATAGCCCCCTCCATTCGCGGCTACCTTTATTGTACATATAAGAGAAAGAAAGAGAGAGGGAGAGAGTCAATTCTTAAAGCCGGCGGACAGAGAAGGATAGACGCAACCTTCTCTATTCTGTATGAAAAAGAAAGAGAGAGGGAGAGAGTCAATGTCTAACGCCGGCGGACAGAGAAGGATAGACGTAGCCCTCTCTATTCTTAACTGCCGTGAAAAACAGAGCGTCAACACGATTGCGCATCGCTAGTGCGCCGAGCCGCCGTAGATAATGCTTAACTTCTCTCTCAGAAAGTAGACGTCTTTCGACGTACTTTTCGCCAGGGGATAAGAAAAAGGTTATTTTTAATTTCATCGTTCAAATTCATAGTCATATATTAAGAGGCGGTCGGAACCATTCGTCGCTTGGTGGCGCTGCGGTCAGGTGAGAAAAAAATATAAAATATTTTTTATTCAACAATTTAAAATTTACTGAAACAATAATATACTTTTAATTTTTTCATTTCCTCTAGCCATATATATGTAAAATGATTATTAATATTAATCTGTTTGAAAAGTCTAAAATATTGTTATAAAGCGAAAAATGCGGCGCGAGGTAGAGCCGACGTAAACATTAGTATACATCATTCTTTAGTATTGCTCTCTCTCGCTCATGTTTACATCGGTCTTACGTTGCATCGCATTTTTCGCTTTATAAAAATATTTTAGACTTTTCAAACAAGATAAGTATTAATAATTATTCTACATATATATGGCTAGATGAAATGACAACATTAAAAGTATATTGTCGTCTCAGAAAATTGTACATAGCTGTATAAAAAATATTTAATAGATTTCTCTCACCTGACCGCAGCGCCACCCTATATGTAGCGGCGAATAGACCCGACCGCCTCTTAAGGTCAAAAATCTAAACATAGGAGCCGTTCTTCAATGATATTACACGTTACACGTACAGTACCGAGCAATAATTCTGAGCAGGTTATCAAATTTTAGCTCCGCCTTTGAAAAAGCGTATCTTCTTCAATTTTCATGCTAGAAAAAATTTAAAAAAAGCATTTTAAAGTATTTTTTAAATGCTTTCTTTTCAGCTTACTTACATTTTTTTAACGATATTTAAAAAAAAATAATCACTTTGACAATTTTTAAATTTTTTTCATTTTTGCATTTTTCTTCAATCAGCTGTAGTTTTTTAAATAGTTGAGCTAGAAAAAATTTGAAAAAAGATTTGGAAAGGGCTTAAAAAATGCTATTTGCAGCTATTTTTACAAAAATTATTTTCATTATTTTTTGTCAAGTTTTAAGCATATAAAGTTATCGATCTAATACTTTTGCAGTTTTAAAAAACACTTCAATAGCAAGTAGAAAATAATCGCTGGTGGAGTAGTGATTTAATTTTAGTAGGAAATTATAATTATTCATTATTAATAATAAAACATAATAAAGTATGAAACAACAAAAAGATTTATTTTGCAAAAAGTATATCATAGAAATCAAAAGTTTTGCAAGAGCGATTATTTTCTACTTGCTATTGAAGTGTTTTTTACAACTGCAAAAGTATTAGATCGTTAACTTAATATGCTTAAAACTTGACAAAAAAAATTGAAAAATTTTTGGAAATTGAAATGAAAATTGAAGAAGATACGCTTTTTCAAAATTGGAGCAAAAATTTGATAACCTGCTCAGAATTATTGACCGGTACTGTAACACGTTACACGTTTTAAAATTTTGTTGTCCGATGTCTACTGAATTGAATATCTAAACGATACTCAAGTTCGAAATTATACGTGATACTCACGGTCAGTTATGTAGTCGAGCTTAATTTTTGACTTTTGTGAACTGTGCCTTACAACCCTGGTGAAAAAAATCAGGTGACAAGTCACCTGATTTATCAGGTGATTTATCATGCCAAAATATCATGTATCGATTTTGTTGGGTTTTACACGTTCTAAGCCATGCTTAGTCAATTTAGAACAATTTTTGAAAAATTTTGAAATTTTTGAACTTAGAAATTTTTTTGTAAAATTAGTCAAAATTTTTTCTAAGACTAAATTATCTAAAAAATTTTGTAAGTTCAAAATTTTCCAAAATTTTCAAAAATTGTTCTAAATTGACTACGCATGGTTTAAAATATCGTTAACAAAATCGTTACATGATGTTTTGGCATGATAAATCACCTGATTTTTTTTAATAGGGAATTTACATACAATTTAGGACATTCTTTACTTTTTTCCCTAGGTGAAAAATATACTATTTAAAGTGAAATATTCTTGGATACAAAGCTTGAGTTTTTTATTTTTTTTAATGTTCCTGGTTCTATTCCATTACTTTATATTATTCAGTTTCACTGATTTTTAATATAAAGTAAATCTATGTTTGAAATTTATTTTTTATTGTTGTTTTTGCTACTTTTATTTCAAATATTATACTACATATATTTGCTCTTTATTGAAAATCGGTGAAGTTAATTATATATATATATATATATATATATATATATATATATAACATATATAAACTTAGCCTTCAATTGTATGTGTAATAATCTTAAGCTTTTCTTTAATATTTGTCTACATATACAATAACGTATATTTAAAGTCAATATTCAAAAGTTAATTCACTCTTCAGTGAATTTTAAATATTATTGTAATTATTGTTATTATACCCCTTTTTCATCTTTTACCATTTATACAAATATTTGCCATTTTTTAGGTATGTGCTTTGAACATGTATACATGGAGGCAGCATGTTATATGGAAAAGTGGTGGCTATTTTAACGATAATGTGAGAGAGAAAGAAAATAAATACTTAAATAGTCTCTCTGGTGCAGCGCTTACGAGAGCGTTACGCGAGAGAGATAGGATGTAAGTTAATATTTTATTTCTCTCTACCTAAAGTTGCCACCACTTTTAACACGGCATGCTCACTCCATAGTATATATGCTCTAAGGGTATGTGTAATTTTTCTTGTAATAAGATTTATCTTTTCCCATTGGTTCCTATATAATTAGTAGTTATTATATATATTGAAGTGAAACTACTTTTTACTACAATTTTTATTGAGTCCTATATAATGAGTATTTATCATATACAAGCACTTTTTTCGAGCCTCATTTTTGGGTCTTATTTGGGCTTTAGTATATGTATTTCTCTCTTCATCTATGTTTCACTATATTTTGCTTTATTTTTTTTCACTCTCTATTCTTTATTCCTTCATTTTTCTTTTACCTCTCCATCTTCAGCTACCCTTATTAATTTTCTTTTTTCCTATAGACTTCAATTATGATATAATATTAGAGTCTACACTTGACTAGCTTCTAAACAAAAGAGAAAATTTTTTGTTGGCAGCGCATCTGTTAATGCAGCTAAATTTAACTCAATCAGTTAATTTTTGACTGACATTTTGTCAATTTTTATCTAAATTTTGTATAATTGAACTGACTTTATGAATAAATTCAGCTAATTTTCAGGTAAATTTATCCTACTTCTATTTAGTTTTAACTAACTTTTAGCTAACTTTTATACAACTTTCAGCTATTTTCCAGCCAACTTTTAGCTAACTTGTAGCTTCTATTTTAACTAAATTTCAGCTATATTATAGCTAACTGAGACCAAGATTGATTCTTATACACGGCGGCAGCGTCGATAACGGTGGTGAAAACTTTTTATAATATAAAGAGATATAGATCTTTCTATATCATATAATTTTTAAAAAAATTTAGTCGTTGACCCCCCATATCTTACCCATAGAACTCTTATTTTGCACCCTTTCATTTAATTACACCCATTTTTACTTATTTTACGCCCATTTTCCACCTTTTTTCAACTCTACATCCCACCCAACAATAATAACTGCTGATACTCCAGTAAAGATACTTAAGTTCCAAGTCATACTCAATACTGAACTCACGTTCATAAATTCGAACCTTATAGACGAATCTTAATCTTGTGAATACTGAAGATTATCAAGTTCCAACCTTAATCTTGAATTTGCACTTGTGCACACAGAGAAAAAAAAATACCTAAAAAAATGTACTGACTTGAGTCAGTAGTCAAAAAAACATTACTAGTAGTTTTTTATTAGATACTCACAAGGAGAGTATCACATGTGCGGGTCACAGATTTGTCTGAAACTGCGAGAAATAGTTGATCTTACCTAAAAAACATGTTTCCTAAAAGTATAGAGTCTAACGCTCAATATTTCGCTAGTTACAGGTAATTAAAGAAAATCACTAAAAAAGTTACAAGATTTTCAAACACTTACAGTTCTTTAGCATTGATAGCTAGAAGCTTGAAACTTATTTTAAATGAAAGCTGAGCTCAAATCCTTTGAAAAAAGCACCTGCAGTATGTCAAAATATTATTTTTTCCCAAAGTTATAGCATAACAAATATTGGACCGAATTTTAGCTTTTATTTTAGCTATATTTTTATTGATGTTCAAACAGGAAAATTAAGGTCAAATCTTTATTACGCTATAACTTTGGGAAAAAATATTATTTTGACATACTGCAGGTGCTTTTTTAAAAGGATTTGAGCTCAGCTTTCATTTAAAATAAGTTTCAAGCTTCTAGCTATCAATGCTAAAGAACTGTAAGTGTTTGAAAATCTAGTAACTTTTTTAGTGATTTTCTTTAATTACCTGTAACTAGCGAAATATTGAGCGTTAGACTCTATACTTTTAGGAAACATGTTTTTTAGGTAAGATCAACTATTTCTCGCAGTTTCAGACAAATCTGTGACCCGCATATGTGATACTCTCCTTGTCAGTACATAAATTAAAACAACCTATATTAGTACATTTTTTAACGAAATAAATAACTTTTTACCAAAAATTATTTGGTATAATACCGAATTTCTCTGTTCTATGGAACTAAATTCGATTATACTAAAATATTACCTATATAATATGCACTGCGGCGCTGTCAAGTATGAAACTTCAATATAATTAATACTTAAGAGCATGACGAAGCTGCGCGCCTTCTAATAATATTTCCAATTCTAACTTATAAATAAACGATGCGTTTAATCGAGCTTTTTTACTACAAAGAAAAAATTTGTAAGATTAAACTCTAGTGCGGACAACTCAAGAACCACCAAAATACTGTACATAAAAAGTTATACTAGAAACTTTCAATGTATCGTATTTTAAGGTTAGGTTTGTGGAGTTTGATATCTAATTTCCAATCCAAGCTCATAAAAAAAATAACAAGTCTACATGATTTTTTATTTTAACAAAAATTATTGTATTAACATAGCTTAAGTGCAGACAAGTCATTATATTTGTTCAATTTATGAATTGGAAAAGATATTAATAAAATAAGAAAAGTCAAACTCGATTGTTGCAGCTCCGACATCCCGTTGATTTGATAAATATAATGTTAATCATATAATATATAACAATTTTAAATTACTAATAATTAATTTTAAATTCAAAAGCTAACTATTTTAAGGAGATGTAAAATGGACACTAGACCTGTAGTCATAAATATTCTGTCTTTCCATTTTATTGTTGAATTTCAATAAAAGAAATGCATTAGCTTGTAGTATTTACCATGACGATTATTTTGTTAAATTTTTAAATAAATTTATTCATTAGTTTTGAAGATATTTCGACCCTGGTACAAAATCGAAAAATTTTAACTATCATTATTGAAACCCAAATTTCTCAATAACTATAATAAATGAATTGATTTAAAAATTTAACTGTATAATCTTTATGGTACATACTACAAGCTAATGCATTTCTTTACCAAAAATTTTGCAATTAAATGAAAAGAAAATCAATATTTATGAGTACAGGTGTAGTGTCCATTTTACATCTCCTTAAAACGAAGTATGGCAGATAAACATGTATCGTTTTTTTTCTTAAGGGGTGTCCTCATACCGGCACAGAGATCTACCTTATCTACATTTGAATTATGCATTTTAATAAAAATTTAACTATTTTTGACTAAAATTTATAGAAGAGGTACATTCTTAACATTCTAAAGAATTTATTGCAACGTTAAAAGACAGAGTAAAAGTGAAAATGAAGACAAAAACTGCATAATACGATTATTCATAACTATATTAAAAAGTTAATCGTATTAACGGCATGTCGGAGCTGCAGCAATCGAGTTTTGCTTTTTTTATTTTATCAATATCTTTTTAAATTCTTAAGAGCAGGTCGTATATCTCTATCCTTTTCTAATCAAAGAATTAATTTTTTTGCAAAATCTAATAATTGTAGCAAAAAATAAGGAGATAGCCCCATCTCGTATGATAAAAAGGAAGATTTTCTTTGATGAGGAAAAATTATTTTTATCGATTCGTTTTGAAGAAAACCTTGAAAAACTTAAAAAATAGAGGTTAGGATGGACGATTCAGGTTTTCAAGGTTTTCTTAAAAACGAAGCGATAAAAATAATTTTTCCTCATAAAAGAAAATCTTCCTTTTTATTATACGAGATGGAGCTTTCTTCTTATTTTTTGCTACAATTATTAATTTTTGTGAAAAAATCAATTCTTTGATTAGAGAAGGACAGATATACTCGATCTCCTCTTAAATTAAACAAATATAATGACTTGTCCGCACTAAAGCTATATTTATACAATAATTTCTGTTAAAATAAAAAATCATTTGGACTTGTTATTTTTTTATGAGCTTGGATTGGAAATTAGATATCAAACTCGACAAACCTAACCTTAAAATATGATATATTGAAAGTTTTTATTATAACTTTGTATGTATAATATTTTGGTGAATTTCTTGAGTTGTCCGCACTAGAGTTTAATCTTAAAAATTTTTTCTATATAGCGAAAAAACTCGATTAATCCCATCATTTATTCTTAAGTTAGGATTGGAAATATTATTAGAAGGCGGGCAGCTTCGTTATGCTCTTAACAATACTTTCCTTTCTTCGTGCAGTTTTTAGTTCTAGTAAACGTCAAATACTGTTTTTGATTATTTCATGGTTCATAATTGAAACACGTGATTAAAAAGATTGATTTCTAATTATATTTTTTCATTGATTGGAATGCAATTAAGTAAAATAAATTCTTAATTCATCATGATATGATTTGAATTTAAACAATTTTTATGCATATTGTAACTTTAATTAATCCTTTTTTATAAAAATATCAAAAATTAATTTAGTACGAAACTTGAATATCAAAATTCATAAGTTGAGGCTATCCTTTTTTATTTTAAAATTGGCTAATTTATAGACTTGCCGTAAGGTGCGCTACCGCGCTCCCTGATAATAATATAATATATGAAAATTTAACCGCGCGACGTTAGGAGCGAGGTAAATTAAGCTAGTATTTTATTATATTAAGATATATGTTAAAATGAATAAATTCAAATTTTTTTTCAAAAGAATTGATTAAATATTTTATATTACTGATACAATATTAAATTCATTAAAGTGAAGATTTTGATCTCAAATATAGTCTCCTCATAATAAGTCAAAGGGGTTAAGAGTTGGGAATCATGTAATATCTCGATTTTATATGTCCTCGTCTAAGCGATTTCATAGTAGCCTAGTCGCCAGAGGGGTCACCGTGGCCTTTTTAATTCAGATGGCAACACTGAGATTTCTCTTATGTATTTTGACTCGCTGAACACGAATATCGATAGTGTTTTACGATCTGACTGTCGACTAATTTGTTATAAACAATTTAAATGTTTAAAGCGTTGTATCTTATGAACTAAAGGTGATGTAAAGGTGTGACTAGGTAAGTTTTGTTCCTTAATCCATAACAAACCAATTAATTTTTCATTTATCGAGATAAAGTTATTAGAACCGGAGATATTGTTAATTAAGTGCAACAAGTCCGGGCAACGTCAAGGCGCTCGGACAAATTCAACTATAACACAGCTTCTTATGAATATTTTTCATCAGCTGAGGTCTTACTTTAAAGGTAAAAGTATATCCTACATCTATATGTAATAAAAAACCATTTTTATCGATATAGAAACAAGCGGGAACCGAAAAATGTCGATATTTTTGCTGTTTTTTGTTAGTCTATTTGTTTATAAGAGTATAAATGAATGTTCCGGGTCAAAAACTTACTTAAAAATTACACATAACGACGGGGTTTTACTTCTAGATTAATACCCATTTTGATTTTTAAAAAAATATTGAATACAATTGATGTTATCGACGTTTTAACGATCGCTCGTGCCGCATCGATGCGTTGGTGCGTGGTATTTGCCGAGCAGCCGTCATCGATGGCAATGAAACGCATCTCTCGGAGATTGCTTTTACCCGTTCTAAATTGTCATATACTAGTTTTGAGAGTAAATTGTCGACAAGTTAGTAACTTTTTTAATCATCAGTACATTTGTTTTTCAAATAGTCTATAAAACGTCTAATAATAAATACAACGATATAATCCACGATTAATCGTAATATTCACAAATTTGTATTAATAAAGCAGCAATCAAACTTGATCCGACTTCGTTCGGTTTTGTTGAAGATGAAAATTTGAAAATACAAAAATGTACAACTCTGCTACCTCCGACTGATGAATTATTGCCGTCTTGCAATTGTTAAAGTTTGCAGCACAAAAGCATGCCTTTGTAATAAAAAAGGT
The DNA here is from genome assembly GCA_017163975.1 of Anastatus disparis. Taxonomy (NCBI): domain Eukaryota; kingdom Metazoa; phylum Arthropoda; class Insecta; order Hymenoptera; family Eupelmidae; genus Anastatus; species Anastatus disparis. The sequence goes on along the minus strand of JAFFSR010000036.1, from coordinate 1,351,882 downwards.
TTAAAATGTTGTTCATTCTGTGCGTGTATGAAAAATAATTCTTGTAAAAATCCAACAAACAATGAAAAAAACATTTAAATATTATTTAAGTATACAAATGCCTATGTAAATACTTATTAATAAAGGAAAATCTTGAATTTATAATTGATAGATAGATTTTATGGTATCATAATCTCATTGCTTTAGTGAAGACGTCTGTCACAGTGCGTTATTGTAGCTAGAAAAAATGTCATTTCTATTTATATTTTGTAATAAATAAAATTATTCGATTGATACGTAAATTAAATAAAAGTTTTTCTCTGTGAATTCTATCAAAACTTGTGTAACGATCATATAAATTAAAATTTTATAAACACATTTGAAAAAACAATATGCTGATAATTAACAAAGTTATTAACTTATCGACAATTCACTCTCAAAACTAGTATATGACAATTTAGAACGGGTAAAAGCAATCTCCGAGAGATGCGTTTCATTGCCATCGATGACGGCTGCTCGGCAAATACCACGCACCAACGCATCGATGCGGCACGAGCGATCGTTAAAACGACGATAACATCAATTGTATTCAATATTTTTTTAAAAATCAAAATGGGTATTAATCTAGAAGTAAAACCCCGTCGTTATGTGTAATTTTTAAGTAAGTTTTTGACCCGGAACATTCATTTATACTCTTATAAACAAATAGACTAACAAAAAAAAAGCAAAAATATCGACATTTTTCGGTTCCCGCTTGTTTCTATATCGATAAAAATGGTTTTTTATCACATATAGATGTAGGATACACTTTTACTTTTAAAATAAGACCTCAGTTGATGAAAAATATTCATTAGAAGCTGAGTTATAGTTTAATTTGTTCGAGCGCCTTGACGTTGCACCGACTTTTTGCACTTAATTAACAATATCTCCGGTTCTAATAACTTTATCCAGATAAATAAAAAATTAATTTGTTTGTTATAAGGAACAAAACTTACCTAATCACACCTTTCCATCACTTTTAGTTAAAAAAGTAAGGGGAATATTGAGTGTTTGTGACTATAACTTTAGCTTTTTGCATATTTTATCATCTGAAAACTTATCTCGAAGTTTGAGCAAAATCCGTGATCCGGAGGTGTGACACTCTCCTAGTTAGTACATTTCACCGCTGTGATAATGTTCTGTAACTAATACATATTTAAATATTATTTATAAGAATCATAATTTATTATTTCTTAATTCATTTTTATCTTCATTAAAAAAAAATACTTTCAGTTGGGATCGAACTCCAAACCTTTTGGTCCCATTGCATTACTGCCAGTTAATGGTAATAAATTTTAAAAAATATAAAATAAATTTTTATAAATGTTTATAGTTTTTAATATTTATTTTTTATATAATTTACTATTAAGAAATAGTAATTAATGAATAACATTGAAATAATTATTACGGATAATATAATTTGTTTCAGAAAAATTAATTTAATTATTAAATATAAAATTTTATTGATAAAATAATATGGTAAATATTAAAAAATAAATACAATTCTTATTACTTGTAAACCCTTTATTACATAAAATTAAAATTATTATTTCAGTAAAATGACATTTTGAAAATATTGGTATTGGAAATATAAATTTGATCTGTGAAATTTTGGAACTGTTAATAATTCATTTCAAACTTAAAATCTAACTAGTTTAAACAAATGGGGGGGGCAGATAAGCATGTATCATTTTTCGCCAAATGTAACTATTATCAGTTTCGGTCGAGTGCGTAGCGCTCGCCCTTTTCATTTTGAGTACGTGAGTTCGACTCTTGGTCAGGACCACTTTTTTTTAATTTGTTTTTTTATTGTTTAAGTATTTTTTATTAATTTTTTATTTATTTTTTTATATTTTCTATTTTTTTTCAATAATATAATTATATATAATTTTAGATTAACATTAAGGGGTGTCCTCATACCGGCACAGAGATCTACCTTATCTACATTTGAATTATGCATTTTAATAAAAATTTGACTATTTTTGACTGAAATTCACAAAAGAGGCACATTCTTAACATTCTAAAGAATTTATTGCAACGTCAAAAGACAGAATAAAAGTGAAAATGAAGACAAAAACTGCATAATACGATTATTCATAACTACATTGAAAAGTTAATCGTATTAAGCAGTTTTTGCCTTTATTTTTACCCTTATATTGTCTTTTAACGTTGCAATAAATTCTTTGGCATGTTAAGAATGTGCCTCTCCTACGAATTTCAGTCTTGAATAGTTAAATTTTTATTAAGATTCATAATTTTAATGGAGATAAGGTAGAACTCTATGTCGGTATGAGGATTCCCCTTAAATATATTTATTTATTTTTTAATCTGATTTTTTAAGAGTGTATTCAGTATGCTCGCTTTTTTATAATGAAGATTTTTATAAAATAAATTATTTTTCATACGTAGTAATGAAAAATATAAATATTGAAATATCTTCATAATAATTTTCCATGACGTAAAATTATATATATTCATCTAAGCTATATATAATCGCTATTTATTTGTAAACTTGTAAGACGAAAAAGCGCATTTTAATAATTCAAAATCAAAATTTTTTTCAATTAATTAATTTAGAAAATAATTCAAGAAAAAAGTTGAATAATATATAATTTTACTTCATGGAAAATTATTATAAAGATATTTAAACAATAAAAAAAAAATAAAAAAAAAAGTGGTCCTGACCGAGAGTTGAACTCACGTACTCAAAATGAAAAGCACGTGCGCTACGCACTCGACCAAAACTGATAATAGTTACATATGGCGAAAAATGATACATGCTTATCTGCCCCCCCCCCCATTTGTTTAAAATAGTTAGATTTTAAGTTTGAAATGAATTATTAACAGTTCCAAAATTTCACAGATCAAATTTATATTTCCAATACCAATATTTTCAAAATGTCATTTTACTGAAATAATAATTGTAATTTTATGTAATAAAGGGTTTACAAGTCATAAGAATTATATTCATTTTTTAATATTTATCATATTATTTTATCAATAAAATTTTATATTCAATAATTAAATTAATTTTTCTGAAATAAATTATATTATCCGTAATAATTATTTCAATGTTATTTATTAATTACTATTTCTTAATAGTAAATTATATAAAAAATAAATATTAAAAATTATATACATTTATAAAAATTTATTTTATATTTATTACCATTAACTGGCTGTAATGCAATGAGACCAAAAGGTTTGGAGTTCGATCCCAACTAAAAGCATTTTTTTTTAATAAAGATAAAAATTAATTAAAAAATAATAAATTATGATTCTTGTAAAAAATATTTAAATATGTATTAGTTACAGAACATTATCACAGCGGTGAAATGTGCTAAGTCGTTTTAGTTTGAATGAAAAAGTAAATAGCAATTTTTTATTATTATTATTTAACGTTACAGTAATTACAAATTATTTATTAACAAAATATATTGTTCCTACAAAAACATTCCAGTAAAAATGTATATAATTTATGCAAGAATGTAAAATATTTTCCATCACAGCGGCCCGGAAACAGCACTTTCGGTCCTGCGACAAAAACACAAAAGTGTTGTTTCCGGGACGCGGGTGATGGAAAATAGTATACGCACCTGCGGGGGAAACTTGTTCGCCCCTTAGCACGCGTTTAACACCCTCGGCTAGGCCTCGGGCGTTATTATACGCGTGCTATGGACCGAACAAGATGTTTCCTCCCGCAGGTACGTAATATACTATTTTAAAACTATTTATCATTGTAATAATATATATATATACTCAGATAATAAATTGATTCAATTAAAATCATACTTATGAATTATTCTTTTTCTTAAAAAAATAAATATTACAATATTTTTTAAAACATAAAAATCTTAAATAATTATTTTTTAATTTATTTTTATCTTAATTAAAAAAAAAAAGTTGTAAGTTGGGATCAAACTTGAGACCTTTTGGTTTCATTGTATTTTCGATGGCTCTCTCAACGCTTAGTACATCTCGTCACCGCGAGAACGCTCTGTAAGCAGTTAAATGCAAGCTATTTTTTTGAGCGGACTTGGCCAATTTTGTCAGAAAATGCGTCCCGTTTTTGCTCACTTGAGCGCACTACAGTTGGGTCTCCTTCTCTCTTACTTCCTGATTTTCTTATAATGTCTACTAACCATCCTACAAAAGTTACTATAATCAGTGATAAAATACTCGCTAATTACATTTATCTCATCTATCCATACATTTTATCGAGGTGATAAAACGATTTATCGAAAAAAATTATTTCAGAATAAAGCCCCAGTCGTAAGGCCGAGTCCAGACTTGTACCATGTGAAAGTGTCTTTGCGACTTTGAGCCTGTGGCGTGAACCCTTATTGGCTAGCTCTAATGGAATTTTGACAATTCCATTAAAGCTAGCCAATAAAAGTCCACGCCACAGGCATAAAGTCGCAAAGACACTTTCACATGGTACAAGTCTGGACTCGGCCTAACAGACCAAATTATGTTTACAGATCTAATGACGAGACTCTTGCGCGTCTACATAATAGCTTTTCCGAACGCGTCGAGTACACGGAAAAAAGTTAGTTTATGGTAGCATAAAAGTTGGGCAGTTTCAGCGTAACTGACCACGGTCGTACATACAGGTCGCGAAACTGCGCTGGTGGAGGTGATTCTCTTGAGTTCTCTGTACACTGAGAAACTTTTTGAGGCGAGAGACCTTAGTTAATCTTGAGGGGTGAGACCTTTATTAATGGAGCGATTCGATGAGGCGTCGTGCCTTGCGTATAAAGGTCTGAGACCTTTATTTTGAAGACTGAAGGCATAAAGCCGGGAAAAACCGAATCCATGTATACATCAGCCGAACGTAATAAACGTACGGCCTCGGTGACAAAGGTCTCAGACCTTTATGCTCAAGACGGGACGACTCATTTACTTTATAGAGGCGCCTGGCCCTACACTACAGAGGTCTCTTGCCCCAAAAAGTTTCGCGGTGTAGAGAGCTTTGGAAAACGACGACAGCGCGGTGTGCTGCTATCAAATTGAGTACTGAGTACTCTGTTTTACCATACAAGTCTCAGTTACCGACGCTTACGTTAGCGGTTGTTATAGGTATATTATTTTCTTAAAGTAATCAAATAATTAAAAATGCATAATAATTACAAATCTGTGATATAGTTTTACAGAGAAATAATTGTTTGATAAATTTATAAAATATTTTTTAATACAAACATACTTAGTTACTTAATGTATATAATATTTGGCCTCTGTTACAGTAAAATAATATTATATTTTGAAATTGTAAATAATATTCGAAACAATATGAATTACTTTACAAATTCAATTATGAATAATTACATATATTTTAAATCTTAAATTTTATTTTAAATTATATAGGGTCAGATAAACATGTATAAGTTTATGTCTACCATTTTCGTATTACCACGTTGGTCTAGTGGCTAGCGTGCGCGCTTTTAATTTTTGATTTTTTCAAGTATGTACATTTTATTTTCTAATGCAGAGATTCCTTTTGTGTAACATTTTTTATTTTTCTGTAACTAATTTTTTTTTAAATATTTTAAAATTATTCATAATCAAAAAAATTGAATGAATCAATGATGAATAATCAATGAATTTAATGAAGTTATTAAATTTATTAAATGATTAATAAAGAATCATTCTTTCTAATTAAATAATAAGTAAATTATACAAAAAAATAATTTATTAAGAAATAATTTATTAATAAAATTATATATTCTGTTTAAAAATATATTTAGTTTTGTATACAAAAATATATTATTTGAAAAAAAAGTACTAATTAATTTTTTTTATAAAAATTCATTTGAATAAGAAATTAAATTTCCATATACACGGAAATTAATTTTAAAAGTCCTAATTGATTCTTTGTTTTTAATAACTTACTATTAACTGATTATTTACTGTAGATGTATTTTAAATTTATTAACATTGAAAGTAACAAAATTGATATGAAAAAAAGTTGTTACAAAAAAATTGAAATTTAATAATATAAATTATCTCACTAATGGATTGTAACTAATATATACATAACACATTTTTGTATTTGTTTTTTTTTTTAATTTTTCAGAATACATTTTTACTAAAAAAAATTTTATTAATAGTTAAGTAAATCGTTAAAAAAAATTGTTTGCATGAGGATTTGAACCTGAGCAGCAAAAATCAAAAGCGCACGCTAGCCACTAGACCAACGTGGTATACGAAAATATTAGACATAAACTCGTACACTCGATGGAAACATATTCGCTTACGTTCTTTTTCTTTGATTTTAAAATCACATAACCTTATTGGATAATTCCGTTAGTTTTTTCATTTTCATTGGAGAATTTTTAAATCAAAGAAAAAGAACGCAAGCGAATATGTTTCCATCGAGTGTACATGTTTATCTGACCCTATATAATTTAAAATAAAGTTTAAGAGGCGGTCGGAACCAAATCGGTGACTTAGTTCAGTGCTTACTGTAAATGCTTATAATGATTTATTTATTCGTTTGCACGGCAAAAATATAGTCATTTTCTTTAACCATAATCATAATAAATAATCTGAAACGGTTCCAGCAACAAAAAAATATAAAATATTGTCATGAAGCGAAAAATGCTAAATTGAAATCTATTGCATGCAAATAACAGCCGCATCGACTATTAGATGGCATTTTTCGCTTTATGACAATATTTTATATATTTTGTCACTGAAACTGTTTCAAATTATTTTTTATATACATGGTTAGAGGAAATGACTAATATTTTTGCCATGCAAATGAATAAATAAATCATTATAAGCATTCATTGTAAACATTAAACTAAGTCACCGATTTGGTTCCGACCGCCTCTTAAGATTTAACATTTATGTAATTATTCGTAATTACACTTAAGAAGATAATTCATAATTTTGCAAATATGTAAATATATCAATATAATAGAAAAGGTAACAAATATATATAATATTATATACATTAATTAGCTAAATATTTTTTGTATTGAGAAAGTAATTTTTTAAAATTCATGAAATAATTACTTTTCTGTAATTCTATGTTGTTACAGATTTGTAAGAATTACATTCTCAATTATTTTCCCTGGTGAAAAAAATCAGGTGACTAGTCACCTGATTTATCAGGTGATTTATCATGCCAAAATATCATGTATTGATTTTGTTGGTTTTTACACGTTTTAAACCATGCTTAGTCAATTTAGAACAATTTTTGAAAAATTTTTGAAATTTTTGAACTTAGAAATTTTTTTGTGATTTAGTCAAAATTTTTTCTAAGACCAAATTATCTAAAAAAATTTCTAAGTTCAAAATTTTCCAAAATTTTCAAAAATTGTTCTAAATTGACTAAGCATAGTTTAAAATTAGTAAAGATCAACAAAATCGTTACATGATGTTTTGGCATGATAAATCACCTGATAAAACAGGTGATTTATCGCCTGATTTTTTTTAATAGGGTTATTACTTTGAGAAAGCAATATAATAACGTAAGCGTCGGTAATTGAGGCTTATATGATAAAACAGTCGAGTACACGTTCTTAACCCGATAGCAGCGCATCATGTGGTTTATTTTGAAAGCAAGCATTTGGAAGTTAAGAGCCTCACCCCCCACCACCACAGTTTCGCGACCTGTATCTACGACCGTGTAACTGAAGCAAGCACTGTGATTCAAACAAGAATTGCGGAACGATACGCAATTTCTGCGGGGCATTCGTGAAGTAGTATATTTAAAATATTTGAAAAACAGAAACTCGTATACAAGAATTTTCGTGGTTAGTTTTATCTATGATTATTTGAAGAAAATAATGATTTACAATTTCCTTGAATCTTCTCAATTAAGCACTCTAGTTTTCAAATACGTAGTTTATTTTATGAAAAATAAACCATAAATTAATTTATGATTTTTTTTTTTCTCGAAGAAAAAAGTTGATTATATAGAGGATATTATTATCCTCTATACACGGAGCGAACAAATCGGGAATACTTCCTTGCGCCCTCTACTGCTACAGTTCCGTACGCACGTTTTTGGAAATAGGCCTTGCGTACAAGCAACGATTCCATAAGGCATCGGGAAAAAGTCCGAACGCTCTATAAGCGTTCGGACTTTTTCCTATAAGCGTTCGGACTTTTTCCCGATGGGTTATGGAATCGTTGCTTATACACAAGGTCTATTTCCAAAAACATGTGTGTGGAACTATAGCAGTAGAGGGCGCAAGGAAGTATTCCCGATTTGTTCGCTCCGTGTATAATTAACTCTTTTCATATGATAATATCAGATAGATTCTAGCCCGGAACCGTTTAACACATTACATCAGGCTAGCCCATCTGACACACCATACCGAAATCTTTGACTGCCGATCGATGGTCAGTCACATTTTTTGTGACCAACAATCAATCGATACCCAATGAGATCAGATTTTGTAAGAGCCGCGAGATATTATTAGCACATACACTAACTTTTCTTTAGAAAAAAATGTCAGAGGTACCTGGCCAGGATTCGAACTCGTGCCCACCGCGTTGAAGGCAAGAACTCTATCCGTTACGCCACCGCGCAAATTAATTTATGATAATACAAAATTATAAAACACGCGTTGTATCACTTTCGCAGCAGTATAAATTTAACAGGAATATTTAATAGATGCGCTACCTTTTTAACCATAGGAAAGTTTCATAATAATTCTACACCTACTAAACTGTAACGCAAAAACTGTGGATCTATACGGCCGTTAAAGTATTAGCAGCCCCAAGCTGATGCCAATATTTACCTTAAGTATAATGAACAGAACTTTTTTTCCGTGTACGGAAAAAATAGAAAACCATTCATGGGACAGAATGTGGACGGTGAGCAAGACTAAGGGTGAAATCAGATGGAGCGGAAAATAGGCGACGGAACGTCACAGAATCTCAATTCCGCATCTTTGTATTCCGCCAACGAAGTAAAGACGACGTAATAGACGACATCAATTTTTATTTTGTTTAAAAAAATTATTAGTGCTTCAATAACCTCACGTAATATTTTTAATTTGCTTTCCATAGCTGTACTTTTAATTTCAATCAAACTTTTAAATTCTATTTTGGTTAACTATTTGTTTAAACAATTTCAAAAAGTCTGTGACGCTTCTATTATCCCGTCAAATTTTTTCCCTATATTCACATGGAACGGAGTAGAAGTCCTATGACGTTGATTAGCAATGTTATAATTAAAAAATTATGTTGTTAATCAAAATATTTGGTTATAATAACAAAATATATTTTATTTTCACAAGAAAAGAATCTCATTAGAATAACATTGAGTGATTATTTCCAACTTTTTTAACATTTTTGTTGTTAATTTAAAATTCGCGGTCACATTTGTAGGCTATTTTAACAGTTTTTGAGCTAAATTCCGCTCCATGTGAATATAGGGAAAAAATTTGACGGAAAACAATGCGACGGAATGAATGTTCTGTGACGTTCCGTCGCATATTTTCCGCTCCATCTGATTTCACCCTAAGTTAGTTTATCGTGCGATGGGGTATACGCTTGTTAAGAGGAGGTCGTATAGCTCTGTCCTTGTCTAATCTAAATTTTCGTTATTATTAATAAATTAAATATTGTTATACAAAAGTAAGGATATAGCCCAATAGTTTTTAGGACGAGCTAACGATCCTATTCTATGAAAAAATATAAAATTTTCATTGGTTTTCAAGTGAGGTCTGAAACGAAATAACAGCTATCAAATTCAATTGTTTTTCCGTTTCAGACCTCACTCGGAAACTAATGAAAATTTTATATTTTTTCATAGAATAGGATCGTTTGCTCGTCCTGAAATCTATTGGGCTATACCCTTACTTTTGTATAAAAATATTTAATTTATTAATAATAACGAAAATTTAGGTTAGACAAGGATAGAGCTATACGGCCTCCTCTTAATACACAGTCCTTTGCACGAGCCGGAATAGGTTCTGTGACTGGGGGGTTGCTCTAGAAAATTGCACAACTCTGTATCACAGAGACAGAAGATATAAAATCAATGTGCTAAACAAAGATAGCATATATCGATACACTAAGTTTATCGCTCCGGAGCAGCCCCCCTGGCGGGGGTGGTAATGTACGCCGTATGAGACTTGCACGAGATACAAGTGAGTTTATTTAGTCTATTTTATTATTGTCAAGACAGACGATATGTAGAACTTATTGTGTCTGTACATTACACAATTTCCATACTAGAAGTCGATAGACTTTTAGTATATAATAGACTTTATACTGATATTGTTAAGGACTGTGCGTCGCCAATATTTTTAATGTATGGAGTTGGATCTTTTTCTCTCTTACTTACCTTTCTGACTAGGGAATAACCAAAATAAGAAATTCACTTGTTGAATCCGCCCTGATCGATAATTGAATCAAACCCAACTTTTATTTATAAATCAACCAAATACCACGATAATTATAACTGTTAACCATAGTTTTTTTTGCCTTTGTTTTGAGTTAGTGTGACGATAAAAATCTGCAAACAGACTCTAATTACGATAAAGATAGTAATAATAATGAGAATAATAATAATAGTAGTAATAATAATTATTATTACAATGATTATCACCTAAAATTTTCATATGATTTTTGTTTCATTTTGTCACATGATTTAGGTGATTTTTTAAAGTGATTTTTTAGGTGATTTTAAAAACTGATTTTTTACATGATTTGTTTAATATAAAATGTTCATATCCAGGAATAAATATACGTGAATTGTCTGACTGGGAATCCTTCAAGAAATCTGGTGGAATCTAGTTCCCAGCTAGGAAATCCAGTTGGGACATCCAACTGGGAAATCCAGCTGGATTTTTTTGTTCGGGCATATGAAAATTTCACATAAAAAAATCACATGATCATATTCAATGAGGAATAATAACAATAATTATAATAATTATTACAACAATAACAATAACAATAATAATAATAACAATAATTATAAAAATAATAATAGTAATAATAATTATAAATAGTAATAATAATAATAGTAAAAGTAATTATTATTGTTACGCTCGTTCAGAGAAAATGGCTATAAATGAAAGAATAAAATATCAAATTTCAGAACAATACATCTGAAGGAGCCACCATCAATCAAATATCACGATGGAGAAGGAAGGATACCGCTACGTTCAATAGTAATAAAGGGAACGCCCAGTAAAAAATAAGAATAATGGGAACGCGCATGCAAGGAGTGAATGATCCCTGGTCCCTGAGATCAAATATCAAAACATAAGGGAGAATCCAGATGACGGAACTTTTTAAGGGCCGTATGTGTGCCATCCCCGTCCGATTCTATGATGGAATGTCCCATCTAGACTACCTCGTGTTCGCTGAGAAGTTCGACATCTTCATTTATGTGAAAACATTAATATTTTCCAAAAAAATTTTTTAAGCTACAAGCATTAATATTAAATTTAATAGAAAGGCATCGTACGTTTACTATTGAACTTCTCAGAGAATTTGAAGTAGTCTAAATGCGACACTCCATCAAAGAATTAGACGGAGAGGGGATGGGTACGGTTTTTGAAAAGTTTCATTATCTGGATTCTCCCTAACAAAAAAACCGTTATAGGAGATCGGGACCCTTAACCCCCCCATTTTCTTAAAACCGCTATAAGCCAGAAGAGTATAAAAAAACGAGCTACAAGGACCCAAGAGCTAATTTGACGTTTAGTTATCGTGCCATGCACATCTATTGTCAATCTTAAATTCAAAAGTTTAATTAGTACAATTACGATCGCATTACTTATTTTCTTGTGACACCATGAATTTCACACTTCTTTAGGGTGAAATCAGATGGAGCGGAAAATATACGACGGAACGTCACAGAACATTCATTCCGTCGCATTGTTTTTCGTCAAATTTTTTCCCTATATTCACATGGAGCGGAATTTAGCTAAAAAACTGTTAAAATAGCCTTCAAATGTGTCCGCGAATTTTAAATTAACAACAAAAATGTTAAAAAAGTTGGAAATAATCACTCAATGTTATTCCAATGAGATTCTTTTCTTGTTAAAAATAATAGTATATTATGCGTCAAGGCCGCAAAACGTATCATTCTTGGCGAGTGCATGCTGAGTTGCCGAGGGTAGCGAGGCCGCTCTAGCTGTACGAGCAAAAATGATACGTTTGTGGCCGTGACTGCCTATACTATTTTTTGCCTGAAGGCCGTTAAGCGGAAGCTGGGGCGGAGCCCCCATCTATAAAAAAATAATTGATAATTCTTAAAATATAAAAAAATTTATTAAAAAAATTCAATTATAAACAATAAATAACTAATAATTCTTAAAATACAATAAAAAGATACAATAAAAAAAATTCGATTATAAAAACCACTAATAACTGTTAAAATATAACGTTAAATTTAAACAGAAATATAATGAAATATAAAATAAAGCTAAACTATAAAAATTATAATTAAAAAATATTATTTAAAAAAAGAAAAAAAAAATTTTTTTTAAATAGAATGAAAAAAATTCGATTATAAAAACAACTAATAATTGTTAAAATATAATATAAAAATTAAACAGGAATACAACAAAATATAAAACGAAGATAAACTATAAAAATTATAATTGAAAAATACTATCTAAAAAAGAAAAAAAAAAGTTTTATCACGCGAAACTTGTAACTATGTCTTTTCCTCGCTCTCTTCTTTTCTTTCATAAAATACATATATTGAATCCACGTTATTCGTTAACGCATATCCAGTATAGTATATGTAAGAAAAGGATAGCGATATTAAGGAAAGCGAGCAGTTCATTCAGTTCGATTCCTAGAATCAACAATCGAGAACGTTTTTCTGCGAACTTTTATTAAAATAATACATTAAATATGCACATTTTTCTTTTGCGGCCTAGGACAAGAATACACTATTTTGTGCTCCATATAGAGGACACAAAAATTTATTTTGCGGCCTGTGGACAAAAAATATGATTTGTTATTATAAGCAAATATTTTGATTAACAACATAATTTTTCAATTATAACATCGCTAATCAACGTCATAGAACTTCTACTCCGTTCCATGTAAATATAGGGAAAAAATTTGACGGAAACAATGCGACGGAATGAATGTTCTGTAACGTTCCATCGTATATTTTCCGTTCCATCTGATTTCACCCTTAGGGTGAAATCAAATGGAGCGGAAAATAGGCGACGGAACGTCACAGAACCTCAATTCCGCATCTTTGTATTCCGCCAACGGAGTAAAGACGACGTAATAGACGACATCAATTTTTATTTTGTTTAAAAAAATTATTAGTGCTTCAATAACCTCACGTAATATTTTTAATTTGCTTTCCATAGCTGTACTTTTAATTTCAATCAAACTTTTAAATTCTATTTTGGTTAACTATTTGTTTAAACAATTTCAAAAAGTCTGTGACGCTTCTATTATCCCGTCAAATTTGTTTCCCTATATTCACATGGAGCGGAATAGAAGTTCTGTGACGTTGATTAGCAATTTTATAATTAAAAAATAATGATGTTAATTGAAATATTTGGTTATAATAACAAACTATATTTTATTTTTATAAAAAAAGAATCTCATTACAATAACAATAGGTGATTATTTCCAACTTTTTTAACATTTTTGTTGTTAATTTAAAATTCGCGGATACATTTGTATGCTATTTTTAACAATTTTTCAGCTACATTCCGCGCCATGTGAATATAGGGAAAAAATTTGACGGAAAACAAGGCGACGGAATGAATGTTTTGTGACGTTCCGTCATCTATTTTCCGCTCCATCTGATTTCACCCTAAGGGAATACAAAGATGCGGAATTGAGGTTCTGTGGAACGTCACAGAATCTCAATTCCGCATCTTTGTATTCCGCCAACGAAGTAAAGACGACGTAATAGACGACATCAATTTTTATTTTGTTTAAAAAAATTATTAGTGCTTCAATAACCTTACGTAATATTTTTAATTTGCTTTCCATAGCTGTACTTTTAATTTCAATCAAACTTTTAAATTCTATTTTGGTTAACTATTTGTTTAAACAATTTCAAAAAGTCTGTGACGCTTCTATTATCCCGTCAAATTTTTTCCCTATATTCACATGGAACGGAGTAGAAGTCCTATGACGTTGATTAGCAATGTTATAATTAAAAAATTATGTTGTTAATCAAAATATTTGGTTATAATAACAAAATATATTTTATTTTCACAAGAAAAGAATCTCATTAGAATAACATTGAGTGATTATTTCCAACTTTTTTAACATTTTTGTTGTTAATTTAAAATTCGCGGTCACATTTGTAGGCTATTTTAACAGTTTTTGAGCTAAATTCCGCTCCATGTGAATATAGGGAAAAAATTTGACGGAAAACAATGCGACGGAATGAATGTTCTGTGACGTTCCGTCGCATATTTTCCGCTCCATCTGATTTCACCCTTAGGGTGAAATCAGATGGAGCGGAAAATAGACGACGGAACGTTACAAAACATTCATTCCGTCGCCTTGTTTTCCGTCAAATTTTCTCCCTATGTTCACATGGCGCGGAATGTAGCTGAAAAATTGTTAAAAATAGCATACAAATGTATCCGCGAATTTTAAATTAACAACGAAAATGTGAAAAAAGTTAGAAATAATCACCTATTGTTATTGTAATGAGATTCTTTTTTTATAAAAATAAAATATAGTTTGTTATTATAACCAAATATTTCAATTAACATAATTATTTTTTAATTATAAAATTGCTAATCAACGTCACAGAACTTCTACTCCGCTTCATGTGAATATAGGGAAACAAATTTGACGGGATAATAGAAGCGTCACAGACTTTTTGAAATTGTTTAAACAAATAGTTAACCAAAATAGAATTTAAATGTTTGATTGAAATTAAAAGTACAGCTATGGAAAGCAAATTAAAAATATTACGTGAGGTTATTGAAGCACTAATAATTTTTTTAAACAAAATAAAAATTGATGTCGTCTATTACGTCGTCTTTACTCCGTTGGCGGAATACAAAGATGCGGAATTGAGGTTCTGTGACGTTCCGTCGCCTATTTTCCGCTCCATCTGATTTCACCCTTACCGAATCAACGGCCCGATCGGAAATGATAACAGGGCGCCGGCTTGGCCCCAACTAGTTGCCAAGAAAGCCTAACAGGGCCCTCTCTAGGCAAACTGTAGTGAAGGATGGCGCTGTGTAACGGGGTGCTAGCGAGGCCCTCGGAAGGCAACGTCTTCTCTGCAGTAAATCTATATCTATATATAGCATAAACTATACAAAGTTAAATTTTGGTTAGGAAAAAAGCAATGTATAGTTTGTGTTGACGCATGCGCATATCAACGTAAAAAGGCTGGGCCCTGCTTGCGCCCTGTGTTAACCCCGTTACAAAATCAGCGTGGGCCACGCCTGGCGGCCTATAGAGGGCCTTGTATGCCATCTTGGCTAGCCACGATATCTTTCCGATCGGGGGACTGCCGTAACCGGATATGATGATATGACCCCGAAGCTGACGCCACCTATCAACATCAATTCTGATTTCTACTACGAGAGGAGTATCTACCTTACATTAGTTCAGGGAATAAGCGGGTCGTAACAATATATATATATATATTTTTTTTTTATTGTAACAACATTAGACATCTGAGATTGAAAACATTAATTTGAAAAAGTTATTTGTTCTACTAAAAATGAATGCTGAGGAAGAAGTTTTAAGAATTCAAAAAAAATTAAACAAGATGTCTAGTGGAGATGGAACGGTATTATTATTATCAACTGATATGTTTATTTCAAATAATGATATTAAATAATGAAGTGTTATTGTAGGGTCAAGAACAAGCTTTAGAATTATTAAAAACTCTGCAACAGCTACCAGTAAACTTGGAATTATTGCAAAAAACGCGCATTGGGATGACTGTGAATGCTTTGAGAAAGTCAAGCAGCGATGATGAAGTTATATCTCTTTCAAAAACTTTAATAAAAAATTGGAAAAAATTCTTGTCAGGTATATTTTATTTAAAAAAAGTATTTAATTTAGAATTAAAAATTAGTGAAACTTTTGTAATGAATATTTTCAAATAGGGCCTCATAAAGATATTAAAGATATAAATTCATCTAGCAGTTCTAAAAAAAAAGATGAAAAATCTGAAAAAGTTAAAGAAGAAATTGATTTCAAAAAAGAAAAAGATATAACTGAAGATAAAGAGGTTAAATTAAAAGAAGATAAAATAGTTAAGGAATCAAATAAGAAACATTCTTCTTTCCCAGCTCCTACAACTACAGATGCTGTAAGATTAAAATGCAGAGAGTTATTAGCTGCAGCTTTGAGAGTCGATGAAACTGCCATAGATGGTTGTGCCAGCCCAGAAGAATTAGCTGAGGAACTTGAAGAAGTAATTTATTCAGAATTTAAAAATACTGACAATAAATATAGGAATAGAGTAAGTGTTTTATATATTTTTGAATTCGCATGACTATAAATGAAATATTTTATTTAATATTTATTTAAGAGGACGCTGGATCTCTCTATCCCTTTCTAATTGAAAAATGTAGGTTTTTGGAAAAACTAACAATTATTGATAAAGATTAAATGTTACCCGCAACTTGTACAGTAAAAAGCAATATTTTTTCTGATGAAGACAAATTAATTTTGATGCTTTGTTTTCAAAAAAAGTTTGACATACTTACAAAATCATAAGTTAGGCTAGAGAATATGATGCTTAAGTATGTCAAACTTTTCTTGAAAACAAAGCATCAAAATTAATTTGTTCTTATTAGAAAAAATATTGTTTTTTACTGTACAAGTTGCGGACAACTATTGATTTCTAGTAATAACAACTAGTTTTTCCAAAAACCTACATTTTTCGATTAGAAAAGGATAGAGAGGTACAACGTCCTCTTAATTGTATTGAGTTTAATAATTTTAATTCCTGATTTATTCTTTAAAAGAATCGTACAAATCTTATCAAAATGTTGAAGAAAAAAATTTTATAATATTGAAGGGCTTTTTTAAAAAGTTAAAAATCATTATTCATCAGGACAAAGTATCACATTTTTCACTAGTATTAAAAGTTAAATGTAATATTTTCTATTTAGTTTTGAAAAAAATTATATGCCCAGCAGGAAAAATAGTCAATTTATTGTTCAAACAAATAAATACTTAATTAAAGGCAATATAATTAAATTAATTTATAATTTAATGATTAATAAATGTTCTATTAAAAAATATAAAATGAGATCTTATTTAGGTGAATAATCAATTATATAAGTCAATTATAAATTTATAATTTTTTTTTTTAATGTAATCATTTTCTTGTATGAAATGACACAATTCTTTCCTAGATATATAATACAAGATCCGAACAATTTCATTTATATTAGTATAAATATTAAATACCAATCTGATTGTATTTATGATAGATCATCCCAGTTATTTTTGTAGCCAGATGAGTTTTGTATAAGCATAGAGGCTCTTGATGATATGCTTATTTATTGTACATATGCCCACGAATACAAAAATGTAAGATCCCTGCAAAAAAAAAACATCTATAAATATAGCTAAAAAATATAGGTAAAAATATAGCTACATTGTGTATTACAGCTATATTTACGTGTTTTTTTAGCTGTATATCTATGAGAAATATAGCTAGATTTTTAGCAATATTTTTACCTATCTTTATAGGTATAATCCCTATTTTAGCCCATTATAGCTAGAAATATAGCTGAAAATCTAGCTATATTTCTTATAGATATACAGCTAAAAAAAACACATGAATATAGCTATAATTCACATCAATATAGCTGTATTTTCTTTATCTATATTTTTAGCTATATTTATAGATGTTTTTTTTGACCAGGTTTCTAATCAAAATAGATGAACATATTTAATATACATGATTTAATGGAAACATAATTATGTATCAACATTTGTTTAGTTACTCTATTTATAACATCCATACTTATATTGAAAAATTTAGAGTCAACCGTATAGCTCTGTTCTTACTCAAAAAATAAAGAAAATTTTATATTTGTTTATAGAATAGATTCGTTTGCTTGTTTTTGAATTAATTGGAGACAACTTATTTTTATATAAAAATATTTAATTTATTAATTATAACAAATATTTATATTAGACAAGTACTGAACTATACAGCTGCCTCTTAAAAACATTTTCTGTTTATATTAAAAGTGATAAAAAGTCTATAAATTGACAAATGCCACATAACATCTTTCCTATAAGTAGGTATATAAAAATAAGTAATTCTGTCTTGCAACAGTTCTACAATAAATTGAATTAAGAACTTGACAATAGTCTTATGAACAACAACATTAGTTAATAACTTATAAGCAAACATCTTATTATCAAATATTTTATCAGCAAATCTTTTCTTTTCCTCTATGATTCAAAAGTTTGTCAAACATTTACTTATATCAGTAATCAGTATAATCATGATCAGAGAACCTTACAGCTCTGTTAATTCTTAAATACAAATAACTAATTTGCTACATATCTTAAATACAAATAACTAATTTGTTTAGCTTCTCAATTTGATATCTGAAATAAGGATTCTTTTTTTTTTTATATTTATAGCATTTGAAGACTTAAAAAAAAGTCTTATTTCTGCTTAATTTTATTTACACAAATTACAAATATAGAAGGTTCATACAAAAAAGGTACAGTAACTTAGGTGGATATATCGCATGAGTCGAGAAAAACAACAATTAGCGCACTTAATTTCGAGTTCTGTGTACACATTATGCTTTCAACGTGTTGTGGTAACGATAAATTGATTTCGCGCAATTTTTTAATTAACTCAGACCTTTGTTTCTCAAATCGATTACATTGCCATATTAAATGATTAAGGTCTTCATCGTATTCGGCGCAAGTGGAGCATTTAGGGTTGTTAACAATATTCACCCTGGCTAGGGAGGCTGCTGCATTGTAATGGTTAGCTCTAATTCTGTTGATTGAAACTATGTATTTTCGCGTTTTGGATGAATAGTGAACAGAGGCGGCGACTGGCCATTTTCCTGGGTATGGAGTTAGCATGAGTCAAATGAGAATAAGAGTGTTTAGTGTAAAAATAGATTTTCCTTTTTAATTCTTTTTAATAAAATAATTTATTAATTTATCGATATTCAACTCATCAAATGATTATTCTCAAATTTCACATATTACGTATATCGTATTTTGTTATAAGCATATAATACCTATTTTGTATTATTTAATCTGAAGATATTACGTATTATACAATTTTTTGTTTTTCTATATACCAACAAACAGAACATTTGGTTGTGACAATTACATATTTAATTACTTATCAGAGTCATTTGAAATTGGTTTTTAAATTTACCAAAAATTTGTTTGTACATGTGATACTTATTGATATTTAGGTACGAGCAATCTTAATAAGATAAACCTTTATGACATAGTTTATGATTGAATATTATTAAAAAATATTTTTATACAAGAGATTAACTTAAAATATCAAAGTTTATTATTCAAAATACAAAATGTCTATTAGTATTGAATATTTGCACATATTACGTATATCGTAATATTTCCTAAGAAAATAATACATATATCACTTTATTTTGTGTTCATATAAGAAAATTATAGAGGGCGCCCCAAAAATCGCATTTATAGAAGCGGTTTCGAAAGATTCGGTTCAATTTGGTAGGGTGGGGGAAGTGCCTCGACCAATCACCCAAGGTTTTGTGGAAAGTGGTGGGATGGAAAAATTAAGTATTATTATTCGAAATATAGACATATTACGTATATCATATTTTATCCCGAGCATATAATACATATTTCACATTATTTGTTGATGATATAAGAAAATTGCAGAGGGCGCCCCAAAAATCGCACGTATAGAAGCGATTTCGAAAGATTCGGTTCAATTTGGTAGGGTGGGGGAAGTGCCTCGACCAATCACCGAAGGTTTTGTGGAAAGTGGTGGGATGGAAAAATTGAGTATCATCATTCGAAATATTTACATATTACGTATATCATATTTTATCCCGAGCATATAATACATATATCACATTATTTGTTAGTGATATAAGAAAATTATAGAGAGCTATATTAGTCATATGCAGTTGGAACATTAGTGATTAAGAACTCTATGACTAAATTTGTAATTAAATATTATTAAAAAATAATATCGAGCAAGCGGTCGTCTTAAAATATCTAAGATTATCATGTAGAATACGAATTTCTCTTTAATATTGATTAATCTCAAAATGCACATATTACGTATATATTCTCTTTTGTTTCGGGCATATAACACAAATTTCGTATTATTTTATCAAGAGATATTACGTATAATAGAATTTATTGTTTTTCTTTAAATCAACAAACAAAATATTCGGTTGTGACAATTATCTTATTAAATAGTTATAAGAGTCATTTTAAAGTGTTTTTTGAGCCTACAAAAATTTTCTAGGTATGGAGTTTGCGTGAGTCCAATGGGAATAAGAGTTGTTTGAGGGTGGGGACAGATAAAACTACAAATTTGAAAAACAATTTTCATTTTAATCATAATGTTTAAAATGAAAAATATATACTAATAATTATGGCATTTAAAATCAATATAAAGAGATGGTTTAACAGAAAAAATTTTTAAAATATATGTTTAGAGAGCTGTGACAAAAAAACTTATATTTAATTGTAGTTATACGATAAAATAATACAATAAATTGATATTTAATATTTTTATTATACCAGTGCAAATATAGATTGTCTTTTTGAATTTTTTCTAATAAAACAATTTATTAATTCATCAATATTCTACTCATTAATTAAATCTTGATGAATATGAATTATTGCGAGATCGTTTAATCTTTTTTGAAGCATTGTTGATCTTAAATAACTTTTAAGACGTCGTAAGGTTGAAAATGATCTCTCATTTGAGCATGATGACCCTGGAATTGTAAGTAAAAGTTTTACGAATTTAGTATATTCATCAAGAATATCTCTAAGAGCCTCGTTCTGCTTTAGATAAGTGATTACATTTTTTAGTGACTTGATTTTAATATTTTTTCTTATTGCTGTATTTATAAATATGTCCTTTTGCTTCTCCAATTTTTCACCATCTATTTCAATGACAGCAGAATTCTTTCCTTCCGTATAAATGTTATAAAAAGATTCAATCACAGACACATTGACATCGGGCTTACCAATGACAAAATTTTCAAATTTGTTCAAAATTTTCATTGTATCGGTATTAAATCTTTCAGAAAAGGACATTAATGTCTGATCGATAATTTCGTAAAACTGTTTCCTATGATAATCTTCTGGTTTATTAAATATATGGGCACTGGTTGAGCTACAATCTAATCGCTTAGGAATTTTTCTAGGTCGGGCTACAACAGGTTCATCTATTTGTAAAGCTTTAGCGTTTTCAATACATTTCGACCAAATAGAATCAAATTTTGAGCGTCGCATTTCCTGTAGATTTTCAATTATTATTTGAATTTTATTGTGAGATTCGTTTACACATAAATCTGATTTTTGAAGTTGTAAGTTTAGTGTTTCAATTTGTGAAAATATTTCAATTATTGTCGTTAGAAGAAAATAATATTGAAAAGAATACATGTTTTGTAAGAACCCAATTGCTTTTGTTGAATGACTTGGATCTGAAGTACGATCGGTACTGAGCATTTTAAAAAATTCAATAGCAGTTTTATAATTATCGTTCACAAATATTGATTTCAATGACTTTATTCTCATTACCCATCTGCAAAATATATTGACATAGTTATGTTTAAATATGTAATTTTAATAGATAAATTTATTTATATCATTAAGTATTCAAAAAATTAATATATTAATATAATATCGCATATCAAAATTTTTATTAAGCGTAATTTATTTTTCCGATTGTACACTGTAAAAAAAATGATCTTTTTTCTTTTTTTTTTTTTTTTAACTTACCTTGTGGGACAATATGGAGATAACATAATTGTACGATCTTCTGATTGGAAATCTTGGATAATTTTATAATTATATAAACGTTTTGGAGAATCACGTAAAAAGTTGATAATTTCTTTAGTTATGCCTATAAAATTTCTAACAAACGTGATATCTTCAAGAGCGTCCTACACTACCAAATTTAGAGAATGAGCTGAGCAATATACAAAAATAGCACGTGGTTCGAGTTCGCGAATTCGAGTCTGAAGACCTGTAATTTTACCAGCTACGTTGCTGGCTCCATCATAGTATTGATCTCTCAAGTCATGTATATCTAATGATATTTTAGCTAAATATTCAGTAATAATTGATATAAGTGCCTCAGATTTTGTGCTGCCTGTATTGCCAAATCTCATAAATTCATTAACTATTAAATCATCATTAACTGTCCTGATACAAATTGAAACTTGTTCAAGTCGTGAAATATCCGATGTCTCATTTATCATAATGGAATAGTATTTATTTGTTTCTATTTTGTTTACAATTATATTTAAAAGATTATCTGAAATAAGGTTAATTATCTCATCTGTAATAGTATGGTGAAGCCATTTATTTCCTTTTCGTAGTAACCAAGTTTTTAATTCGGGTACGTCTTCTACTCTCAAATTTAAAATCTGAAATAAATTTGAACGAATCTCGTCATGCCCTCTTAAAGCGAGACCTTGTTTTGCCAATACAAGTATGGTCGTGAAAATTTTTGATAATGCTATTCTTGATTCTACCATTTCTCTTTTCTTTGCTATACTTAAATGATCTAATATATTATGTTTTTCGTTAGCGCTTAAAACTACTTGAATTGCATGTATGTGTAATTCACTTTTTTCGTGTGTTTTAAATGCACTAGTAGCATTTTTCCAGCAAGAAAATCCTTCCTCTGCATAAGCTTTTCTTGAAATGCCTATGTTTTTATTTTTTACAATTAATAAATGTTTGTTAACAGCCTCTGTACAAATCATGCAGATGGCTTTATTTGATTCATTCAATTTTAGCCATTTATAGGTATTTTTCCATTTTTTAAATGATTCGGGCACTGATTGCTTTTGTTCTGAAATTAATTTTAAAAAAACAATGATTTGTATGGAATTTTAATTATAGGATCAAATTATTCATATCTATATAAATAAACAAAAATGCAATTGTTTAGGTTTATAATTTATAATAATCTTGTACATCATATCGATATTTTTTAAACAAAAATAGTGCTTTGAAATATTAAATTTTGCAAATGTCTATTACGAGTATTTAAAATATTTAGATAATCTTTTAGGCATATTATATAATAACAAAAAAAATAATGTTAACCAATTCGTATATATTTACGTTTATAAAAAAATTCATGAAATGACTTAATAACCTCTAATCGTACAAATCTTTTTTTTTAAATTTTTTAAATAAATTTTTAATACTTACGATCACTATATTCATTTATTTCTTTGTCAACATTTTTTTCAGGAATAATATTTATTGTTGAATTATCTACCGCTCGCGGTTCTCTTTGTTCATTAATTTCAAACGGATTTATTGTTATTAAAAATTTTTTCATATTTAATTTATTTAATATTTACAATCTGATTAATTCTAATAATAAATGTATAAGCTCAAGGATATTAAAATCTTTGCAAAATAAGCAAGGCTAAAAACGTGTTTATAATTTTTACATATCAAGATTTCCTTCAAGTTTGATACACCATGACAGAACTAGTAACAATAATAAGTAAGGTTACTTCTGATCGGATGTCACGTAAGTAAGTGGAAATTGTAACCTATTAGAATACGCTGAAGGTATTACAGCTGACATAAGAAAGAACTTTAACATTAGTCTGTAAGAGTTTATATTGGTAACACTGAACGCTTAATAACTAGTGACTCAAATATTAAATATTATGATTCAAACATTAATTTTCCATTAGTATTGATTATTTTCAAAATGCACATATTACGTATATTATAATTTTTTCAAAGCATATATTGCATATATTGTATTGATTCATAGGAAGATAATACGTATTATGTAATATCTTATATTTGTTTAAATTCACAATTAGAATATTTGGTTGTGACAATTACATATTTAATTAATTATCAGAGTCATGTTTATAATTATATATTATTAAAAAAATTTCTATTAAGATTGAATATTAACAAAATGCACATATTACGTATATTATATTTTGTCCTTGGCATATAATAAATATATCCTATTATTTTATCGGGAAATATTATGTTACATGGATTATTATATTTTTCTTTTGATTCCGAAAATATTCTACAAATCACTGAAGGTTTTGAAGTGAGATTTGAGACCCAAAAATTAATTATAATCATTTAAAATACGAATTTTCTATTAGCATTGATTATTTTCAAAATTCACATATTGCGTATATTGTATTGTTTTCCAAGCCTATATTGCATATATTATATTATTTCATAGGAACATAATACGTATTATATAATTTCTCGTTTTAATTTAAATTCACAATTTATTGATTCACGATTAGTCTTAAAATGAATTGTATGTATGGAATTCCGTACCATAACAAATTCTAGGTATGGAGTAACTCCATACCTTCCATTACGGCAGCGCCGCCACTGATAGTGAAACCAGGTTTTTGAGTTTTTGTTAAAGTATAGATTGAAGTATTTAGAGCCTTTTATATTGCTTTGTTCTAAACAAAATTTGTTAGTATTTAGGAAGGAATTTATTTTAAATTTGATGAAAGTCAGTAAACGGGATGAGTAGCGAATTATTGTGTTTTTTTTAGAAAAATTTTTTGCTATATTGTCAGCAGCCTCGTTGCCAGCAATCCCAATGTGTGATGGGACCCAAACAAATTTTATGGTCTTGGGAGACATGCCTGTCACTAAGGATAAATATAATTCTTTGATTTCATATATGTAATAATTTGTTCTGATATTTAGATTACCTGTGTTTAAGAGTCGGCCGTATCGCTCTGTCCTTGCCTAATCTAAATTTTCGTTATAATAAATAAATTAAATATTTATATACAATTAAAGGGATGAGCGCAATAGAGCAAAAGACGAGCAAACGATTCTATTTTATGAAAAAATATCAAATTTTCATTATCTTTCAAGTAAAGTACGAAACGGAAAACACAGTCAAACACAACCTCATATTTTCCGTTTCGTACTTTACTTGAAAGATAATGAAAATTTGATATTTTTTTATGAAATAGAATCGTTTGCTCGTCTTTTGCGCTATTGCGCTCACCCCTTAAATGTGTATATAAATATTTAATTTATTTATTATAACGAAAATTTAGATCAGACAAGGACAGAGCGATACGGCCGACTCTTAAGGCTTGAAGAGCGCTGAGAGAATCAGTAAAAATAATAAAGTTTGACTTTATACTGTGGTTTATAATTTGTAGTGATTTAAAAATTGCAGCACATTCAGCAGTGAAAACTGAGGCTGTAGCCTCAAAAGACAAACTAGAATTAATATTTTCAGCTGGATAGTGACAGGCAGATCCAACGGACTTATATCGTCCTTTGCTACCATCTGTGTATATAGCTACAGAGTTGTTTTGGTTTATGAAGTCGTTTACAATTATGTTGGGATGAAAGTTGTCTTTTGCATTGTTGCCTAATTCATAATTAAATTGAATGTTGGACATAGATATTTTGTAATCGAAACAATGAAGTGGAAAGTTTTTGAAGGTTCTGATGTTAAGATTAATGACATTGTGAATACAATAGTTCAGTAATCGGAAGTCGGAGTTATCTAGGTTTGCGTCCCTTGTGTTTTTGACGGTGGAGTTTATAATATTGGTAATCAGTAAATTAGAATTAGATAAGATCTTAACAAGGTAGCATTGGCATAGAAATTTTGTTCGCTCTAAAATTGATTGTAGCTTTGACTCTGCTAGTATTACATTATTGGGTGAAGTCCTACGATATCCCATAATTATTCTAATGCAGTTAAATTGTATTTTTTCAAGAGAATCAGCCAATATTTTTTTTTTAGGGAAAAATACATAACTACCATAGTCAATAAAAGAGCGAACAAAACTCTTATACAAGATAAATAAAGTGTTGGGGTGGGCTCCCAATTTTAAGCCGCATAAAAATTTTATAATGTTAGCCCTGATGTTACATTCCTTTTTTAACCTATTAACATGAGACTCGAAAGATAATTTATAATCAAATGTTACACCCAGAAAATTGGTCGAAGCACTAGATTTTATTATGGTGTTATTAACTTCTATTTCTGAATCACCCGGAGCTATGCCTTTTTTGTGAAAATGAATGTAAACACTTTTTTCAGGTTTAAACGAGAGACCCAATAAAGCTAAATTAAGGCTCATTGTATCAATAGCTCTCTGCAATATAACTTTAGAACGAGAAGCACTCCCAAATCTGCAGAAAGCATTAATATCATCTGCAAATTGTATCACTGTAACGCTTTTAGGAACGCCAACAGTGATGTCTTTAACGTAGATAAGGTAAAGTAACGGACTGAGTACACCGCCCTGAGGAACGCCCTTAAAGCAATGTCTCAAATCGTTATTTAAAATATCGGCAAAAATAATTCTTTTATGAGTAATGAATTTAATAAATTTAACTAATAATTCGGAGCATCCGATTGAAGCAAGTTTAGTCAATAATACATCACTGTTGACATTATCGTAAGCTGAGTCCACGTCTAGAAATATGGAAAGCATATCTTTTCCTTTAACCAAAGCTTGATCAGTTTTAATGGTGAGGGTGGCCAAATTATCTGAGCATGACCGACCCTTTCTGAAACCCAATTGACTGATTGGAAGAATATTATGATATTCACAGTACCATTGTAGTCTATTTTTTATTAAAGATTCAAAAAGCTTGCCTAAACTTGCTGTCAGGGAGATCGGTCTAACACCCTTGTTGTTAGGTTTATCAATGAACAATACGAAGGATTGCTGCCAGGACTTGGGGTAACAATCATGGAGGTACATTTCGTTAAAAATGTCCAACATGAGTAATTTGTATTTGATAGGTAAGTTTTTTATGACCTCATAATCGATACCGTCAAGCCCCGCCGCGGATTTATTCCTTTTAGCATCTAAGACCGAATTTAATTCAGAAAAATCAAAGCGCGCGTCAAAGAATAAATTTTGGTCGATGTAACAATTTGGCAAAAATTCAGGATCAGTTTCACACCATGGTGAGCAAATTTTATTAATCGTTTGATTTATTTGTTCCAAATTTTGTAGATTATACAGCTAACGTTGGTAGGTTAGACTTTAGTCCATTTATTCTTAAATACTTTGCATTTATTCCACACAAACTTGCTGTTTGTGTTGAAATTAATGGTTTCGGCAAACTCTTTGAACTTTTCTTTTTTTTCTTAAAAGTTTTAGTGGCTAAGCAATTGATTCTGTTGTAAGCTATTCGATCTAACATTGATTTAGTGTAGTTCCATTTTTGAAAGGCAGCTTTTTTAAGTCTTTGTATCTTAAAACACTCATCATCCCACCACGGTACGGGATTATTAATTTTATTTAGGTCACATGGTTTTTTTTTTGGAGTACTGTTAGTAAGAGAACTGGTAACAATGTCAGTAAACTTTTCGTATTTAACTTCCGCTTGGGCGGTAGCAAAGCTATCAGACATAAATAAATGAAAATTATCGTCAAGTTCTTCTGAGAATTGTTTCCAGTTGGTCCGTTTTGATTTGATTTTAAATGATTTTTTTACGTAAATATTTTTATCTAAGTTAATTATACAATATATTGGGTGGTGATCGGATCCATGAGTGTCCTCTCCCACCTCTGTTATGACTTCATCAGCCAAATTTAATGATGATAAAACAAGGTCGATATTAGAGTGATTGCAATTAACCGGATTAATGTGTGATAAAGAGTCGTAATTGTGCACAAATAAATTTCTATTTTCAATGCTTTAAGCTAACCTTTCACCATTTACATCTGTTTTAGAACAATTCCAGATAACATTGTGTGCATTAAAGTCTCCTATCAATAAAGATGGCGTGTTATTGTCTACAGTGGAAGCGTTGGAGTCATAAGCTTGTTGGGAGAGAACACCAGGGGCTCTATAACAAGTAATAATGTCAATCGCTGGGATTGTATTAGTAAGTCTTATTTTGCATAATTCTACACTGGGATCAGGAGATACTAAGGGTACTTCTTGGAAAGCGATGTTGTTCTTGTCCATAATTAGAATACCTCCTCCTCTTGATTGAGTCCGATTTTTTTGCAGTTGAACGAACCCAGGCGCAAACGTGGCCTGGTGCTTATTTGTTGGATTTGTTGAATCATTTAACCACGATTCAACACATAAGAATAAATCAATATCTTTAAGTAGGGATGGTAGTATAATTTTTCGCTTGTTTATGCTTCGTGCATTCCAGAACAGAACACGAAGCGATTTATACTTATTGTCCTTTTTATTACTCATGTTTGTTTCGTTTTTGTTATATGCCAATCTATGCTGAGCCGTTCTGTTGGTGTTTGTCTTGATCACTTGCAGTCTCAGTGTCCTCACTTAAACTGGTGTTTACCTCCTCAAAGTTATTTAATACGAACCTTTTCTTAATTCTTGTAAGTTTAGATTTTACGGCTCTGGTAGTAATCAATGGGTATGTTACGTCAATACACTGAATTACATCTGAGACTTTATTTGTTTTTTTTTTCGCTTCTTCAGTGGTGTTCGGGTTCTGGAAGGTGTTTTTTAGAAAACCTACAAATTGATCAAAATTACATGAGTTTTATACTGAGGGTCTTCGAAAATGTCTTTACAGGGCAAAAGTGCCTCCTCAATTTGTTTAAGTCTTTCTTCACTACTAATTTCAATTTTCCTTTTTTTATTTTTTGCCGTCTTTTATGGTTTTGTTTTGTTCGTCTTCTGCGTGGGAGTTGTTGACGCCGTTTGAGATGAACTATTTGACATGCTGTCTGTTATAGACAGGGGGCGTTTAAATGTACTATCAACTGCCTAAGCATCAGCTTGACTTGTATTAACTGAGGTGGAATTTTCTTGTGTAAAGGCTTGGTGTTCGATGTTATTATTTTGCATCGTGCTGTTGATATCTTCCAACGCCTGTGGGCAGTTCTTTGCAATATGCCATTCAATTTTGCAATTGAAGCACTTAAGCGAGTCAGTGCCGGCATAGATAAACTAATTTACCTCTCCATGTGTGATCTTAAATACATTTGGAATCTTCGGAATATCGTCAGCCTTAACATATACTTGCCTTCTAGCACTGTATACATGTTTGTATTTATCGTTGTCGATACTGGCCTTTATCTTTGTAACTTGCGAGTTTCGGCTGGCATTTAGTTTATCCAATATAGCCTCGAATCCGCTTCCAGGAATCGTCGGAGAGACATTCGAGAATATAATTCTTTTGAATTTACTAACCAACGGTCTTATATATACGACTTTGTCTTTGATTGTAATCGACTCAAATTTTTCCGTTAACTCATCAACAATAGACTGACTTGATAAATATAATATAACGCGATTCTTAGAAGATTTGGTCGAGTATAATACATTCTCCGGGCCGATCTTTTCACCGATTGCGCACGTGTAATCTGTCAAGGTTAAATCCTCAACACACATCACTACCAATCCTTGTTTTCGTGTTGGAACTTTTTAACTCTGTGTGGCACAAGCGTAACTCGTTGAGGCAAAGTCTTTGAGGTCAAAGGAAACTATTTCACGATTTTCAGGCAGGTCTCCAGGTACTGAAGCCCCCTCCTGTGATTGACCTCCAGGTACTGAAGGAACAATCATTATCACCACCTTCACACACCGAAATACAACACAAAAAAAAGAAATAGAAATACTAAAACTCGTATTCGTTCTACTAAAGCAGCGATTAAGAGGCGGCCGTATCATTCTGTCCTTGTCTAATCTAAATTTTTGTTATTATAAATAAATAAAATATTTTCATAGAAAAGTAAGACAACCGCCCAATAGAGCAAAAGACAAGCAAACGATTCTTTTTTATGAAAAAATATGAAATTTTTATTATTTTTCGAGTGAAGTATGAAACGGAAAAACAATCGAACTTGATTGAGTTGATTGAACTGTTTTTTCGTTTCAGACTTCATTCGAAAAATAATAAAAATTTCATATTTTTTCATAGAAAAGAATCGTTTGCTTGTCTTTTGCTCTATTGGGCGGTTGTCTTACTTTTCTATGAAAATATTTTATTTATTTATGATAACGAAAATTTATATTAGACAAGGACAGAATGATACGGCCTCCTCTTAATAACAAAGCACACGATAGTGAAAATCGCTGGGCAAAAGCCCTCACGCGGTTCGAGAAAACAATCTCACTCGTATCGGTAAATGTAACAGAGCGAGTGTAAACACGTCTGAACTCGACCAGCGTCGGAGCGCGACTCCGAAATAAGGATTCTAATAGAGATTAATCTACAACAAAGGTACTACCATAGTTACAATTTTCTTAATATGTCAATTATTTCCAAACTTAATTCATTAGAAACATACAATGTGTTAGTACTTTTTTTTACTTCATATATTAATATTTAATATAATATATATGATTTAATAGTATTGTATATTATCAAATAGCTCTTTTGTATACATGAACTATTTAGTCAAATATATTAAATATTAACGGTAGGCCGGAGTAGAACCTGATACCGACCGAGTAACAATTGAGTTGTTTGTTATTTACTCAAGTTTTAATCGGTGTATCTTCAAACTAAAGGTCGAGCGCAATAGATATTATTATTATGAACATCTATGCACAAGAAAAAAATATCTACCGGTTTGTTTTTGAGAAAAGTAAGTAACGCGAAAATATTATAAACATAAACTTTTACTTTGGCGTTACTTACTTTTCTCAAAAACAAACCGGTAGATTTTTTTTTCTTGTGCATAGATGTTCATAATAATAATATCTATTGCGCTCGACCTTTAATTTGAAGATACACCGATTGAAACTTGAGTAAATAACAAAAATGCCAATTAGACAAGGACAGCAAATCCGGCCTGCTCTTAATACTTTGTATAGTATGGAATAACACACTTGTATAAGTAAAATGTTTGAATTTTAACTAAAAGTTGACATACAGCTTTTTTGTCAATATTGATACAAATTTTATTTCTGAATTTGTATCAAAAGTGCTTACTTAGTCACAAGTTTATCAGTATGCTAATTATTTTCATACTTTACTTACTAGGGGAGTATCACAACTCTGGATCACGGAATTTGATCAAACTTTAGGATAAGTTTTCAAATGACAAAATATGGAAAAAGCTAATGTTATAGTCACAAATGCTCAATATTTTCTTACTAGGAGAGTATCAGACCTCCGGATCACGGATTTTGCTCAAACGTTGGGATAAGTTTTCAGATGTCAAAATATGAAAGGAAACAGAATTTTAGATCCCAACGCTCAATATTTCCCTATTTACAGGCAATTAAAGAAAATAACTAAAAAAGTTACTAGATTTTCAAACGCATGTAGTTCCTTAGCATTGATAGCTAGAAGCTTGAAACTTTTTTAAATGAAAGCTGAGCTCAAATCCTTTTGAAATAGTAGTTATAGCATGTCAAAATATTATTTCTTCCCAAAGTTGTAGCGTGATAAATATTGGACCTAATTTTTCTTTTCAAAACATTAATTAATAACAAAAGCTGAAATTGGGTCTAATGTTTATTACGCTGTGACTTTGGGAAAAAATAGTATTTTGACATGCTATAACTACTATTTCGAAAGGATTTGAGCTCAGCTTTCATTTAAAAGAAGTTTCGAGCTCCTAGCTATCAATGCTAAGGAACTACATGCGTTTGAAAATCTAGTAACTTTTTTAGTGATTTTCTTCAATTGCCTGTAACTAGGGAAATATTGAACGTTGGGATCTAAAATTCTGTTTCCTTCCATATTTTGACGTCTTAAAACTTATCCCAAAGTTTGAGCAAAATCCGTGATCCGGAGGTCTGATACTCTCCTAGTTAGTTAAAGTCATTTAAAGAAAATCATTAAAAAAGTTACTAGATTTTTAAACGCATATAGTTCTTTAGCATTGATAGCTAGAAGTTTTTTGATTGAAAGCTAAGCTCAAATCCTTTCAAAATAGTAGTTATAAATATGGGTGATTATGAAATAACTGGCCCAGATAGCATCCAGAGCTTACATACAAATTGTCTAATGGAAATTAATATTTTCTTGTTTTTAATAAGTATATTATGTTAGTAAATTTTTTGGAAAAAAAGTAAGATGTTTTTTTTCTAACTGCTTGTTGAAAAGATTAAGGTTCTGCTTTGGACCTAGTTTACCGATCGAAAATAGCTTAAAAAAATATTTCGTTTTTTTAATAGGAATAAATATTGGAATGGTTTGTACTTGTAAATACCAATTTATTTTAAACAAATGAAAAGCAGAAGCGTGTAAATTTGTCGGAATTTCAAGAGCAAGTGGAAAAAAATCATTTTACTACCGAAGATTTTAACTTATGCTTGAACGGTACAACGTACGTGATTTTACTTCTTGGAATGGTTTCATTTATTTAAAATGAATGGCGGAAAAGTCTAATCGTAAAGAACATCGATAAAAAGCAAAATTATTATTTTTTAGTGCTTTATATGAGTATAACTCAGCTGACTGCCGCCATGTTGCCAACCTCATACGAAAATTATACTTCACTCCTAAAAAATAATAATTTTACTTTTTAACAATTTTCTTTGCAATTAGAGTTTTCTGTCATTCATTCTAAATAAATCAAACCATTCCAAGAAGGAAAATCACGTACGTTATACCGTTCAAGCGTAAGTCGAAATCTATACAGTAGCGACATGATTTTTTTTGGTTTGTTTTTGCTTTCTCATAGAGAAAGCATTGTATCGATAAAAAAAATTTTTTTCTATTTTTTCATTAATTTGTACATATTTGAACTCGGTGAGTCGAAAAAAGGGGTTTCCAGAAAATGTCTGTATGTATGTGTGTATGTGTGTGTGTATGTGTGGATGTATGAATTCAGTTAGTAAACTGTATCTCGAGAACTACTCGATGGATTTACTTCTAATTTTGCATCGAATTTAGTTTTGTGACTAACTTGCTGGGAAGCTATTGATATTTGGTTCTTCTAGCGTAGTTTTCATTTTAAAGTTTAAAAAAAAAAAAAAAAAATTCGATTTTTCGTTTTTTGGTTTTTTTTTTGTTTACTACTCGATGAATTTGCTTCAAAATTTGCATGGAATTTATTCGTGATTGCCCAAATAGAATAAATGTCTAAAAACTGATTTTAGAGCATTTCGAAATTTTTGAAAAAAATGTTTCTATTTATTAAGAAGGGGCTATCTGTCTTTGTCTAATAGCGTTTTTCATCATTTATGTAAGCACTATCCGGTATAACAAGAAAAAAATAGCAGCCCCCGCTAGATATTAGTATAATAAGTAAATTTTGTAATAACAACCAAATTTTTTCACTGCGTAGTTTTTGAATGATTAGAGACCTACCAAAAAAAGATAGGTTATATTCTAGATTGCTAGTAGGTCTCTAATTAGTAAAAAACTATGCAGTAAAAAATTTGGTTGGTATTACAAAATTTACTAATTATACTAATATCTAGCGGGGGCTGCTATTTTTTCTTGTTATACCGGATAGTGTTTACATAAATGATGAAAAACGCTATTAGACAAAGACAGAAAGTTCGGCCCCTTCTTAAGTCAATAAAATCTTAAAAACTACTCGATGGATTTACTTCAAATTTTCCATACAATTCAATTTTTTGATAAACTGGTGCGGAAGCTATTGAGGATTGGTTTTCTTAGTGTAGTTTTTTTTAAGAATCATTTTAAGAATTTTTAAAAAATTTCGATTTTCCATTTTTTTTGTATTTTACGTAAACTACTCGAAGAATTTGTTCGAAAATTTATATAGAACTTAATTTTAAACTAATTTTCTTAGCGCACTTGTAATTTTAGAGCATTTTAAAAATTTTTTTAAAAATTTTTATTTTTAATTTTTTTCTATTTTACGCCATTTCTATTTAAGAGCATGACGAAGCTGTCCGCCTTCTAATAATATTTCCAATCTTAACTTATGAATAAACGATGCGTTTAATTGAGTTTTTTTGCTATAAAGAAAAAATTTGTAAGATTAAACTCTAGTGCGGACAACTCAAGAAAACCACCAAAATATTATACATACAAAGTTATAATAAAAACTTTCAATATATCGTATTTTAAGGTTAGGTTTGTCGAGTTTGATATCTAATTTCCAATCCAAGCTCATAAAAAAATAACAAGTCCAAATGATTTTTTATTTTAACAAAAATTATTGTACTAATATAACTTTAGTGCGAACAAGTCATTATATTTGTTTAATTTAAGAATTTAAAAAGATATCGATAAAATAAAAAAAGCAAAACTCGATTGCTGCAGGTTCGACATGCCGTTAAACCATTTGATAGATTTGCTCCAAAATTTGTATGCAATTAATTCGCTACTGTCTGAAAAAAACAAGCTTTGGAAAACTAATTTTCTCAGCGTAGTTTTAATTTTAGAGCACTTAAAAAATTTTCAAAAAAA
The DNA here is from genome assembly GCA_017163975.1 of Anastatus disparis. Taxonomy (NCBI): domain Eukaryota; kingdom Metazoa; phylum Arthropoda; class Insecta; order Hymenoptera; family Eupelmidae; genus Anastatus; species Anastatus disparis. The sequence continues at coordinate 1,317,402 of JAFFSR010000036.1, read as the reverse complement.
TTTTTATTTTTCATTTATTTTCTTTTTTGCGTTAACCATACTATAAATTTTCTCCAAAATTTTTATACGATTAATTCGCTATTGTCTGAAAAAAATAAGCCTTCGAAAACTAATTTTCTTAGCGTGGTTACTATTTTAGAAAATTTTAAAGATTTTAAAAAAAATTTCGATTCTTCTTTTCTTATTTTTTTTTATTCTACGTAAAGTACTTGATAGATTTGTTCTAAAAATTGCAGGGAAACTATTTGCGACTGCCAAAAGAAGGGAAAATTTATTTATTTAACCAGTTAGATCTCGAAAATTACTCGATAGATTTGCTTCAAATTTTGTATACTATCTATGTTTTCGTATAACTAGGCGGGAAGCTATTGAAAATTTGTATTCATAGTGTATTTTTTTTTATAGAGCCATTTTAAGAATTTGAAAAAATTTTCGATTTATAATTTTTTTTTTGTATTTTACGTAAGTTAATTGATGAATTTGCTTTGAGATTTCCATGGGAATAATTTGCATCTGCCAAAAGAAGGATAACTTTTATAAACCGATCTTTTTAGCGTAGTTTTCATTTTAGAAAATTTTAGTCTGTTTTCACATTTTAAGAGCAAGCCGGATTCGCTGTCCTTATCTAATTGAGATTTTCGTTATTTACTCAAGTATTAATCGGTGTATCTGCAAATTTAAGGTTAAGCGCAATAGATATTATTATTACAAATATGTATGCACAAGAAAACAAAAATCTACCGATTTGTTTTTGAGAAAAGTAAGGAACGCGAAAATATTATAAACATAAACTTTCACCTCGGCGTTCCTTACTTTTCTCAAAAACAAAGCATTAGAATTTTTTTTCTTGTGCATAAATGTTTATTATAATAATATCTATTGCGCTTAACCTTTAATTTGAAGATACACTGATTAATAGTTGAGTAAATAACAAAAAACTCAATTGCTACTCGGTCGGTATCAGGTTCTACTCCAGCCTGCTGTTAATGCATATCTGCTGAAATTTAATTGCGACTGAAACGTGCGACAGATTTGTAACAGATTGCCAATCGAAACGTGCGATTCAAAGATAAGAATAAACGCGCAAACTTGCAGCAAAATCGAAACAGTCTTCCGTAAGAATATTACAGCAGTAATTTACTACAGAATTACATAAGAAAGACATAAGTTAAGAGCAGGTCGTATATCTCTGTCCTTTTCTAATCAAAGAATTAAGTTTTTTGCAAAAACTAATAATTGTATCAAAAAAGAAGGAGATAGCCCCATCTCGTATAATAAAAAGCAAGATTTTCTTTGATGAGGAAAAATTATTTTTATCAATTCGTTTTGAAGAAAACCTTGAAAAATTTAAAAAATAGAGGTTAGGATGGACAATTCAGTTTTCCAAGGTTTTCTTAAAAACGAAGCGATAAAAATAATTTTTCCTCATAAAAGAGAATCTTGCTTTTTATTATACGAGATGGGGCTCTCTTCTTATTTTTTGCTACAATTATTAATTTTTGTGAAAAAATCAATTCTTTGATTAGAAAAGGACAGATATACTCGACCTCCTCTTAAATGCAATTATATGACAAGAATAAACACGCAAACTTGCAGCAGAATCGAAGCAGTCTTCCGTAAGAATGTTGCAGCAGCACTTTACCCCAGAATTACATAAGTATGACATAAGTTGAGCGCAATTATATGACGATAATAAACTCGCAAACTTGCAGCAGAATTGAAGCAGTCTTTCGTAAGAACCTTGCAGCAGCACTTTACCCCAGAATTAGATAAGAATTACATAAGTCAAGTGCAAATATATGCCCACTAGTTATATATTAAAATCACATTTGAATAAATATAAAAAAATTAATGAAACTCAAAGAGCTCTATGAGAAAGCATTCCGCCAAAGCACTTGGCAGCGTTTTTAAATTTCGATAAATTTGCAATCTTCCGCTTTTCATTTATTTGAAATAAATCGATATCTACAAGTACAAAAAATTTTAATATTTATTTCTATAAAAAAATGAAATATATTTTTGAGTTATTTTTGATCGGTAAAGTAGGTTCAAAGCAGACCCTTCCCAAACAGCATGAAACTTGCTGCAAGGTTGTGGTAAGGTTGCTTGCAAAGTTGGTAAGGTTGTTGCAAGGTTTCACTGCAAAGTTTCAGTAACTTTGAGAGGAGGTCACGTATCTCTGTCTCTTTTCTAATCAAAGAAATTATTTTTTTACAAAAACTAATAACTCCAGCAAAAAATGAAGAGAAAGCCGTATCTTGTATTAAAAAAAGTAATATTTTCTTTGATAAGAAAAATGTCAAGAATAAGCGAGCGGCATCACTCTGAAGTTGCTCCGCCATTCTGTGCTTATGTTTTGTTGGTTGCAGCGCTACGGCTCAACAGCGGTCATCGCCTTGATTACACAAAGCTGCCAGTTGAAAGCTAGCTTTCGCACATAGAGCCACGCTCCGTTACTAAGATTGATATATAGATATTTTGTACTTATTAAAAAAATTGTTCTCTTTTAATAAATATATTTCAACAGGTTATAGGCCAGGCACGCTTTAACAGCGCGTGTTTTCTTTTTTGTGTTTCTTTAAAAAAGGCTATAGTGTTGGTGCTATAAGAAGGAAGGAGAAGAAAGAGGAGAGTTTTACATTTTAGTTCGAGAGCGTCGCGAGCAGCCATATTGAATTGCTTGTGTTTTAGCTGGAAGTTTTGCTGTTGGAGTTTTGCAGTTTGAATCTTTTCTTAAGTTGTCAAATCTTGTTGGTGGAATGTCGGCTGACCAGGATAGGAAAATGTTTGACGTCCCTCAGTCTCGGGGTGAGTTTTCTTTACTGACGGTGGAAAATTCATTATTAAAAATTGTCTTTAAATTTAATTGAAAATTTTAGTATAAAATTTTTTTTTTTTTGTTGTTTGAAAATTGAAAGTTTTTATTAATGGAAATGATTGTTTATTTTATTAAAAATTTTATTTTATTGAAAATTTTGTTTGTTAAGAATTTAGAAGAGAGGAATTTTTACAGAGGGTGATTACTGAATTTTACAGATAAAATCAGGAAAAAGAAAATTGTTTAAAAATTTTTTTTTATTATAAAAAAAAGAGAATCGTCAATTAAAATTTTTAATATAAAAAAAAAAGAAAAGGGAATTATTTCTTTTGTTTTTGCTGGACGTGTGTGGACGTGTGTGGCGGCCATGTTTATTTCTCTCTCTCTCTCTCTCTCTCATATTCTTTCTCCTCTTCTTTTAGCGTTCGTTCTCGTAAAGAGGGAGTAACTTGACGTAGACGCATGTCAAGTTCGGGCTACAGAATTAACTGTATGTATAAAATGATGTCCAAATGTACTCTGAACGAGTTGAACGAATTAAATTGAAAATACATGCATGTGTATGTGTATGTATACATATATGTATAATTTTTTTTTTATACGATAATGTACATACGTGCGTATTCTACGCGTATTAAGATGGAATATGTATTACTTTATGAATAGCTTGATTAATTTAATTTTTCTTTTGTTTTGTATAAATCTAAAATTAATAAGTTTGAATTATTAACAGACGAGAGGAACGTCAGGTTGTTTTTGCTTCTGCAAGATCAGGAGCTACAAATCTCTGAAAGACATCCTGGAGAAGGGATGTATCCTGAAGTGAATAGTGAAGGAGAGATTTTTATAATTACGTCTTCAGGCGTTGAATATCCTATAGGTTTGATTAGAAGGCTTGAAAATTAAATTGATTTAAAAAAAAAAATTAATTTAATACAATTTATGCATGCAATTCAGATTCAAATTTTGTTGGCCGGTGCATGTGGTGTGGTGCATGTTGTTGCTGCTACACTGCGTGTATCGATACAGGCTGTAAGCTTTACTCTATTAATTGTTGTACGTTAATTGAGTGAGTCTTTTATTTATAAATACCAGCCTCAAATATATAATAATCTATTAATTGTTGTACGTTAATTGAGTGATTATATATTATAATTTAATTTATGTGAGTCTCTATTTTTTTAAGTGTTGTACCTTGAAGAATTATAACTCATTAAATAATTGAATTACAGATTTATCTAATGTCAATGAGGAGCTGCTGGACTCGGTAAGAAGAGAAATAGATAAATCAAAGGTCAAGGAGGTGGCTTTGACTGAGAAGCCCACTTCAAGCCAACTGAAAGAGGCTCGGCCCAAAAAGCTGGATGTAAAGGAGGATAAAGGTGCACCGCGAGATAAGTTGGATGTTCCTAAGTTCGAGACGCAACAAGGTTCGCAGAGCTCTAATGACGAGCTGAATCTTAAGTTGCAAGGTAATAAATCCACCCTAGTTATTAAAATGACAGAAAAAGTCAAACTGGATTTGAATCTGAATAAACTCCGTAAGAGAACAAGGGCACTAAAAGTAGATTCATTCAGTGAATCTAATTTAAATCTAAACTCTTATACAGATCCTGAAACGGAAATGTATAATAATTTTAATATGTTTACAGAAATCATGGAAAAGCTGGAGAAAATGCAGAGAGATATTGGGAGTATAAGGAAGGAATCCTATGAGAATATGGACCAGACGGCACTGGTCATATCAAATTTCAGACGCTCTATTGATGATAGGTTAAATTGGATCGAGAATAAAGTCAATAAATGGGTCAAAGAGGAGTATGAAGAATATCAATCAGCTGGAGATAAAAAAGGACCTGAGGTAGTAACAAGCTTGAGTGACAATACAAATTCCACTGAAGAAACTGATGGAATTTTAAATAAAAATTATATAACTCGAGTAATCCAAAAAGAATTAGGAAAAATAAATTTAATAAATAATAATTCAAACTTGACGGATAAAATTCAAATTGAAGTTAATAATAAAGATAGTACAATACGTAGAGAATATAAATTAACTCCAGATTCAGATATTGATTCTTTTATGGATTACTTGAATTCAGAATTGACAATTCGCGATTTATTATATGTGATTAATTCCTCAGCTGGATTGGACCGTGTTGTAGATTCTGCTAAGTTGGAAAAAGACAAAATTAGAGTCAGAGATATTCTTATAAATAGAATAGACAAATCGTATCATTTTAAGGTTTCTCAGATTCGTGATCCAGTAGAGATGTTAAAAGAAATTAAACGTTTTAAAACTTCCGAATCAGCACTTACTACAACCAGCTTGAGGAAACAGTTACATAAAATCAAGTATAACCCAAATAAAGAAAAGGCCTCGGTCTTCTGGGATAGATTTGATAAAATAGTTCGATTATATAATAAACTACCTCAAACTCCAAATTTGTCTGAAATTGAAATCAGATATGCTTTCTTTGAAGCTATAGTTACTAATAACCCAAAAGTTAGAGCTTTTCAAATATTTAACAAAAATGCTACTGGAGAAATGCTAACTCTAAATCAACTAAAAGATTACATTCTTCAACAGGATGCAGCTCGAGATGAAGAAAAAGCAGCTGGACAAAAAGACAGCACCGGCGGTGTGACCTCATACTATGTGCCACATCCAGGAATCCAATGTGTAAACTGCGGTAATAAAGGTCATTACAAAGACCAATGTACAAGAAAAGGAAAAATGTGTTTCCGTTGCAAGCGGTATGAGGGTCATGTCCGTGCGGACTGTCCGTATTCAAATGCACAGCTGGAAAAGATTTTGAAAGAAAATGAGCAGCAAAGAAGGTATGATAATTTTGATTGTTTTAGGGATAGAAAAAGGGTGACAAATCGTTTCACTATTAAGCGAAAAATAGACTACGCACAAACTCGCGGTGACACTAAACGATATAAGTTTGACAAAAATCGAGGTCGAAGTCACTTACGAGGAAGTGGTAAATCAAGTATCACTAGAAATGATAAAATGAAAGGTGGACCAGAATTAAAATTAAAAAATGGTGAGTGCGTAGGTCTACTTACAAAAGATAAGCTCGATACGATAGGCCAAAGTAGTGAAAATCAGCTAGTTAGATTTCTGACAGATTCGGGTGCTATGGAGCACATGTCAAATTGTAGGTTAATTTTTAGAACACTCAACGAAAACATCAAAACCGAAGTTAAATGTGCAAACAAGGATGATTACGCAACAATAAAATCGGAGGGAGTTAGTCAGATCTCAGGACATGTTAATAACAAATTATTGAATTTATATAATGTAATTTATGCCAATACATTGTCGGAGAACTTACTTTCACTTCGGAAATTTGTTGATGAAGGATTGAGCATTTATTTAGATAATAAATGCATAGATATTTTTGATCCACAATCACAAGAAACACTAATTTCAGGAATTTATGAAAAATCCTTTTGGATTATAACATTGGAGTCCAGCAGCTCGAATAATGATGAAGAAACATGCAAATCTAAAGTCAGCAAAATTGTTGCATATATAGCTACAAGACAAAAAGAATATGATGATAAAATAGAAAAGACAGATGAAGAAGACAAGCTTGACACTAAAAAGGAAGAAATTAATAAAAAGATTGATGAACAAAAGAAAATGAATTTCAATAATGAAGAACACCTCAGATACTCGAATTTTCAAGATACACTTAAAGACCGAAAAATAAACAAGATGGAAAAAGTAAAAACAGAAAATACAGATGAAGATTGTTACAAAGTCAATAATAAAATGCTATGGCATGTAAGGTTAGGTCATGCTTCCTTGAAATACTCAAAAGAATTTCAAAAGAAATTTCCAAATATAAAAGGACTAAAAGAAGTAGTATTCGATGATTCAATTAAAGAATGTGAAGCATGTATAGTATCAAAGTTCAATAGATTACCTTTTAGCTCGACTAGACAGAGAGCCACAAAACCTCTACAAATAGTTCATTCCGACTTTATGGGTCCAATAAAACCTGCTTCACACAAAGGATATACATTTATTTCAGTATTTATTGATGATTTTTCAAGAGCAGCAATGGCATACCCTATGAAAACTAAATCTGAAGCTGGATATTGTTTGGAAATTTTTATCACATCTACTAGAAATTCATTAGGATATGATGCAAAATTTTGCTATCTTCGATGTGACCAAGGTACAGAATTTACAGGAGGACACACTACAGAAGTACTAAATAAGTTTGATGCTGAATTAAATACAGCTAGTCCTGATACACCTCAGCATAATGGTGTTGCTGAGCGATTCAATCAGACCATTCAAAGGAAAGTCAGAGCACTAATGTACGATACAAATCTACCTGAAAATATGTGGGATTTAGCAGTGAATGCGGCTGTATACTTCTACAACAGGACTCCTCATAGTTCGAATGATATGATACCACCTCTACAAAAATTAAATCCAAACTTTAATCTTCATCTAGAACAACTTAAACGTTTTGGCTGCATTGCATATATGAAAGTGCAAAGAAAAGTTGGAAATAAGTTTGATCAGCTGGGCAAAAGAGTTGTATTAATAGGATACAAACCAATAGGATATATTTTTATAAAACCGGAAGAAGGCAAATACTATGAAAGCAAAGATGCTCGATTCGATGAAAAACAAGTATATGGAGATAGATACAACAAAAATAGCATAAAAGATTGGAACAACTCAATGGAAGAAATAGATCGCGAAAATTGGTTTTTACAGTTTGAAAATGAAAAAGAAATTTTGATCTCTGAAACGGAGGGAGAGAAAAGGAAAAGAGGACGTCCAAGGAAAGAGTAATTACAACCTCAAGAAGAACATGAACTTGGATCAGATATAAATTTGCTTGAGAATGAAGAAATTAGTACATCTATAGCCACAACACAGAATGATCCAAACTCATACCAACAAGCCATGAAATCAGAAGATAATTATGAATGGGAAAAAGCTATTAACTCCGAACTGCAATCTATGGAAAAGAACAAGGTTTGGAAAATTGTTGATAGACCATCAAATGTTAGTGGAGAAAAACCAAATATTATAGATTCAAGGTGGGTTCTGAAAAGAAAAATTGGAACAAATGGAGACAAAAAGTATAAAGCTCGACTGGTTATAAGAGGTTTCAAAGATAAAAATTCATATGAATTGAATGAAACTTACGCACCAGTTTCGCGATTGCCTTTAATTAGAGCCGTGCTAGTTATAATAAACAAGCTTGATCTGGAAGTAAGACAGTTGGATGTAAAAAACAGCTTTTCTAAATGGCAAAATAGATAATGAAATATACATGGAAATACCCGAAGGTATTGACTGCTCACTTGATTTAAGAAGAAGCAAAGTATGCAAAATCGAACGTGCTTTATATAGATTAAAAATAAGTCCGAAGAGATGGCATGAAAGGTTTTCAGAAGCAGCTGAAAAACTGAATCTAGATTCTCATGACTCTGAACCATGCCTCTTTACATGGCATGAAAACAATAAGCTCTTAATACTGTTATTATATGTGGATGATATGCTGATAGCTAGCAATGATGAAAACAAGTTAGACGATATTAAACAGAAACTTATGTTGGAATTCGAAATGACTGACTTAGGAGAACCAAAGAACTTCTTAGGTATAGAAATTGAAAGAGATAGACAAAATCATACTATAACACTTAAGTTGGAAGGTTACATCAATAATCTACTTAAACGTTTTGGATATAGTGAAATGCATTTGCAAAGAACACCAATGGTAACAAGTCAAGTGGCAAATAGAGAACGACGTGAAAGAGAAGAAACAGAAAATCAAGTAAAGTATGTCTCAAATAAGATAAATGGACCTTACAGAGAAATAATTGGTTCTTTTCTCTATCTTGCAAATACTGTACGCCCAGATATATCATATACTGTAAATGTATTGAGCAGACATCAAAACAATCCAACTGAAGAAGAATGGAAAATGGTAAAACGTTTATGCAGATACTTGAAATATTCCAAAAGTCTAGGACTAAAGTTTGAAGGAAAGCTGGAAAACATGCAAGGATACTCAGATGCAAGTTTTGCTGATTGCAAAGGATCATTGACAACGAGTGGTTTTGTTATTAAATTGTACGGTGATACAATAGCCTGGAAAACACATAAACAGTCTTACGTAGCTCTCTCAACATGTCAAGCTGAGTATGTTGCGATGAGCGAAGCATGTCAGGAGATGGTATCATTGAAAAATTCATTAAGTCTGATATTGAAATGTTCCTTTACACCTATGACTCTGTGGTGCGATAATAAAGCTGCAGAAGCCAGTTCACAAGTTAGTTATACAAATAAACTTAGACATATGACAGAAGTTCGAGAACATTACGTTCGTGAATGCGTTGCCAGAAATCTAATAACAATAAGATGGATTGCTTCTAAACAACAAATTGCTGATATATTCACTAAGGCCCTACCCTTTGAATTACATAATAGCTTGACTTCATTACTAATGAATAATAAATTAAAATTGTAAATTTTTCTTTCTTTACAGATCCTAAATAAAGTTTTCAGCTGGAAATGAAGTGAGTCAACTCAGAGAGATTTGCTCGGGAGGGAGTGTCAAGAATAAGCGAGCGGCATCACTCTGAAGTTGCTCCGCCATTCTATGCTTATGTTTTGTTGGTTGCAGCGCTACGGCTCAACAGCGGTCATCGCCTTGATTACACAAAACTACCAGTTGAAAGCTAGCTTTCGCACATAGAGCCACGCTCCGTTACTAAGATCGATATACAGATATTTTGTACTTATTATTAAAAAAATTGTTCTCTTTTCATAAATATATTTCAACAAAAAAATTAATTTTATTGCTTCATTCTCAAGAAAACCTCGAAAAACCAAATTGTCCACCCTAACCTCTATGATTTAAGTTTTTCAAGGTTTTCTTGAAAACGAAGCAATAAAATTAATTCTTTCTTATCAAAGAAAATATTGCTTTTTTGATACGAGATGCGGCTTTCTCTTCATTTTTTGCTAAAGTTATTATTTTCTGTAAAAAACTCAATTCTTTGATTAAAAAAGGACAGAGATACGTGACTTCCTCTTAATATGTCCCTTGCACAAATCTTTCTGCAAAGTCTTATGAAATCTTGCCACAAAGTTAACATGTAACATAAGAGCAACCTTTCGATGAAAGATTCCTGCAAGGTTGCTTAAAAAGGTTCTTGCAAGATTGCAATAAATTTTCACTGTTCTTTGCAACTGTTTTTCTAACTTTTCAGTAACCTTACAGTAATTTTCCAGTAAAATGTAAAAAAAATATGTAAAAGAAAGGTAAAAGAAATATTAATACAAATCTGTATTAAGAATCATTTGAAATATTCGGTTCTTTTTATTTCTGTTTCTGCCCCACCTAAAATAATTGCGTGATTATCACGTAATTTTCATATAACTATTACGTGATTATCCCATGATTATCACGTGGCATTAACGATCAAAATATCACGTAATAATCACGTAATTCATAAAAAAAATACACCACAAAAAATAACGTGATTATCAGGAAATTATCACACAATAATCACGTAATTTGAAAAAAAACACCTTACTAAAAATAATCAGCGATTAGCATTTGATAATAACGTGATGATCACATGATTATCACGTAATTATTACATGGTGATCACGTATTGAAAAAAAATATTCTACTGAAAATAATTACGGGATTATGTTATGATTATGTGATAATCACTAGTTTTAAAAAAGAAAAACCTTACTAAAAAAAATCCCGTAATTATCATGTGATTCAGAGAAAAAAAATATGATTATAGGGTAATAATTCAAGAAATTATCACGTGATTATAAAGTTACATTGCTATAATTTAATATTTTTTATTATTTTTTCTTAATCACGTGATTATTTTTAATAGAGATATTTTTTTATATAATCACGTGATTATTACGTGATTTTCACATGGTAATCGCGCGATTATTTCCAGTTGGAGATTTTTTTCTTAATCACGTGGTTATCCTGTTATAATGTTGTGATAATCCCGTGATTATTTTCAGTAATATTCTGTTTTTTTTTCTTTTGTCAAATCACGTGATTATCACGTACGCATCACGTGACATTTTTCTCGTTAGCGTCACGTGATAATTAAGTGATAATCGTGCGATTATTTTCGGTAGGGTGCAACCAACTAGCAACCTTACGATAACCATTTAATAAATGGTTGAAAGTTACCTTCTCGTTACTTTCCGAAAACAATTTCTTGATAAATTATTGCATTAAAACCTTGCGCCAACTTTACACTAATCTTTCAGTGAAAGGTTGCAAGAAAACTTACAGCAACCATTTCTTAACAATTTTTCAAAATATTTCTATAGGATTAAAGCAAGATTTTATAGAGAACTTGGCTCATGGAAAATATTTGTTGGGAAACTTTGTATCCAGTTTATTACGATACTTATTAAATCATTTATAATACATTTCTGCAAGAATAAAGCAAGGTTTTATTGAAATGTTCTAATATAAGATTGCTGCAATATTGCTGCGAGGTTTCAAAGCTTGTTTTATTTGTATTGCTGCTGTAGAGTTGCATTTTAAGTTTGCTGCAAAATTTTATTGTAACTTTACAGCAGCTTTAGTAGGTTGTTTTTTAGAAACATTATTGCAAGGTTGCAGCAAAGCTTCTCCGTACTGTTCCATCGCAAAATTGCTGCAACATTGCAGCGAGGTTTCAGTGTTAGTATTATTTGAAATGTTGCTGCATAGTTGCAGTAAAAGCTTCTGGCAAAATTTTATTGTAACCTTGCAGCGACCTTTTGTGAAATGTTTTTTTAAAACATTATTGCAAGGTTGCAGCAAAGTTTCTCTGTGAGGTTTCAATGGTAGATTATTGCAATATTGCAGCGAGATTTCAGTGTTAGTATTATTCGAAATGCTGCTGCGAGGTTATAATGAAAGCTTGCGGCAAAATTTCATTGTAACCTTGCAGCAATCTTTCGTGAAATGTTTTTTTGAAACATTATTGTAAGGTTGCAGCAAATTTTCTCCGTAATGTTTCATAGCAAGATTGCTCCAACATTGCGGTGGGTCGTGAGTGTTAGTATTATTTTGAATGCTGTTGCAAGGTTACAGTGAAAGCTTGCGGCAAAGTTTTATTGTAACCTTGCATCAACCTTTCGTGGAATGTTTTTCCGAAACATTAATGTAAGGTTGCAGCGTAGTTTCTCCGTAATATTTGAGTGCAAGATTACTGCAATATTGCAGCAAGGTTGCAGTGCTTGTACTATTAGAAATGCTGCTGCAGGGTTATAATGAAAGTTTGCGGCAAAATTCTATTGTAACCTTGCAGTCACCTTTTGTAAAATGTTTGTTTGAAACATTACTGCAAGGTTTCTGCAAAATTAGTGTGTAATGTTTCAGTGCAAGATTGCTGCAATAATGCAGCGAGGTTCCAGTGTTAGTATTATTCGAAATGCTGCTGCATGGTAACAGTGAAAGCTTGCGGCAAAATTTTATTGTAACCTTGCAGCAATCTTATGTAAAATGTTTTTTTAAAACATTATCGCAAGGTCTCAGCAAAGTTTCTCTGTGAGGTTTCAATGGTAGATTACTGCAACATTGCAGCAAGGTTTCAGTGTTAGTATTATAATACAGTGTTAGTATTTTTCGAAATGCTGCTGCAAGGTTATAATGAAAGCTTGCGGCAAAATTCTATTGTAACCTTGCAGCAATCTTTCGTGAAATATCTTTTTGGAACATAATTGCAGGGTTGCAGTAAAGTTTCTGCGTAAGGTTTCAATTCAAGATTACTGCAATATTGCAACGAGGTTTCAGTGTTAGTATTATTTGAAATGCCGCTGCAAGGTTGCAGTGAAAGCTGGTGGCAAAATTTTATTGTAACCTTGCAGCAACCTTTCGTGAGATTTTTTTCCGAAATATTATTGCAAGGTTGCAGCAAAGTTTTTTTGCAAGGTTTCAATGCAAGATTGCTGCAATAATGCAGCAAGATTGCAGTGTTAGTATTATTAGAAATTTGGCTGCAAGGTTGCAGTAAAATCTTGCAGCAATATTTTATTGTGACCTTGCATTGCAACATTGACTGTAACCTTACATTCTGTGTAAGTTAAAGAAAAAGGTATCAAAATGTCAGTTTCGTTCCCTGTCCAAAAAAAATGCCATATTTGACCTTTTTTTACGTTAAAATAATCGAATGATTTTAAGTTTAAAGTTTTTACTGCAATCTACAGGGTTTACTGTAAATATTTTCTTTGGTTTTAAACTCAAAATTAAGAAATTAATATCTAATCAGAATGCTTACTTTTTGTCCAATAATTTTTTCAAAAATATTGATCATAGAGCTTTTGGCTTCAAAAAGGCGCGCTTTTCTTAGCGTTTCTCAGCGACATTTGATGGTCAATTATCTTAATTGAGTTATTTAGTTACCGACCAAGATGAAAAGAGTGAGAGAAGCTGTCTAAATAACAGAAGACAAAATATATAAGTAAGATATTATATATTCTACGTCGGTCAATGTGACTGAGCACAAGGACCGTTGGAGCTAGACTGAATACAAGGAAGTAACTTGCTCGCTGTTACTCGCTTGTTTGACTTGACGCCTGCGCAGAGGCGTTCGCATGTATACGCTTATGTGTCTCTGTGCGTCTACAGCGCCATACTCATACATACACCGTGTGCGTGTCCCTACATCACTTCCCCTCCCTCCAACAAAAAATGTGTGGGTAGTTTTTATTTTTAATTGTAAGTACAAAAAGTATGTGTTGTATTGTACTAATTCATTTATCACACGTTATGATATGAAATTTAATCATCACACTAGAGGTTATTCCTCTGATCACAACTAATGCCAAAAATTTACAATGGGTACTCATAAGATTAAGAAATCATTCTGCATACAATAAATTCATCACAATCATTCATCGCAATCACTCATACATTACCGTAGGGTTAGTGTTCGCTTAATTATAATATATGTTTTTTTTAATAATACTTATTTATCACAAAGAGGTTGCTAATGTTTTTAATTTAGAATATCTATTGTTTACAACAACAATTGTTTTATCACAATAAAGCATTTTAACTATTTACAACAGTGATTATTTTTACTATTTTTTTTATCTCAGTACAGTCTTTCTATTCACAGCTTAGATAGTACATTGTTAATCAAGGGAGAAAATAGGTGGTTTTTGCCCGAGTCGAGTTTGGCACCCGAGCGAAGGAAGGGCCACAATAAAGACGAGGGCAAAAACACCTTTACTTCCGTGTTTAACATAATACTTTTTTATACACGAAGAACGTTCAATTCAGCCTCACTGAATATATATTCATTAATAAAACAAAGGTATAACGACATCAATATACAATATAAAAAAATATGAAAATAAAACTGTTGAATTTATCTGGGCAAGAGGGAGCGTGAGTCGGGAGCAGAATACGGTCAAGATCAAATTTTTTGTGGACGACTCGAGGAGCAAAGCCCCCTGCTTTTAATAAAATAATTTAAAAATCATTCAATTAAAAAAGAATTAAAATTAAAGAAATTGCCCACTAACCAATCAGCTTACTGTCAGATCAACTCATCAGACCTGACGATGTGTATACTCATCAATCCATCAATCCATTGACCCATTATCCCATCGCTCCATGTAACTATTAACCCATCGAACCATTAACCCATTGAACTATCAACCAATCGAGCTATTGACTCAGTGATCTCTAAATCCATCGACCTATTGACTTATCAACTTATCAATCTATTGATCCTTCGTTCCATCAACCCATCGACAAATTCATCTATCCGTCGATCAACCCATCAACAAATTCATCTATCTGTCCATCGACCCATTAATTCATCAATTCAGCAACCCATCAACATATTCATTTATTGGCTCATCGATATAATTATTTATCCCATTATCGACCCATCGCTATATTTATCAATTCGCCCATCGAACCATTATTGGCCGTCATTTCATTGCCCCATGAATTCATCTACTAATCCATTGACCTATCATTCTATTTATACATTCGATTTATCCATTCAGTATAGCTTCAAGACATGAAAAGTAAATTTCTTATTGGAAACGGAAAAAATCACGCTTGTGATTGACAACTTCTTTTTTGCCCTTGGGTAAAAATGAGCTATTTTAGCCTCTAAGAATAGACATCAAAAATTGAATTTTACGTTCTGAATGTGAAAAAATATTATTCATAGAGGAAATCTTCCGGTTCACAAGGACCCTTATTTACGCAGTGTATTTACTGAATTATTACACATTACATTGCATCATGTATTTATAATTTTTATAATATAAGTTTTAATGAGAACATTTTTATTTATATCTTAATATATACATTCTTTATTAATTAACGCACTGAAGGTGCTAAAACTGTAATTTAATTACAGTCAAATTATTAGTAGATGCACTGATTTGGATGCAAACACATTATACAGTATTTCAATTAACTATAGATCTAAGTATTGTTTTACACTTAAGCCTTACTTAATTGCAAAAATTTGCGCATTAGCTAATACAGTCAAATGCACTTAGATCGTCTATCTACTGATCAAAGCAATTCAATCGATGGTGGCTTGATGCATGCACGTTTATCTAGAAATCTTTTTATCTATTGATGTTTTATCTAATCGTCTCATAACTGAGTGCAGCTCTGGATGTCTAGTGGAATAAACAAGTGCTTGTTTAAGGTTTTATTTAGTGCACTTGACTGTTAAAAAAATATGCATTATGTACTCTTCCCACCTTAGTCAGAATTGTCGCGTGACTCTAATATACATATGATATATTAACTGAAACAAAATGAAAAACTATTAACAAATGAGTTTACTAAAATAAAAGGTAATAAAAAAGGAGATATTTAACGAGAAAGGTGTAAGGCTATTGCACAATTTACAAAAAAGGTTAGTTTATTGTCGAAGCGGACTTGGGCTCGCGAACTTAATATATATTGTACCTGAATTCAAAGCACTCATAGAAGGTGTCGTTTAGCAGGATCTAAGGGGAAAATACCAGAATTCTTATCATTAATCATATTTTTTATACATTCGTTAAAAAGTGCTTAAATCTCCTCTGATTTAATGATAGTATTCGGCTTGCGTTTTTTATACAGTTTAGGAATCAAGTGCGAGAAATTACACATATATCTGACTAAGGTTTTGTCGCTAAATCTTATTCTTCCATCTAATTTTTGACTCCCTACTTCAATCGGATCAACTTTTTTTCTTTTTAATATGCTAGGGATGAATTTCTTTCTTTTGGGTTCCGAAGGAGTTTGTAGGGCTGGAGTTTCAGGAGGAGTCACATTGTCTACAATAGGAGAGGAAATAGGTAAAATTATTATTTCTCCCGGTGCGTCTACTAATGCATCGCTTTGCCGTATCATGTCCGAATTTTTGTTTTCAATTGATGACTCCACACTAGTCGACTGAGCGCCGTCGTTATCAACGCTGTTGATATCCCCTCCTCCGGCAAAGACTCATCCGCGCCATTACTTCTATGTATTTGCACTTGATGCGTTATAAGACAGGGTTCAGCAACAAAATCTGATTTATTTATTTGAGCTAGCTCTTGGCCATGTGTTTTATATGCACGGGGTGCAGAGTCATTATACCGAGAGAGTGGGGGTCACAAAGGCTCTACTATTAGAACTCATAGGGACCAATAGAACGCAAACAGCGGCGTATCATCCTCTGACGAATGGCCTGATCGAGAGATGGCATAAGCAGTCAAAAGCTGCATTAATTTGTCTTGCATAAAACTACGACTGGATGAAAGTCTTATCACATATTTTATTGGATCTGCGTACGAGAGTTCATTTAGATACCGATGCAAGTCGTTCTAGTCGTTCATAATGACTCTGCCAAGCCCTTCGACTTCAAGGATCTAGCGAACTACACACATGTTCTCGAATGAGCTACAGCGGTCAAACCACCACTAACACAGCCGTACACCGGTTCTTACAAAATTATCTCACGACACCAAAATGGACGTACTCTCACCTTAGATAAAAACATCACTGTTAATCTAGAAGTAAGCACATAGCTGTTAATTTAGAACGCGTAAAACCAGCATATTTCTTAGCAGAAGAATGCAGTAATGTAAATGATGACGTAAATAATTCTACACTGAAAAAAGTCGAATTCACGCGCTGCAAAGTTGATTGTTGTAAATGATGTGGACAATGTTTGCAGCTACTAATGACGGAAAATCGCAATAGGAGAGTGCGTAATATCGCAGGCAATCATTCAATCTTTCTGTATGGAAGATTACATTGATCTGAGCAGAGCGCTACGACTAAACTGCTTTGTCGCTCTGACTCTTCGTATTGAATGAATGCGAAAGCCGAAGGCAAACGCAGCGAGTGAACTATGTAATCGCTCGCTACGGTTCTTCGTTCTCTAACGTGTACAGAAAGCTGAATCCGAGCACAGCGATTTATTACGTAGAGTTATTAATGCCTTAATATCTGATTATTTTTTTCTTATTTTTAGATTTATTAGGAAATTTAAAGTCCAATAGTTAAAAAAACTATACTAATAAATCAACTAATAAATCTAAAAATAAAATAAATTGAGAAAGAAAGGCAGTTTTTGTGTATATTAAATAGTAATTTTTCACCTATCAGGTAAGCTAAAAAATCCACATATTGTAATTTTGAAAAATTCAATTACGTTGTATGCATGTTATTTTCAACAAAAATAGTTTTATTAAATTTTTACAAATTTTATTTTTTTTAGTAAAAAATTTATTAAATAAACAGTATAACAAAAAAATTTGAAAAAAAAAAATATTTCATTACGTTGAATTCTTAACCCCTAAATTTTTTTTGTATATTTGGAAACCAAATGTAACATATTCCCAGACTTATTGATTTTTATTATTCAACCGTATGAATTCATGTGAAATTTCTCATACACATATATACAAGCTCCATGGATTTGAAGTCAGACCTAACAGTATTATTTTACTAAGAATTCATAAAATGGAATAAAATAATATATGAACTAAAATTATTTCAAATAGAATTTAAAGATATATATATATATATATATATATATATGGGTACATCTTTAAAACTTTGAACATATGTCACTTTTTTCAAACAATTTCTAAACAGTTACTATTCTGTTATGTTAAAAAAACACACAATTGTGTTTGCGAATAAATTATCCGTTGAGAAACTAATGAACAAAATTCATTTTTTTAAAACCTATATTGAACGGTACTTTTGAAATTTCATTAATAATATCAAATATTTACGAAAAATGGCATAAATGGTTTTTGCTTAAATAGTATGGAAAAGAGAAAATTTTTAGAGTTTTTTTAAGAAATATAAATTAAACCGCACACAAATAATCTTTGAAAGAAATATGGAACTATTTTCTTACTTTTAAGTAATTTAATAGAGTATATTTTTAATATATAGCTATCGAAATTGAAATTTCACAAATTATTAATCTTTCTTCAAAAATCGTTCGAGATATCTTTATATTATTCTTTTTATTAATTAAAATAGAAGACTGTAATGAAAAGATAGTTTTAAAAATTTTTATTAAGAATGAAAAATTTGGAAAACTAATGTCGGTATTTAACATTCTTTAAAAAAAAAAAAATTCAACCAAAGAAAAATCACTATAAATATTGAAACAAGTAATGGCAATTCCAAGCTAGTAAATGATCTTTATAATATTACTCTTATTTAGGCTATATAAAGTTACACATGATTCTACTAATGTTTCAATTTTATGTATCTAAATTAACGGGATGTCGGAGCTGCAGTAATCAAGTTTTGCTTTTTTTATTTTATCAATATGTTTTTAAATTCATAAATTAAACAAATATAAATGGCTTGTCCGCACTAAAGCTATGTTGATATAATAATTTTTGTTCAAATAAAAAATCATTTGGACTTGTTATTTTTTATGAGCTTGGATTGGAAATTAGATATGAAACTCGACAAACCTAACCTTAAAATACGACACATTGAAAGTTTTTATTATAACTTATTATGTATATAGTATTTTGGTGGATTTCTTGAATTGTCTGCACTAGAGTTTAATCTTACAAATCTTTTCTTTATAGTAAAAAAACTCGATTAAACGGATCGTTTATTCATTAGTTAGGTTTAGAAATATTATTAGAAGGCGGGCAGCTTCGTCATGCTCTTAATTAAAAATTTAAAATAGCATGAAAATCATATGTAAATATTTTTCCTTCTACCTCAAGTGAACACAACTTGCGTATAAAATTTGGAACAATGTAATTAAAGTAAATAAATGTTTAGTAATAACATAATAAGTTTACTTATCCATAATCACATAAATTTTTCGAAGATTACAAAAATAATTTTCTTTTTGAATTTGTTATTTGTTTTATTTTTAATTTATTAGTATATTTATCAGTATAGTTTTTTAACTATCTGACTTTAAATATGTCCTAATAAATCTAGAAATAAAAAAAAATAATAAAAGATATTACGGCTTAAACAACTCTACGTAATAAATCGTTGTGCTCGGATTCAGCTTTTTGTATAGGTTAGAGAACTGAGAACCGTAGCGAGCGACTACACAGTTCATCCACTGTGTTTGCCTTCGGCTTTTGCATTCATTTAATGCGAATAGTCAGAGCGAGCGTCAAAGCAGTTTAGTCACTGTGCTTGGATTCGGCTTTCTGCATCATTCAATGCAAAGAGTCGCAGCGAACCACAACGCAGCTTAGTCGTAGCGCTCTGCTCAGATCAATGCAATCTTCCATACAAAAAGTTTGAAGGATTGCCTGCGATATTATTACGCACTTTCATATTGCGATTTTCCGTCATTAATAGCTACGAATGTTGTTCACATAATTCACAACGATCAACTTCGCAGCGCGTGAATTCGGTTTTTTTTCAGTGTAGAATTATTTAAGTCATCATTCACATTATTACATTTTTCTGCTAAAAAATATGCTCGTTTTACGCGTTCTAAATTAACAGCTATGTGCTTACTTCTAGATTAACAGTGATGTTTTTATCTAAGATGAGAGTACGTCTATTTTGGTGTCGTGAGATAATTTTATAAGAACCGGTGTACGGCTGTGTTAGTGGTGGTTTGACCGCTGTAACCCATTCAAAAAAAAACATGTTTGTAGTTCACTAGATCCTTGAAGTCGAAGGGCTTGGCAGAGTCATTATGAACGACTGGAACGACTTGCATCGGTATCTAAATGAACTCTCGTACGCAGATTCAATAAAACATGTGATAAAACTTTTATCCAGTCATAGTTTTATGCAAGACAAATTAATGCAGCTTTTGACTGCTTATGCCATCTCTCGATCAGGCCATTCGTCAGAGGATGATACGCCGCTGTTCGCGTTCTATTGGTCCCTATGAGTTCTAATAGTGAATTAAATAATTGCGACTCGAATTGACGCCCTATATCCGTGATTATAGTAACAGGTGCTCCATAACGCGTCACTCACGTATCGGAAAATGCACGTGCAAACGTTGGAGCAAATACGTCCCATAGAGGTAGTCCCTCTGGCCAGCGCAAGAATCTATCTATAATCGTAACGAAATATCTCTAGCCTTTACTCCCTGATAAGGGACTTACAATATCTATGTGCACAAGTGCGAATCTCGCATCCAGTTCAATAAAGTGCGATGGCAAAAACTTTAGAACGTTGAGAATCTAGGGTAAAACAGCCAGTGGATGACCACCTACCAGTGAATGACCGTTCTTTTTTAAACTTATTTAAAATGACAAACATTAAAAAAAATGATTTTAGAAAAGTTTTAACATATTTTTCTCTATTAAAATCAATAATGTACATAGTTCACAAAACTATTATTCAATTATTTTAGCAAAATAATAATTGTTAAAGAGACTAAACATGCAAATTTTTCAAAAAAGCACTATTATTCAGTAATTAACCTCAAATACTGAGATTTAAAAAATTACTTATTAACTTAAATATATACATAAATTTGTAAAATAATTTATTTCCAACATATAAAAGTGATTTTAAAATAGTAATATAACGACTTAGGTGCATTAAAACTAATAATAATATTAAATATTTAGAAAATTGTGATGGTCATTCACTGGCCGTACCTATTTTGAAGGTTTGCTAGTGAATGACCGAGCAATTACTTTCTATTCGCGAAGATACGGGAATATAAACCAATTAAGAGGAGGTCACGTATCTCTGTCCTTTTCTAATCAAAGAAATGATTTTTTTACAAAAACTAATAACTTTAACAAAAAATGAAGAGAAAGCCGCATCTTGTATCAAAAAAAGCAATATTTTCTTTGATAAGAAAGAATTAATTTGATTGCTTTGTTCTCAAGAAAACCTTGAAAAACCAAATTGTACACCCTAACCTCTATGATTTAAGTTTTTCAAGGTTTTCTTGAAAACAAAGCAATCAAATTAATTCTTTCTTATCAAAGAAAATATTCCTTTTTTTATTACGAGATGCGGCTTTCTTCATTTTTGCTAAAGTTATTAGTTTCTGTAAAAAACTCAATTCTTTGATTAGAAAAGGACAGAGATACGTAACCTCCTCTTAATTAGTTTTAAAAAATTAGAAAAAGAAGCACAAATTGTATTGCTTCTAAAAGAAAAGGTTGAAAGGTTATTAAGTTTTGTCACCAATCATCCTAAAAAAGATCAAATATTTGTTAGTTCTAGTCATCTTAATCAAGTTATATTTAATGATTTAACTACAAGACTGTTCTTAAAAATTCTAAGAATAAATAATAATGTTGTTTTTCTTTTAATAAATTTTGTTAGATTTTTAAAAAAGTTTATTTTTAATAAATATGCTTAAAAATTACATAACGAGATATCGGAACTGCTGCAAACAATTTTTGCTTCTTTTAGATTATTGATATCTTCTCAAATTTATTATGTAAACAAATATAATAACTTGCACGCACTAAAGCTATGTTAATATAATTATTTTTGTTAAAATAAAAATTCAGTTGAACTTGTTATTTTTTTATGAACATTAAATGAAAATTAAATATCAAGCTCGATAAACTTAACCTCAAAATACTATACATTAAAAATTAGTTTAAAATTTTTTATGTATAGTATTTGAATAGATAAACTTTCTTATTAATCATTTCACCAATTATTAATTTTAATTCTTACTCAAAAGAACCTCTGAAATTCCTTTTGGAGCAAAACTTTGATGTAAATGAAATGGTCATTCACTGGCCGACAAACAGTCATTCATTGGGTATGACTGGTCATTCACTGGCCTTTTGCAAATTTTTTAAGAAATTGTTAAATTAAAAATTTTTAATGGACAAATCAACACTTCCTAGTATTTAAAAAAAAAAATTAATATAATTTTAATTATATTTAATAATAATAACCATATGTTTTCGTCATATTTATTTAATTATTGACATCAAAAGAACGAGTTTTGCTAAATCGGTCATTCACTGGCTGTTTTACCCTACACCGTTTTTGCATTGTTCTTTAATTTCTTTGGCCATGTTAGGCTACACGTAATACTGTCTAACAAGCCTACCGGTTACATGCAGGGTTACCAGATGTGGCGATTTTTCGCAAATTTTCCCATTTAAAAGCATTGATAAATTTGCGAAAAATCGCCACATCTGGTTACCCTGGTTACATGACCTGAAGGGTGCGCGTTATTGATATAAAAGATTTTAAATACTTGCCGTCTAAAAGTTTTTAGTATGCACGGTTTGAATGTTTGTGCGGTGTAGTTGCGATAAATAGGCTGTATTTACAGTAGCATGGAAGTTCGGCAATTAAAAATTCCACCTGTGATAAATTAATAACGGTAAAATTTGCTCCAGTATGCTGAATCGTGGTTCATGATTATTCTTGAATCAACCATACGATACAAAATAACAATTTGATATTTTTTTATTTATCAAGTATTTTATATACAATAGGAGTAAATACGTATAACAAGCCATATAGAGATACCGAGTAAACATTTCATTATCACACAGTAGCTTTTTTTGTGACCGTTTCATTAATTATAAAAATACTTAATATCAACCGAAGATCGTTCTAGCAAATGTAATATGCATGCGAAAAGAGCTTGCATAAATTATTCACACTCATGGAAAATCCCGTGGTTTTAAATCCGATTGCTACAACTAAGCGTTTGAAAGATGTATCCTCGATATACTTATATTTTATACAAGTTCTCAGAAATAGCCCTAGCGTCAATCGCATTAGACGTGCATGTATGATACGATATAACCTATCTATTTACACGTGTTTTCTTGACTCGGTATAATATTATATACATAGTATGATACGACATAACCAAGCTATTTACACGTGCATTCATGATTCGGTATACGATTATATATAACCTGGTATACGCGAATCAATAGCTAGGTATAAGCTTACAGTAGTATCCTCGGTATGCATATACGTATAAATAACCAAGCTATTAATACGCGCACTCACACCTCGGCATAGTAATCTCAGTACGCATACACGCGCAAATAACCAAGCTGTTTACATGCGCATACTCACCGCAGTATGAACAGCTCGGTACACTAGCATATTAACCACGCTAAATACACACCGCGGTATAAACAGCTTGATATACTAGCATATCAACCACGCTAAATACACACCGCGGTATAAACAGCTCGGTATACTAGTATATTAACCGCGCTAAATATACACCGCCGTATAAACAGCTCGTTATACTAGTATATTAACCGCGCTAAATATACGCCGCGTTATAAACAGCTTGGTATACTAGCATATTAACCATGCCGAATATATACCACGGTATAAATAGCTCGGTATACTAGCATATTAACCGCGCTGAATATACACCGCGGTATAAACAGCTCGGTACAATAGTATGCCGTGCTATTTACCCGCGTATACATGCTTCGCTATACGAGCATACGTGTATAAAAATAGCTCGGTATACTAGCATATTAACCACGCTAAATATACACCACGGTATAAACAGCTCGGTACAATAGCATGCCGTGCAATTTACCCGCGTATACATGCCTCGCTATACGAGCATAGACAACGAGGCATACGTGTATAAATATAGCTCGGTATACTAGCATATTAACCGCGCTAAATATACACCTCGGTATAAACAGCTCGGTACAATAATATGCCGCGCTATTTACCCGCGTATACATGCCTCGCTATACGAGCATAGACAACGAGGTATACGTGTATAAAAACAGCTCGGTACAATAGTATGCCGCGCTATTCAGCCACGTTTACATGCCTCGCTATACGAGCATAGACAACGAGGTATACGTGTATAAAAATAGCTCGGTATACACGTATATACACCTAGGTTAACACATATGAACGCACGTATATTACGTGTGTCACGTTGATAATTTTATACTCGTCTCAAAGTTCGTCTGCATGTGTTCCTAGATGCATCATGTATGTTCTCATATCAATGCGTGCAATCAAACTTTAATATTTATTTAAATTAAGAAAAGGAGTTAAGATACGTTTTATTTTTTTTCCTCTGTGATAATTTATTTAGTTCCTCTGTGATAGTTTATTGTAAGAAATTGATTAGTTTTCATTTGTTTCTTAGAGGTTATGATATTGATATACACTAGTTAAATTATGTTGTAAATATACTGTATAAAGCATTATATTTCTGATTTTTGTGTCAAATAATTGATAAAATTTTTGCAATTTTCAATAAATTATACTTTTATTTAAAAATATAAAATATTGAACTAATTTACTTTTAATATAGCATTAAAATGATGAAATAATTAATTGGAAAAACAAATGGATATTTTAATTGATAATTTATTTTGTTAAAACAGTAAATTAATTTTATTGAATCAATCTTCGCGACATTTAGTAAGTCAAATATTTATTTGAAAATACAAAATATTATTTGATGCAGTTACTATATGCATATTGATGTAATGAAATAAGCAATTAGAAAAACAAATATGCATTTGAATAAATAAAAAATTTTTTTAAAACAATTAATTAATTTTATTCAACTAATATTTGTGATGTTTAGTAGAATCAAATATTTATTTTAAAAAATGAAAAATTTATTTGACTCAATTAAAATATTTGTATTAATGTAACAAAATATTTTATGTGTCGCCTGCACCTAAGGGATTTCATTGATTCAATTAAGCCTAACTTAATCCAAATAAATTTTTTTCTCAGTGTAGTATCATCTAATATCACCATTTGGTCAATTATTTGAAAAAAAATCAGAAATATAATGCTTTCTACAGTATATATACAAAATAATTTAACTTGTGTATATCAATATCATAACCTCTAAGAAACAAATGAAAACTAATCAATTTCTTACAATAAACTATCACGAAGGAACTAAATAAATTATCACAGAGGAAAAAAAAAATAAAACGTTTCTTAACTTCTTTTCTTAATTTAAATAAATATTAAGGTTTGATTGCACGCATTCATATGAGAACATACATGATGCATCTAGGAACACATACAGACGAACTTTGAGACGAGCATAAAATTATCAACGTGACACACGTAATATACGTGCGTTCATATGTGTTAACCTAGGTGTATATACGTGTATACCGAGCTATTTTTATACACGTATACCTCGTTGTCTATGCTCGTATAGCGAGGCATGTAAACGCGGCTAAATAGCGCGGCATACTATTGTACCGAGCTGTTTTTATACACGTATACCTCGTTGTCTATGCTCGTATAGCGAGGCATGTATACGCGGGTAAATAGCGCGGCATATTATTGTACCGAGCTGTTTATACCGAGGTGTATATTTAGCGCGGTTAATATGCTAGTATACCGGGCTATATTTATACACGTATGCCTCGTTGTCTATGCTCGTATAGCGAGGCATGTATACGCGGGTAAATTGCACGGCATACTATTGTACGGAGCTGTTTATACCGTGGTGTATATTTAGCGTGGTTAATATGCTAGTATACCGAGCTATTTTTATACACGTATGCTCGTATAGCGAGGCATGTATACGCGGGTAAATAGCGCGGCATACTATTGTACCGAGCTGTTTATACCGCAGTGTATATTCAGCGCGGTTAATATGCTAGTATACCGAGCTATTTATACCGTGGTATATATTCAGCATGGTTAATATGCTAGTATACCGAGCTGTTTATAACGCGGTG
Organism: Anastatus disparis; assembly: GCA_017163975.1. Classification (NCBI taxonomy): domain Eukaryota; kingdom Metazoa; phylum Arthropoda; class Insecta; order Hymenoptera; family Eupelmidae; genus Anastatus; species Anastatus disparis. The sequence continues at coordinate 1,291,417 of JAFFSR010000036.1, read as the reverse complement.
TATATTTAGCGCGGTTAATATACTAGTATACCGAGCTGTTTATACCGCGGTGTGTATTTAGCGTGGTTGATATGCTAGTATATCAAGCTGTTTATACCGCGGTGTGTATTTAGCGTGGTTAATATGCTAGTGTACCGAGCTGTTCATACCGCGGTGAGTATGCGCATGTAAATAGCTTGGTTATTTGCGCGTGTATGCGTACTGAGATTACTATGCCGAGGTGTGAGTACGCGTATTAATAGCTTGGTTATTTATACGTATATGCATACCGAGGATACTACTGTAAGCTTATACCTAGCTATTGATTCGCGTATACCAGGTTATATATAATCGTATACCGAATCATGAATGCACGTGTAAATAGCTTGGTTATGTCGTATCATACTATGTATATAATATTATACCGAGTCAAGAAAACACGTGTAAATAGATAGGTTATATCGTATCATACATGCACGTCTAATGCGATTGACGCTAGGGCTATTTCTGAGAACTTGTATAAAATATAAGTATGTCGAGGATACATCTTTTAAACGCTTAGTTGTAGCAATCGGATTTAAAACCACGGGATTTTACACGAGTGTGAATAATTTATGCAAGCTCTTTTCGCATGCATATTACATTTGCTAGAACGATGTTCGGTTGATATTAAGTATTTTTATAATTAATGAAACGGTCACAAAAAAGCTACTGTGTGATAAATGAAATGTTTACTCGGTATCTCTATATGGCTTGTTATACGTATTTACTCCTATCGTATATAAAATACTTGACAAATAAAAAAATATCAAATTGTTATTTTGTATCGTATGGTTGATTCAAGAATAATCATGAACCACGATTCAGCATACTGGAGCAAATTTCACCGTTATTAATTTATCACAGGTGGAATTTTGAATTGCCGAACTTCCATGCTACTGTGAATACAGCCATAGCCGTTTGATTGGGTCCTCAGCGCAGCTTAGTTAACTTATGAGGGTGATTAGGATCCGCGATCATCTATTTTAATTTGTCATCGCGCTCTTGTTCTTGTAATATTTCCTCAAGAGTGAAAAATTTAATGTCTTTTTGACAAAAGGTTCACTAGTTGATGCCTCGTTGTTCCAGTCGAAATTGCATTTGAATCAATGAAAAAATATGATAGGAATTCATTCTTTTTAATCACGTGTTTTAATCACGAACCATGAAAGAATCGAAAACAGTATTTGACGTTTACTAGAACTAACAACTGCACGGAAAAAAGAAAGAATTGTTAAAATAGGTTCTAAATGAAGTATATCTAATTTATGTATTAAGGTACTTAAAAAAAGAGTGACGATATAATTTCAATTAGTACTATAGCTTGAATTTTAGGGACCAATGTTGGTACTATTATATTATGAAGTAAGAGCATAAATTTGCGATGCTTACTGCCTTTTTTTTGGTATTAAGAGCAACGAAGATAGACGCTTATAGAAGCGTACTTTAAATGGGCGGACAGGGGCTCAAAATCTAAAGCTTATGTCCTCCAGCCGCGTGGTGGCGCTACTAAAATGCCATGTATTTCTATATCTATATATACCGATGTTTTCATATATATATAGATATACACGTAATGTTAAAGTGTCCTCCAAAAGCTGGGCCCCCAAAGTTAACCTAGAAGTACGCTTCTATAAGCGTCCATCTTCGTTGTTAAGACTGATCTTTCACCTACTCGATTCAAGGGCAATATTTCGCAGAAAGTGTAATTGATAATCTCTTCTCGTGCGGCTTTTCCTGTTACTAAAATTGAAAATTATTAAATATTGAATCATTTATATAATATATAACTCTTTAAAATTACTAATAATTAATATTTAAATTCGTGATATTCAAGGATTAAAATGATACATGTTTATCTTCCATATTCCGTTTTAAAATAGTTACTTATGAGTTCTAAATCAATGATTAGAAATTTAAAATTGATATATATATTATATGATTTACATTATATTTATCAACTGTTGAAAATCGTTACACAATTTATTGGGTTTTACGTTAACAGGTATTAATTATATTGAAGTTTTTCGCTCCTAACGTCGCTTAGTTGAATTTTCCTTTATTATATTATTATGTATAAATGACTAATTTTAAGTAAATAAGAATTGATTAATTGAATTTTTAGTACTGAATTAATGGAAAATAATTTGATGAAACATAATATAAAAATATATGTACACATGTGCTTAAAGTAAAAAAGCGTATAATTTCTTTCAAATGACTATTTCTCACTCTACTTCCATTAGGAAAACAAAGATAGTACGATATTTAATGTAAATAAACTGAGAACTGGGTACTGAGTTACAACTATAATTTCCAGACCTCAATATATGACCATAAATTTGAATTATGAAATTAATTTATAAGTGAAACAAGCTTAAAAGAAATTCGTGTTGATTTCAAATAAAAATATCTTCACAAATGTATTTTATATATATAAAATACGAAATTTAAATAGAAAAAATCATAAGATTAAAATACAACATTTTAGTTAATTTTAAATTCGAATATTTCGGAATAAAAAAATAACTATTTGCAATTACTTAACAATCCTCTTTGCATCTAATATAAAAATTAATGAGATACAAATATTACAAAGTGTATGTATCACAAGTAAGGTTTGCATATCATAAATATTATAATTTTTAGAAAATTCTTGATACTAATAGATTATTAATTTGGAAAATTAAATATTTTTTTATTGATGACAAGTAACTTTTCAGCAATAGTTAAAATAATACTGTAAATGTCAATCAAATAACATTTTCATCAAAATAAATTACACGCTATAATTATTAAAATAAACATTTTTATTTAATTACAATCTATTGTAATAATTATTTTTTTAATATATATATTAAAAAAATAATAATTTTATTTGATGAATAGTTATAAATATTATATATTTATAATTGTATAACTAAATTTATTAAATTAAAATTGTATTCAGTTATCATTCAGAGAATGAGGTATTTAAATTAGTTTTCATGAAAATATATTATTTAAAAAGTTACTTGTTAACAATTTTTTATAAATAACATACATTTAACCATAATTACATTTTCATTTGTACACGTGTTTATATTTAAATGAATTGTGATTTATATAAAAATTGTTAGCAATTCATTTCATTGAAGCAATAATATTTTTAATAAGAGAAACATTAATTTTTAAAAAATATCAAATTACGTCATTTGAAAAATTATAGTTACATGATATAAAAATATTTTTTTTAATATCGTTCGAACATAAATTTTATGAAATACAATTTAAAAAAATTATTTATTAGATATTAAATTTTTTTAATAGTCAATTATAAAGATAGGACAATATACAAATGTAAATAAATGTTTCTGATTATGTCTATAATTATGCATTTATATGTATGAACTGTCTAGATAAAAGTAGAATTTCCCCTAAAAAAGTAAACATTTCAAAAGAAAATTTACTTATTATTTGCGAAACATTTATTATGAATGCGGAAAAAATAATATTCTGTAATATCACTCTATAATTTGTATTAAATATGATACAAATCATTGAAAGTACAATTATTTCATTATGTTAAATTTGTTATCAAAGTTTGATTATATTTTACTATAAGAAGATAAAAAAATTAACTGTCTTTCCATTCTATTGCTGAATTTTCATAAAAGGAATGTATTAACTTGTAGTATGTCTCGCGATAATTATTTATTTGAATTTTTAAATCATTCCAATCATTAGTTTTCAAGATATTTAAATTTCTGATTCCAAATAGAAAAATTTTAGTAAATAATATTGGAACCCAAACTTCTCAATAACTAATGAATAGATTTATGTAAAAATTTAACTGAATAATCTTCGTGATACATACTGTATGTTAATGCATCTATTTATTCAAAATTTTTAAATACAATGGAAATATAATCAATATTTATGGGTGGAAGTGTGCTGTCCATTTTACATCTCTTTAAATAATTTATATTTATAAAATTCACATAATATCATATAAAAACTATTAAAATGAGAATCATATATTTAATATAATTGTCAACTATGAATAAAAAGTTTAAAAAATTAAGTGATAACTTATAAATAGTTATATTATTTTATTAAATACATTTCCAACCTAAATAATTAACTTCATGTTAAAACTAAATAAAATTAGCATTCAATACCACAAGTCATTTAAAAAATTTACCATTATTCAAAATTATTAAAAAGTTGTTTCTAAAAAGTATTCCCATATCAAAATTTCAAAATTATACCAATTTAATTTTTTATTCTTCACATTAGAGAATTAGTTTTGATGTTGAAATTTTTTTGTGAAATGAAACATATATATGCCTGATTCCATTTCAAATCGAACAGTCAGTATACACTCAAGTCACCAATTACTGCGCTAATGGAGTATGTTATTCTACCCTAAAAATAAGGGTATACGTATTTTTTTATTTTGCTGAAATATCAAAATTGCATCAGATATGCACTTTTGAAAATTGCATACAAAAACTAAATGTTAAAACTGAAAATGTTGAGAATAACTTTAGAGAGCTATCGTTTTACCAATTTCCAATGAATTTTGATAAACCTTTCTTTATTTTATTTCGTTTTGAGCCCTCTTCAACTCCGTGCAAGAAATTAAAAAAAAAACTAAAAAATGACTGAAATATATGCATTTTACCAAAAAATGCACTTTTTATGCACATGCATTTTTCTCGAAAAGGCCATTTTTTTTTTTGCTGAAATTTTTTTTGCTGATAGAGGACCAAAATACGTTTGGAGCGAGAAAAAAATTCACAAATTTTGTTGGTGAAAAATGCTTGTATATACGTTCGGAAGTCTTAAGCAGTCTGCATTCAAACACTGTCGTATGCTTGGCTCATCATTTGTTTACATTTGTATGCATGAATATAGCATCAATAGTGATATATATATATATATATATATATATATATATATATATATCTCTCTAGCCGTTATTTTTGGGACTTTTTTTGGTATCTAAGCGTTATTTCTGGGACGGGGTCGTTATTTCTGGGACGTCCCAGAAATGGTCCATCTCCAATTGTTATTTCCGGGACGCACCGTGAAAACTAGTTACTATGTACGTACTAGTTGCAATTACTATGTAAAAAAAATTCATATGAAAATATTATAGTATCAAAAGCAACAAAAACTTAGGAATACGTTTCCACGACAGTTGAGATAAAAAGATTATCATTACCGATTTCATTTTCTGTACGCACTTTCACGACACTAAAAAATGCTTCGTTAAGAATTTACAAATTTAACAATTTAGTAGGTTACAAAGACCTACCAAATACATTTCCACTACAGTAGGTGTTGAGGCCGTTTTCAAATTTTAAATATATCGCGACTTTCGTTTAAACTGTTTTGGAATGTTCTCGAGGCGACGGTTTTACCTCCCCTTAAGATCGTCAGAGCGCCGCTTCGGGAAATTCCTTCTTGGTTAGAAAGAGCCCGGACGTGAACGAAGCAACACTAAAAGCAAGAAGGCAGCAAATACGCGACTCAAGTATTTCATAAAAGCGAGATAAATTGTGCACATAAGAATAAACAGAATAAAATCAAACTACTGCCTTTAATTGAAATTGAACAGAATAAAGGAAGCAAAATTGGTAATAGTGTTGAAATTATAAGAAATTAAAAATTGAAGTTAAACTGAATGTTAAATTTAAACTGATTACAAAAAATTGTGCACAAATTTGCTAGTATTAACAGAAATAGAATTAATCATTGTATCAATTGGATTGAAGGATAACCCACTGATTATGAAAATAAATGTATAGAAAATTTAATTTACACTATTGTTGAATTGAATTTATTACAAAATTGCCTTTCATCAAGAATCATTACAACAATTAAATTAACCTAAAATATCAACAGTAGGGATAAAAAAAAAAGAATTACAAACATGTGCTGTGCCGACTTTCACGTCAGTACGGTAAATACAGCAGATACCTCGTATTAAAACTTTTTGTGATATAATGATTATTATACTCATACAAAACTTGCGAATACATTTTTCAAACATGAAGATATAAATATACGCATTTCCACGACAGTAAGATAAAATGCACCAATTTTCTTCACTTGATATTTTTTAAATAGTATTTATGTAATATCATAATTTTTATAGTTATACAAAGTTTTCAAATACATCTCAACGACAGTAGAGACAATACGATTATTATTACTTATTGCACTTGCTGTGTACACTTTCATAACACATAAACAAACCAGCTTGAAAACCTTTGTCAAATGTTTACATATTTAATCATTTGCTAGGTTACAAAAATCTTCAAAATGATTTTCCACTACAGTAGAGATAGAAAAATAATGATTCCGACAAAGATTTGTTGAACTTGCTCTCACGCTAATCGGGTGAATAAACCAGCTATCCTGTATTGACACTCCGAACGCATTTTCACGCCAGCAAGATGAAATAGACCTCTTTTTTTAATTCACAGTTTATAAATATGATAAAAAAAAAAGACCTAATTCTTTACATCAAAGTTTATGAATATAATATGTTTCAAGGTTACACACTATTTTCCAATACATTTCCACGACAGTGGAGATAAGAAGACTAACCTTAATTAAAACATTTTCTGCTAGCACTTCCACGACATTAAAATAAATCAGCTCGAAATCCTATTTTTAATGTTTACATATTTAACCATTTTGTAGGTGGCAGAAATCTTCCAATTACAATTTCACTCCAGTAGGGATAAAAAAATAATGATTCCGACGAAGGGTTTTTCCACTTGCTTCCACGTTAATCGAGTAAATAAACCAGTTACCCTTTATTGAACAATGATAAAATATGATTCTTTCTTCACTTATACAAAACATTCTAAAAATACATTTCCACGACCGTGGAGATGAAAATATTATGATTACTAATTGAATATTATGTACGCACTTCCACGACACAAAAATAAATAAGCTTGAAAACCTTTCTCGAACGATTACATATTTAATCACTTGATAGGCTACAACAATATTCCAATTACATTTCCACTACAGTGGGCATAAAAAAAAATGATTCCGACCAAGATTTTTCGCACTTGCTTCCACGTTAATCGGGTGAATAAACCAGCTACCCTGTATTGACATTCTGAACGCATTTCCACGCCAGCAAGATGGAATAGACCTCTTTTTTTACTCAGTTTATAAATATAATAAGAAAACTAAATTTTTTACATCAAAATTTATAGATATAATAAGTTTAAAGGTGGCACAATATGTTCAAATACGTTTCCACGACAGTGAAGATAAGAAGACTATAATTAATTAAAACATTTTCTGCAAGCACTTCCACGACATTAGAATAAATCAGCTCGGAATCCTATTTTTAATGTTTACATATTCAACCATTCTGTAGGTGGCAGAAATCTTTCAATTACAATTTCACTCCAGTAGGGATAGAAAAATAAATATTCCGACGAAGATTTTTACCACTTGCTTCCACGTTAATTAAGTGAAAAAACCAGTTACCCTGTATTAAAAATGATGAAATATGATTCTCTATTCACTTATACAAAACATTCTAAAAATACATTTCCACGACCGTGGAGATGAAAATATTATGATTACTAATTGAATATTATGTACGCACTTCCACGACACAAAAATAAATAAGCTTGAAAACCTCTCTCGAACGATTACATATTTAATCACTTGATAGGCTACAACAATATTCCAATTACATTTCCACTACAGTGGGCATAAAAAGAAATGATTCCGACCAAGATTTTTCGCACTTGCTTCCACGTTAATCGGGTGAATAAACCAGCTACCCTGTATTGACATTCTGAACGCATTTCCACGCCAGCAAGATGGAATAGACCTCTTTTTTTACTTAGTTTATAAATATAATAAGAAAACTAAATTTTTTTCATCAAAGTTTATAGATATAATAAGTTTTAAGGTTGCACAATATCTTCCAAATACATTTCCACGACAGTGGAGAAAAGAAAACTATCATTAATTAGAATATTTTCTGCTAGCACTTACACTTACACGACACTAAAATAAATTAACTCGAAATCCTATTTCTAGCGTTACACATTTAACCATTTTGTCGGTAGCGGAAATTTTCCAATTACCATTTCACTTCAGTGGGGATAGAACAATAATGATTTTGCCGAAATTTTTTCCACTTGCTTCCACGCTAATCCGGTGAATAAACAAGTTACCCTGTATTAAAAATAATGAAATATGATTTTTCCTTCACTTACACAAAACTTTCTAAAAATACATTTTCACGATCGTGGAGATGAAAAAATTATCACTACGCATTGAATATTCTATACGCACTTCCACCGCACACAAATAAATTAGATTGAAAAACTTCCTAAAACGTTTTCAAATTTAATCATTTTCTAGGATACGACAATCTTCCAAATACATTTCCACTACAGTAGAGCTAAGAAAACTATTATTACTTGAAACATTATCTGCTAGCACTTACACGACACTCAAATGAATCAGCTCGAAATCTTATTTCTAGTGTTACATATTTAACCATTTTGTAGGTGGCCAAAATCTTCCAATTACATTTTCACTCAAGTAGGGATAGAAAAATAATGATTCCGACGACGATTTTTTCCACTTGCTTCCACATTAATCGGGTGCATAAACCAGCTACCCTGTATTTCTAATTTGAAGGCATTTTCACGGCAGCAAGATGAAAAAGACCTCTTTTTTTACTTCACAGTCTATAAATATGATAAAAAAAATAAAAGGGACCTTATTCTTTTCATCAAAGCTTATAAATATAATAAGATTTGAGGTTACACAATATCTTCCAATACATTTCCACAACAGTGGAGATAAGGAAACTATCATTGATTAAATCATTTTCTGCTAGCACATCCACGACACTAAAATAAATCGGCTTGAAATCCTATTTCTAGCGTCACATACTTGACAATTTTGTAGGTGGCCAAAATCTTCCAATAACATTTTCACTCCAGTAGGGATAGAATAATAATGATTTCGACGAAATTTTTTCCACATGCTTTCACGTTAATCCGGTGAATAAATCAGTTATCCTGCATTAAAAATAATAAAATATGATTTTTTCTTTACTTATATAAAACTTTCTGAAAATACATTTTCACGACCTTGGAGATGAAAAAATTATCATTACTTATTGAATATTCTCTACGCGAATCCACGACAAACAAATAAATTAGTTTTAAAACCTTTCTCAAACGTTTACATATTTAATCACTTGCTAGGCTACAGCAATCTTCCAAATACATTTCCACTATAGTCGGCATGAAACAAAAATCATTTGGACCAAAATTTTTCGCACTTGCTTCCACGTTAATCGGGTGAATAATCCAGCTACCCTGTATTCACACTCTGAACGCACTTCCACGACAGCAAGATGAGATAGTCCACTTTTTTTACTCAGTTTATAAATATAATAAGAAAACTAAATTGACCACATTTTTTACATCAAAATTTATAAATATAATAAGTTTAAAGGTTGCACAATATGTTCAAATACGTTTCCACGACAGTGGAGATAAGAAGACTATAATTATATGAAACATTTTCTGCAAGCACTTCCACGACATTAAAATAAATCAGCTCGGAATCCTATTTTTAATGTTTACATATTTAACCATTTTGTAGGTGGCAGATATCTTCCAATTACAATTTCACTCCAGTAGGGATAGAAAAATAAATATTCCGACGAAGATTTTTACCACTTGCTTCCACGTTAATTGAGTGAAAAAACCAGTTACCTTGTATTAAAAATGATGAAATATGATTCTCTATTCACTTATACAAAACTTTCTGAAAATACATTTCAACGACCGTGGAGATGAAAGAATTATGACTACGCATTGAATATTCTGTACGCACTTCCACCGCACACAAATAAATTAGCTTGAAAAACTTTCTCAAACGTCATCATATTTAAACATTTGCTAGGCTACAACAATCTGCCAAATACATTTCCACTACAGTAGGTATGAAAAATAAATGATTCCGACTAAGATTTTTCGCACTTGCTTCCACGTCAATCGGGTGAATAAACCAGCTACCCTGTATTTACAATTTGAAGGCATTTTCACGGCAGCAAGACAAAATAGACCTTTTCTTTTACTACACAGTTTATAAATATGATAAAAAAAATAAAAGAGACCTTATTCTTTTCATCAAAGTTTATAGATATAATAAGTTTTAAGGTTGCACAATATCTTCCAAATACATTTCCACGACAGTGGAGAAAAGAAAACTATCATTAATTAAAATATTTTCTGCTAGCACTTACACTTACACGACACTATAATAAATTAGCTCGAAATCCTATTTCTAGCGTTACACATTTAACCATTTTGTCGGTAGCAGAAATTTTCCAATTACCATATCACTTCAGTGGGGATAGAACAATAATGATTTTGCCGAAATTTTTTCCACTTGCTTCCACGCTAATCCGGTGAATAAACAAGTTACCCTGTATTAAAAATAATGAAATATGATTTTTCCTTCACTTACACAAAACTTTCTAAAAATACATTTTCACGATCGTGGAGATGAAAAAATTATCACTACGCATTGAATATTCTATACGCACTTCCACCGCACACAAATAAATTAGATTGAAAAACTTTCTAAAACGTTTTCATATTTAATCATTTTCTAGGATACAACAATCTTCCGAATACATTTCTACTACAGTAGAGCTAAGAAAACTATTATTACTTGAAACATTATCTGCTAGCACTTACACGACACTCAAATGAATCAGCTCGAAATCTTATTTCTAGCGTTACATATTTAACCATTTTGTAGGTGGCCGAAATCTTCCAATTACATTTTCACTAAAGTAGGGATAGAAAAATAATGATTCCGACGACGATTTTTTCCACTTGCTTCCACATTAATCGGGTGCATAAACCAGCTACCCTGTATTTCTAATTTGAAGGCATTTTCACGGCAGCAAGATGAAAAAGACCTCTTTTTTTACTTCACAGTCTATAAATATGATAACAAAAATAAAAGAGACCTTATTCTTTACATCAAAGTTTATAAATATAATAAGATTTGAGGTTACACAATATCTTCCAATACATTTTCACTCAAGTAGGGATAGAAAAATAATGATTCCGACGACGATTTTTTTCACTTGCTACCATGTTAATCAAGTAAATAAACCAGTTACCCTGTTTAAATAATGATAAAATATGATTCTTTCTTCACTTATACAAAACATTCTAAAAATACATTTCCACGACCGTGGAGATGAAAAAAATATGATTACTCATTGAATATTCTGTACGCACTTTCACGACACAAAAATAAATTAGCTTAAAAATCTTTCTCAAACGTTTACATATTTAATCACTTGCTAGGCTACAACAATCTTCTAAATACATTTCCACTACAGGAGGCATAAAAAAAAATGATTCCGACCAAGATTTTTCGCTCTTGCTTCCACGTTAATCGGGTGAATAAACCAGCTAAGCTGTATTGTCACTTTAAACGCATTTGCGCGCCAGCAAGATGTAATAGACTTGTTTTTTTACTCAGTTTATAAATATAATAAAAAAATTAAATAGTCCAAATTTTTTACATGAAAGTTTATAAATATAATGAGTTTAAAGGTTGCACAATATGTTCAAATACGTTTCCACGACAGTGGAGATAAGAAGACTATAATTATATGAAACATTTTCTGCAAGCACTTCCACGACATTAAAATAAATCAGCTCGGAATCCTATTTTTAATGTTTACATATTTAATCACTTGCTAGGCTACAACAATCTTCTAAATACATTTCCACTACAGGAGGCATAAAAAAAAATGATTCCGACCAAGATTTTTCGCTCTTGCTTCCACGTTAATCGGGTGAATAAACCAGCTAAGCTGTATTGTCACTTTAAACGCATTTGCGCGCCAGCAAGATGTAATAGACTTGTTTTTTTACTCAGTTTATAAATATAATAAAAAAATTAAATAGTCCAAATTTTTTACATGAAAGTTTATAAATATAATGAGTTTTAAGATTACACAAAATCTTCCAATACATTGCCACGACAGAGGTGATAAGAAGACTATAGTTAATTAAAATTTTTTCTGCTAGCACTTCCTTAACACTAAAATAAATTAGCTCGAAATCCTATTTTTAATGTTTACATGGTTAACCATTATGAAGGTGGCTGAAATCTTCCAATAACATTTTCACTCCAGTAGGGATAGAATAATAATGGTTTCGACGAAATTTTTTCCACTTGCTTCCACGTTAATCCGGTGAATAAATCAGTTATCCTGTATTAAAAATAATAAAATATGATTTTTTCTTTACTTATATAAAACTTTCTGAAAATACATTTTCAAGACCTTGGAGATGAAAAAATTATCATCACTTATTGAATATTCTCTACGCGAATCCACGACAAACAAATAAATTAGTTTTAAAACCTTTCTCAAACGTTTACATATTTAATCACTTGCTAGGCTACAGCAATCTTCCAAATACATTTCCACTATAGTCGGCATGAAACAAAAATCATTTAGACCAAAATTTTTCGCACTTGCTTCCACGTTTATCAGGTGAATAATCCAGCTACCCTGTATTCACACTCTGGACGCACTTCCACGACAGCAAGATGAAATAGTCCACTTTTTTTACTCAGTTTATAAATATAATAAGAAAACTAAATTGACCACATTTTTTACATCAAAATTTATAAATATAATAAGTTTAAAGGTTGCACAATATGTTCAAATACGTTTCCACGACAGTGGAGATAAGACTATAATTAATTGAAACATTTTCTGCAAGCACTTCCACGACATTAAAATAAATCAGCTCGGAATCCTATTTTTAATGTTTACATATTTAACCATTTTGTAGGTGTCAGATATCTTCCAATTACAATTTCACTCCAGTAGGGATAGAAAAATAAATATTCCGACGAAGATTTTTACCACTTGCTTCCACGTTAATTGAGTGAAAAAACCAGTTACCTTGTATTGAAAATGATGAAATATGATTCTCTATTCACTTATACAAAACTTTCTAGAAATACATTTCAGCGACCGTGGAGATGAAAGAATTATGACTACGCATTGAATATTCTGTACGCACTTCCACCGCACACAAATAAATTAGCTTGAAAAACTTTCTCAAACGTTATCATATTTAAACATTTGCTAGGCTTCAACAATCTGCCAAATACATTTCCACTACAGTAGGTATAAAAAATAAATGATTCCAACCAAGATTTTTCGCACTTGCTTCCACGTTAATCGGGTGAATAAACCAGCTACGCTGTATTGTCACTTTGAACGCATTTGCGCGCCAGCAAGATGTAATAGACTTGTTTTTTTACTCAGTTTATAAATATAATAAAAAAATTAAATAGTCCAAATTTTTTACATGAAAGTTTATAAATATAATGAGTTTTAAGATTACACAAAATCTTCCAATACATTGCCACGACAGAGGTGATAAGAAGACTATAGTTAATTAAAATTTTTTCTGCTAGCACTTCCTCAACACTAAAATAAATTAGCTTGAAATCCTATTTTTAATGTTTACATGTTTAACCATTATGAAGGTGGCTGAAATCTTCCAATAACATTTTCACTCCAGTAGGGATAGAATAATAATGATTTCGACGAAATTTTTTCCACTTGCTTCCACGTTAATCCGGTGAATAAATCAGTTATCCTGTATTAAAAATAATAAAATATGATTTCTTCTTTACTTATATAGAACTTTCTGAAAATACATTTTCAAGACCTTAGAGATGAAAAAATTATCATCACTTATTGAATATTCTCTACGCGAATCCACGACAAACAAATAAATTAGTTTTAAAACCTCTCTCAAACGTTTACATATTTAATCACTTGCTAGGCTACAGCAATCTTCCAAATACATTTCCACTATAGTCGGCATAAAACAAAAATCATTTGGACCAAAATTTTTCGCACTTGCTTCCACGTTAATCAGGTGAATAATCCAGCTACCCTGTATTCACACTCCGAACGCACTTCCACGACAGCAAGATGAGATAGTCCACTTTTTTTACTCAGTTTATAAATATAATAAGAAAACTAAATTGACCACATTTTTTACATCAAAATTTATAAATATAATAAGTTTAAAGGTTGCACAATATGTTCAAATACGTTTCCACGACAGTGGAGATAAGAAGACTATAATTAATTGAAACATTTTCTGCAAGCACTTCCATGACATTAAAATAAATCAGCTCGGAATCCTATTTTTAATCTTTACATTTTTAAACATTTTGCAGGTGGTAGAAATCTTCCAATTACAATTTGACTTTAGTAGGGATAGAAAAATAATGATTTCGACGAAGATTTTTACCATTTGCTTCCACGTTAATCGAGTAAATAAACCAGTTACCCTGTATTAAAAATGATGAAATATGATCCATTCTTTCCTTATACAAAACTTTCTAAAAATACATTTCCACGCCCGTTGAGATGAAAAATGTATCTTTACTCGATTAATATTCTGTACGCAATTCCACGACAAGCAAACAAATCAGTTTGAAAACCTTTTTCAAGTGTTTACATATTTAATCATTTGCTAGGCTACGACAATTTTCCGCATACATTCCCACTACAGTTGGGATAAAAAAAATGATTCCGATCAAGATTGCTCGCACTTGCTTCTACGTTATTTAGGTGATAAAACCAGCTACCCTGTATTGACACTCTGAACGCATTTCCACGCCAGCAAGATGAGATAGTCCTCTTTTTTTACTCAGTTTATAAATATAATAAGAAAAATAAATTGACCACATTTTTTACATCAAAATTTATAAATATAATAAGTTTAAAGGTTGCACAATACGTTCAAATACGTTTCCACGACAGTGAAGATAAGAAGACTATAATTAATTGAAACATTTTCTGCAAGCACTTCCACGACATTAAAATAAATTAGCTCGGAATCCTATTTTTAATCTTTACATATTTAAACATTTTGCAGGTGGAAGAAATCTTTCAATTACATTTTCACTCCAGTAGAGATAGAATAATTATGATTTCGACAAAATTTTTCTCACTTGCTTCCACGTTAATCGGGTGAATAAACAAGTTACCCTGTATTAAAAATGATAAAATATGATTCTTTCTTCACCTAAACAAAACTTTCTAAAAATATATTCCCACGACCGTGGAAATGAAAAAATTATCATTACTCATTTAATATTCTGTACGCACATCCACGACACACAAATAAATCAGCTTGAAAACCTTTCTTAAACGCTTACATATTTAATCATTTTCTAGGATACAACAATATTCCAAATACATTTCCACTACAGTAGGCATAAAACAAAAATGATTTGGACCAAGATTTTTCGCACTTGCTTCCACGTTAATCGGGTGAATAAACCAGCTACCCTAAATTGACACTCTGAACGCATTTCCACACCAGCAAGATTAAATATACCTTTTCTTTTACTCAGTTTATAAATATAATAAGAAAATTAAAATAGACCAAATTTTTTAAATCAAGGTTTATAAATATAATAAGTTCTAAGGTTACACAATATCTTCCGATACATTTCCACGACAGTGGATATGAGAAAACTATCTTTAATTAAAACATTATCTGCTAGCACTTACACGACACTCAAATGGATCAGCTCGAAATCCTATTTCTTGCGTTACTTATTGAACCATTTTATAGGTGGCAGAAATCTTCCAATTACATATTCACTCAAGTAGGGATAGAAAAATAATGATTCCGACGACGATTTTTTCCATTTGCTTCTACGTTAATCGGGTGCATAAACCAACTACCCTGTATTGACAATCCGAACGGATTTCCACGCCAGCAAGATGAAATAGACCACTTTTCTTACTCAGTTTATAAATATAATAAGAAAAATAAAATAGCCCAAATTTTTTACATCAAAGTTTATAAATATAATATGTTTCAAGGTTACACAATAGCTTCCAATACATTTGCACGACAGTGGCGATAAGATTTTCTATCACTTACCTTCTGACAGCCGGGCTGACGGCATTTGGCGTCATTCCATGATCGGCCCACATATAGTCCTATTACTTAAGAAAGATTTATATAGTAAATTTCGAGAAAGTTACACCATCTCAGTAGGAAACATGCCGGCTGTCAGTAGGTTAAAAATGCTCATCTGTGAAATGAAATACGCAGTCATAATCAACACGTTAGTGCTAGGATAAAGTAGACATTTCCACGACAGGAACAATTCCCAAATTTATAATGATTCTGGCGGATTGCGTTTGTACATGTATTTTATACAAATCATGTTTAAATTGTAATATACTTAAACTAATTATAGTATGCTTATTTATTACTGACGTAATAATGTATTTACCCTATAAAAGGTGACAGATAATCAGCTTTTTTTGAAATGCCTTTGTTATTCTGAATGCCACGTCATAGACTATTAGTAGTGTAAAAGAACATCATGCGAATATTTAAAATATGTTATTGTATGAAAACATTTCCACAACAATAATAATTACAATGTTAAGAATAAATGCAACATCAGAATCGGAAGATTTGGAAGCCTCCAATGATTTGTATATTTTTCTCTGGATTATCAATACTTGTAACATGAACGTTCAATATAAGGGAAATAATGTGTTTAGTGAAGAAGACAAAAAAGAAGATCTATTTGCAGTAGTGGAAAAATGATTTTTGAAAATAAAATTGACACATATTCTTGTATACAACAAGCGAAAGCTTACAAGCTATTCATAATGCAACCATTTATTACAATAATTATATTTCCACGACAGTAGCGATTAGCAAAAGTGTACCCCACACAGCATGGAATATTTATGGAAGCTTCCTGGAATATTGGCACGGAAGATTTGAAATATTTTAGGAATTTTCCATGGAATATTCCTGTAATATTCGTATTTCCTGGATTCTTCCTACATTGGAATATTCCATGGAATATTGTAGGATGATTCTAAGAATATTTCATTGGAAGATTTAGGACATCTCAGATCTTTCATTGAAATATTTCAGGAATCTCGCAGGAATATTTCTTGAAATATTCCGTTGAAAAATTCATGGATCATTTCCGGAATATTGGAACGGAAGATCTGAATCATATCATGAATATTTCATGGAATATACACGAAAGATTTAAGGAATCTTACATGAGATATTCCATGAAATATTTCTGGAAAATTTTAGAAATCTATCGTAAAATATTTCGTGGAACATTTCTGGAAGATTCGCAGAACATTGGCACGGAAGATTTGGAATATTTCAGGAATCTTCCATAAAATATTTCTTTAATATTCGTATGTCCTTCATTCTTTCTACATTGGCATATTCCATGAAATATTCTTGAGAGATCTCAAGAATATTTCAATGGAAGTTTCGGGAATCTCTTATCTTTCATGAAATGTTCCTGAAGATTTATGGAAGATGTAAAGTGCTGTGAGGGGATAGTACAAATATTATATAATAACACATTTAATTTATATATCAATACATATACGCATACATAAACAATTAGTTATAAAATCGCATTTATATGTTCGCTTCGACTGTACACATCAAAGCATCGATACCCTTCCGCTTATATAGTAAGTGAGGTATCTTCCAACCGCTTGGGAATAAAACTCCCATTTAACGAACATCCCCCTATCGGCGTCACTGGAAACCTCCCGTAACGTTGCGCACAATCTTCTAACGAAAACTTTATGAAATCATTCTAGAATCTTCCATGGAACATTCCACTGAAAGATTTCTTATCTCTTTCAATGAAATTTTCCGTGGAATATTGCTGGAAGATTCATGGAATATTCCGCTGTACGTTTTTAAAATTTTCGGAATCTTTCAGCGGAATGTTTATGGAATATTTCTGAAATCTTCCATGAAATATTCCACGGGAAGACTCCTTAAATCTTCCTATGGAATATTCCGTGGAATATTCTTGGAAGATTCATGTAATATTCCGATGTAAGATTTTAAACTTGTTTAACATATTCCAGCGGAATATTTATGGAATCATCCTTAAATCTTGCATGGAACATTCTACTGGAAGATTTCTTAATTCTTTTAATGAAATATTCCGAGGAATATTGCTGGAAGATGCATAGAATATTCCTCTGTACGTTTTTAAAATTTTCGGAATCTTCCAGCGGAGTGTTTATGGAATCTTCTTTGAATCTTCCATGGAAAATTCCACTGGAAGATTTCTGAATTCTTTCAATGAAATATTCCGTGGGATACTGCTGAAAGATTCATGGAATATTCCGCTGTACGTTTTTAACATTTTTGGAATCTTGCAGCGGAGTGTTTATGGAATCTTCCTTAAGAAGGGGCCGAACTATCTGTCTTTGTCTAATAGCGTTTTTCATCATTTATGTAAACACTATCCGGTATAACAAGAAAAAAATAGCAGCCCCCGCTAGATATTAGTATAATAAGTAAATTTTGTAATAACAACCAAATTTTTTCACTGCGTAGTTTTTGAATAATTAGAGACCTACCAAAAAAAGATAGGTTATATTCTAGATTGCTAGTAGGTCTCTAATTAGTCAAAAACTATGCGGTAAAAAATTTGGTTGTTATTACAAAATTTACTTATTATACTAATATCTAGCGGGGGCTGCTATTTTTTTCTTGTTATACCGGATAGTGTTTACATAAATGATGAAAAACGCTATTAGACAAAGACAGATAGTTCGGCCCCTTCTTAAGTCTCCAATGGAACATTCCACCGGAAGGTTTCTTAGCTCTTTCAATGAAATATTCCGAGTAATATTGCTGGAAGATTCATGGAATATTTCGCTGTACGATTTTAATTTTTTTGGACTCTACCAGCGGATTGTTTGTGGAATCTTCCTTAAATCTTCCATGAAACATTCCACTGGAGGATTTCTGAATTCTTTCAATGAAACATTCCGTGGAATATTGCTGGAAGATTCATGGAATATTCCGCTATGCGATTTTAAACTTGTTTAAGATCTTCCAGCAGAATGTTAATGGAATCTTCCTTAAATCTTGCATGGAACATTCCACTGGAAGATTTCTGAATTCTTTCGATGAAACATTCCGTGGAATATTGCTGGAAGATTCATGGAATATTCTGCTCTACGTTTTAAAACTTTTCGGAATCTTCCAGCGGAGTGTTCACTAAATCTTCCTGGAATCTTGCATAAAATATTCCATTGGAATATTTCACAAATATTTCATGTAATATCCCATGAAATATTTCAGGAATCTTCCATAAATGTTCCATGGAATATTTCGAAAAACTTTTTAAACATTCCTTCGAAATATTCCATGAATATTCCTAGAAGCTTTCAGTGGAAGATTCCAGTGGAATATTTCGGAATATTTCGTGAAGGCTTCCTTGAATCTTCATGGGAGATTCCATTGAAATATTCCAGCGGAATATTCCGAAATATTCCAATGAAATTTTCCATGCTGTGTGGGATATTCTTAGTCTGGCACTATTAGGTAAAATACAACGTCGTATAAAATTATTTATTAGATTATTTATAAATATTGGACCCAAAAAATAAAAAACCCAAAAAAATATAAGGCCCCGAAAAAAATGTAGGGCAAAAAAAATATAGGGCCAAAAAAAATATAGGACCCAGACAAATATAGAGCCTGAGAAAAATATAAAAATTAAAAAAACGTTGAGCCTACATGAATAAGAGGCCCAAAAAAATAGGGCCCAGAAAAATAAAGGGCCCGAAAACATATAAAGCCCAAAAAAATATAGATACCAAAAAAATATTGTGTCCAAAAAAATATAAGGCCCAAAAAAATAAGGCTCAGAAAAATATAGAGCCGAAGAAAATATAAGAATAAAAAAAAGAAGGGCCCAAAAAAATAGGCATCGAATAAAAATATATGCTCCAAAATAATATAAGGCCCAAAAAATATGGCCCAAAAAAAAGCTTTTGACTAATGAGTACTAATTATATAGGACCCATTAAAAAATTCTTACTCTAATGCCCCAAGCACAATAATCTGCAATTTTTTCGACGGACGCGCTAATTCATTAGATCGTGCCTAGAGAATTTTTGAAGCCAACCTTAAGAAAATAAATTAATTTTTAAGTAATTCATGCTAACACACCAATAACAAAAATTTATTTTTTTAAAGTTGGCCCTAAAAATTCCCTAGGCACGATCTAGTGAATTGGCGTGTACGCCGAACAAATTGCGGACTATTGTGCTCAGGGCATTATTATCAAAAGATTAGACACATTGAAAAAATGCGGAGAACCGGATAACTGGAGAACCGGAGAAACGGAAAAAAAGTGATTTCACTTTAATATAATATAAGATTATAACTATTGAACTAACATTTTTTACTTTTAATATCTACAAAAAGTATTATACGTAGATTTAATTATTATGAAAATAATTCGCTATTCCTACCACCGGTATAGAGTTGAGATTTTATACTCAACTCCTTGCGGACCTGTAGGAACTCACGAAAGAAAGAACGACTTAATATGGTATTTTAATTTGAAAGTATCTTTATTAAAGTTTGGCCGAAGAGTGCTTTACAATCAAAATCAGAGCGACTCGTTCGCTCCCGATTGAGCCGCCATCGTCGCAATCCTCCTCCTCTTTTTCTTATTCATTTTTCGGGGGGAAGCCGAATCTAATTTTGGCTTGTACTCCATGTCGATTTGCCTTTGTCACGCTACATTTCTTACTCGGAGTCTCTCCTCTTCAAATCCTTTATACGCTCTATAGAGGAGTGAGAATACTTTTAAAGAACATTTACATACTACGAATACAGGTGCGTTTGGATGTGTGCCAGGCGTACGTCACATTATAGGCATGTACCAGCACACATACAAACAAGTACATATATTACATTAATTTCTATCTTGCGCGTCGGTATAGCTTTTAACTGCTACATCGCGCCGATGCGCAAGATATAAAGAGATAGCGTTTAAATGAATCGTCTATGTTTATAACGTAGTTCTTCTAAATTAGAGAAAAAATAAGTTTTTTAATGATTTTCTTGTGCTTTAATTTTTTTTATTATTTATTTTCTCTCCAATTCTTTTACTTTACTTAAATTTTTTTTGTTTTTTACATTATGTTTAGGTGTGCTTACAAGTTGTTGATTTTATTTACGTTGTTTAACAATTAATTTTAATTTTAATATTCAAAACTCGTTTTCTTTCATTTGATTCTAAGTTTTCATCATTTTCCTTGTAAGTCTTTTTCCTTACACCTGGCCTCTATTTTTATCTCGTTAATATTTCTCTTAATATTTTTTGTTTTGCTAAATCTTATGAAGTTTTTACACTTGTTGTCAAATTTAATTAATTTCATTTAAATTTCGTAACTCGTTTAAATGCGCAAGAATTTATTTCGAACATTACGTTAACAATTTTTATGTAAATCAATTATTTTATATTTTTTTTATTCCTCTCGTCTACTACGTTTTGGACGATCATCTCTTATATAGTTGGTCATTCGATTACTCTCGTAACATAGCTGCAAATTGTTAACAAAGTACTGTTTACTCATAAATATCAACTAGGAATATCAACAGAATCAAACTCCTTTAATTGCAGTCTTAGCTGTTGTTTCATCACTCACTATGCATTCTGATTAGTTTTGGGTATTTTCAATATCCTTATCAAATAACAGTTTTGCATTTTAACGTTATTGTAATTCCTCATTGACTCGTCAAACCAATCTAAAATATACTCGCTTATTCCTTTTTCAGATTTTATTGCGAAACATACAATTGTTTCTTTATAATCGCTGAAGAAACATTTTTTTCTCGTAATTCTATTTCTCAAAGTTATTTTTACAATTTCAATGAACCTTCAATATTAATCACTTTCTTATGGTAATTAGTGTCAATGTAGTTTATATTATCTCATATTCGGACTATATGATTTTCTACGACACTCTCGTTTGAATCATTGTTTGAGTTAGTGAGCCCATTTATTGATATAAGAAGATCCATGAAATAATCTATTTTTATTTATTTAATCAATTTAAAATCACGACGAATAGATGTGTTGTTCAATTTTGTTTTCAAAAACACTTTTAATTGTACTATAACATTAACAAAATCATGCGTTAAATTACTCTCATAAGAGAGTTTTCCATTCTGCCAGCACAATCAGAAATGTTTCCGATTTGTGAACTCGTTCGATATCAATCTCGGTGGAATTACAATAACTCATACTAACTTGAACTCGATTATCTCGTTATCAGATTTTCAATGCTATTCTTATTTATGAAAGTATTTCATAAGAATTCATTATCAGATATGTTAATCTGAATTTTCAAGTTATTGAACTCGTTGCACATTGTCACCTTCCTTTTCTATACCTCCTTGCGACCAGCCTAAATTTAGTTCAATTTCCAGATTATAACTCTTTTGTAGATGTCTCCTTCTCGAATACGTCAAATTGAACCATAAAGACGGACACTCGATCCTTGATTTCTACAAAAGAATAAAAAAATAAGACAGTTTTTATCGTTAAGATCAACTTTATTCCTCACTCGTTTAATCAATATCTTATTTTTTTTTTTTTAAACTTTGAATTCTATAATGGTAATTTTCTGTATTAAATTGGGACTTTGCATAAAAAAATGCATTATATCCGTCAGGTAGAATACGAAAAAATAAATGACCCGTATTTTTTCGTTTTTTAAGGTGGTTCTTCCATGAGACATAAATAAACAAAATATTATCAAAATTTAGGAGGTCGTAAATAAAACCTATATCTTTATATCTATTAAATTTCAGACTCAGTTATCGATGAAATAATAGAAAATAATGATTTTGAATTTGAGTGTTTTATGATATAATATTGTATTCTAACCCTTAATTTCATGTTTAAACCTAATATTTTTATCATTTCAAATGAACATATATTAATAAAAAACTATTTATTGAATCCTGCAGAATTCATAGATTTGGAACATATAAAAAAAGTAGTAGGGTTGATGAATCATCTAAAAAGATATTGAATATTAAAAAAAAAAATTGAAAAAAATAATTTAAATTATGATTCTGTAATACTTGACAACGCTGTGGAATAAAAATGTAAACACGCATCTCGTTTCTTTCGAAAATATAACATTTTACTTAGGTTGTAATGAGTCTAACCATATGTTACAAATAATAATATAAGAAACCGAAATTCACAACGTTGCCCGAATTACAATATGTTCAGGAACGTATAAATAATCAAATTTTATAAAATTATGTATTATTTTAGTATTATTTAAAAATATTGGATAAATTTACTTAATATTTATTAATAGGGTGTGTAGAATAAATTTTTTATTAATAATACTAAGAATTTATGCATTTAGTGGGGCCCCCGGCTTAGCGCCCGCAACATACGGACCTGCATGGAAGAACCACCTTAAAATATGATGAGTTGCAAAAGCTATAGCCAGTATTAGTTAATACAATTTTGATATATATAGCGCCAATGTACATGACGTCATGAGTTCACCTGCACTCGTGACGTCACATCAATTTTCAACTGCCTTTATCTCTTTGCGTTTTCATTTTTATGATAAAAGAAAAAATACGTGTCCTTTATTTTTTCTATTTCTAAATGACAGATATAATAGAATTTAAAGAAATTTTTCATGTAACATCCTAATTGCCCGTATCAACAAAAAATTAAACATAGTTTTTAACACCAAAAACACACATTACTGAAAACAAGATTAGAAATAAATTGTATTCAATAATCCCGCAACATTATAAAATTGGAGGAGATTGGATAAATCTTCTACTAAAACCAAAACCAACAAAAAATATAGTAAAAACTCTTAAATCGAATACAAAGACATCATGGACACCAGAAAAAATAACAACGTTGGCAACAAGCGAAATATATTCACAAGATGACTTACAAGAATTACAACACCATATTATGTTTCCTTTCGAAAAAGCAGCTCTGCTTAACGTCATAGCAAGAGGTATATAAGGTAAACAAAATACACAAGTAGATCTGTTAAATAATATACTTACAGAAAATACACTATCTCACATAGCAGACAATACCTAGAATAAATTCATCGACAAACTCACAACATTTGGTTCTAGAAGTTCAGCTATAATAATGGTATTAATTATTATTCAGATAATTAAATCAATTTTGGATACTATCATAAGAGAATATACTCTTCATACAATATATGGCTGGTCAATACATCTATTAGGAGCAATCTTCAGTTCTATTACTCATTTAATGCTCTAAACCATAATCAAACAAAAAGAATACCCAAGTATGAAGAAATTGAAGTAGAAGAAGTAAAAATTGAAAAACCAGCTCTATCATAACCTATGATTTTACAACCTCTCTTACCTAAATCAACTTCCCCACCTTTACCAGATACATCACCCTATATACCTTCAACAAATAAATCCCTTCCTCCAAAGCCACCACAGCAAACACCAAAGAAGATTCTAGTATTCAATATTAATAGTGACAAATTAAATGAAAAATTATGTAAATTTTCTTTGGAAATTTGAAATTAGCCTACTAATGTCATTCAACTTAATAATATATATATATATATATATATAGGGTATTCTTTGTGAATCGATACCCCCCTTCTCCAAAATTTTAGTGGACTAAAAAAATTGTATGATGGCTTAAAATTTTCCTTTTATCATCTAGTTTCAGATGCAGAGTGGTGTTTTCGAAAATTCAATATGGTGGCTCCAATATGGTGGCCACTAATGTCATTCAACTTTATAATATATATATATATGGGGTATTCTTTGTAAATCGGTACTCCCCTTCTCCAAAATTGTAGTGGATTAAAAAAATTGTATGATGGCTTAAAATCTTCCTTTTATCATCTAGTTTTAGATGCAGAGTGGTGTTTTTCAAAATTCAATATAGTGGCTCCAATATGGTGGCCAAAACTTGGAAAGTTCGTAAAAATTTTTCGAAATTTCATGATAACTTGCTCAGTTTTGAATTTTGCGTTTTTTTCTCACTAAAAATGAATAGAGCACAAAATTTTACATAGAAATATGGTATTATAGTCAAGGTAAAACCACATTTTGAAGGTTATTTTTCGCAATCCTTATTCTGAATCGCTTAACTATTATTTCGGCTGAAAACGGATCTTGAATAAGTAAACTCTCACATTCTTGAGATCGCCGCTTACGATCTTCATGTCCATACAATTTCAGCATGTTTCGGTTAAGGTCAAACGGAGATCAAACACCTTAATTCGAATAATATAATTTTTTTTACTTTATTTTTTTTTTCACTTACAATGCATATGCGGAAATTTTAGATTTTTGTTTTTATAATATTAAACATCTAATAAATGGTATTTTTCTTTGTTAAAATTTTAACACCATTCTTCTATATTTATTTCTTTGTTTAAATAATTTTCTTACTTACAATGCTTACGCGAAAACTTTAGATCCCCATTTTTATAATATTAAACATTTAACAAATTTATTTTATTCGTTGTAATATGATATTTTACACAGCGTGCGGGAATTTTTTTTCCCACACGCTTTTTTCCGTGTGAAAAAAATTAAATTATTCGAATTAAGGTGTTTGACCTCTGTTTGACCTTAACCGAAACATGCTGAGATCCTATGGACATAAGGATCGTAAGCGGCGATCTCAAGAATGTGAGAGCTCACTGATTCAAGATCTGTTTTCAGCCGAAATAATAGTCAAGTGATTCAAAATAAGGATTGCAAAAAATAACCTTCAAAATGTGGTTTGACCTTGACTATAATACCATATTTCTATGTAAAATTTTGTGCTCTATTCATTTTTAGTGAGAAAAAAACGCGAAATTCAAAACTGAGCAAGTTAGCATAAAATTTCGAAAAATTTTTACGAACTTCCCAAGTTTTGGCCACCATATTGAATTTTTAAAAACGCCACTCTGCCTCTGAAACTAGATGATAAAAGGAAGATTTTAAGTAGAGCTCTCTAATTTACGTGTACTCAGGTACACGGACTACACGTGTATTTAATAAATCTGTACTTAAGTACGTGTTTCAATGTGCGTGTATTTATTACACGAATAATTAAGTAAATACACGTGTCTTTTTAAATTAGATAAATTTAATAAATAATCAATTAATAACTATTTGACAATTTAATAAACAATACAATAAATACATAGACAATAATATGACAGTTAATAGGAACATAACTATTGTGTTTGTGTTTTCATACTCATTGCGTGTAATTATTTTCTAATTGGTTCATATTATACTTGTATAAAATTTTCAATTACTCGAGTTCGGCCAAGTTCATTGAAATCACACTCTTTCATATTTGAGATATCTGGGGCCTTATTCTGAAATAATTTTTTTCGATAAATCGTTTATCACCTCGATAAAATGTATGGATGGATGCGATAAATGTAATTAGCGAGTATTTTATCACCGATTATAGTAACTTTTGTAGAATGATTAGTAGCCATTATAGGAAAATCTAGTAATTTTTATTTCAAGCTATAAAGCGATCATGATTAAAAAAACTACAGCTGATTGAAGAAAAATGCAAAAATGAAAAAAATTTCAAAATTGCCAAAGCGATTATTTTTTTTCAATATCATTAAAAAAATGTAAGTAAGCTAAAAAGAAAGCATTTAAAGAATACTTTAAAATGATTTTTTTTAATTTCTTCTAGGATCAAAATTGAAGAAGATACGCTTTTTCAAAGTCGGAGCAAAAATTTGATAACCTGCTCAGAATTATTGCCCGGTGCTGTACATATATTTAAATTTTTTGTCGCATTTTTAATTGTCGACTTAATTTAATAAAGTATTATTCATTTATATACACGCATCTTTTTTACTAACAGTATAAGATATAAGAAATAAATAAAACAATAATGAACAAACTATGAATAATAAATCAAGTAACAAAGTACATAATAATAAATATAATAACATATAATAGAACATCGACATTCTAAATATTTACAAATCAGAAGAATTTCATGTTAATAATTTACGATTTTGATAGAAGAAAACTAACATGTCGACATTTCCTTGAAGTAATGACGTTCTTTTCGATGTTACAATATTTCCAGCAGTCGAAAAACAACGTTCTGAACTGACGGAAGTCGCTGGAATACTTAAATATTTTTTGCGAATAGAGCAATCGATGGAAATTTTAATTTTCTGGATTCCTACCACTAGTATGAGCTTAAATCAAATTTAAGTTGCGGTTCAGCCAGATAAGCTTCACATTGGCGGTCCGTACTTCTATTATCTGCACTTTTTTTAATAAGAATTCTAATGCACTTCTCTTAATAAATTCATGCTCCTCCTTAATATCTTCATCAATCCTATTCAAACTAATTAAATTCTTTAAATGATTTCCTATCGCTATTTTAGCATCATTATTTTCATGTTCGAGATCTTTGTATCGTGGATCTAATAAGGAAGCAATTTGCCTAGTGGATATGTAATCAATATCTGTGTTCCATTGCAGATAAAAACGTTCTATTATATTTTCAGAAAAATTTTTCTTGAAGATGACAATAATATCGCAATCACTATCAAGAGGCAGCATATATTTATTTAATATCTTGCATAAAAGTGGTCGAACCATAGATATAGAAGTGTCTTCACTACAAAGAACTTTTGTGAGCATCTGCAGAGGTTCAAGAACGTTTGAAATATTTTCCATTAATATCCATTCTGTTTCCGATATTTCCAACTTTTAAGCCATTGATGCAGTTGTATCCGTCCGATCTGCCAAAACATTCATAATTGGACTCTGATTTTTTGTGAGCCGTTCAAGCATCAAAAAGACAGAATCCCAACGAGTATTACATGACTGTAAAAGAGACAATACCGGTAAACCTAACTACTTCTGCTTTTCTTCCAAAGCATATTTTGCAACATTTGAGTGTTTAAAATGGCCAACAGTTTTACTGGCTTTTAAAATTAAATTTTGTAGATCTTCAGAAGCAAGTGAATGATTTATAGCTCACTAAAGACTATGCGCCGTGCAAGTAACATCATATTTTTCTTGGATTTGGTCTACAGAATGCACAGCGTTTACAACATTTCTTACGTTATCAGTCACTACTGCCGTTAATTTTTTATTCAAACTTCAATCCTGAAAGATATTTTCCATCTTATTAGCAAGATTTTCTGCAGTATGACGCTCTTCTATTTCAGTTGTCTGTAGTGTGAAAGATTGAGGAATCCAATCATCATCTATTAAATGAGCTGTCATAGTCATATAAGATTCCTGTGCTGCTGAAGACCAACTATCAGATGTACACGATACACTGGATACCTTGTTTATGTTATCTTTTATTGTCATTTTAACATTTTCCTTGAGAGCATGCAAGCGCATTTTAATAGCCTCTTCTTTTATTGGCTTATAATTTGGTTCGACAACTGACATAAATTGAAGAAAAGCTTCACTTGAAACGAAAGAAATTAGCATTTGGTTTAGAGCAATCATTTTGGCCAAGACTTAATGTATTTTTTCTGTTTTGGATTTAGAAAAATTTGAATTGCTTAAATTAGTCGCTTTTCTCTTTCGAATTCAGCGCTTTTTTTATGTTAATGCTTCTGATATATCTTCAGCATTTCGTACATCATCAACTTCCATGTTATCGAACCTGCAAAAAATGATGCAAATAATTTTTTATAACATTATAATCATTGGCAGTATTACTATTATGATAATTAGTATTATTATAATTATGTAAAAACAGAAGTAACAATTTCATCTTTCTAGTTTTATTTCATTTCATAGTATTTCATAGTAAGTAATTTATTTTCATAAAATTAATTTGAAAATCGAAAAGAATAAAAGAGAAAAATTTTTTAATTTTCTTAAATAAATCAAATTAGACAGAAAGAGTATATATTAATAATTATTTACAAAAGAAAAGAATTCGGTGTGATTCACAGTAAATATTTACTTATCATAACAGAATTATTATTATTGTTTTTGTTAACACTTACTGTGCATAATATATAGTTCATTAATAAAAGCAAAACTAAACCATTTCAATGATTGAAGAACGTTTTAAAGAAAAATAATACAAGATTTAAGCATTTACGTACTCAGTAATATTAGTGGTATGTGACATATCGGCTGCATTATTAATGACACCATGTACTCCACGTGAATCTCGCATTAATGATCCCGTTGAACCACCGTGACAAGAAAATTCATTGCATACATCATCACTACATAAATCACAATAAGCAACATCCTCATTTCGATGAGCGTATTGCCATACCCAACTTTTTAGTTTCATTTTCGTATTGCTCATAGTAAAATTTAATTTCTTAAATTTATTTTGTGACTTGTTACAAGCAATGTACACCCACCGTTAATGGATTCTTTCCGAATGTTTTAAAATCCTGAACTTTCATTGGACAATTCCGTTGTTTCCTTTGTTTTTATTGAAACATTTTGAAAAATTCGGAAAGAATCAATGAACGTTGGGTGTACATAGGAAACTAAACCTTTTATTATACTCAATACATTATTATACCATTAAAATATTAAATATAAATCTAATTATTGAAGCGAATCATTGTAAACATTACGTATAACTAGTATACTTGTTGTTATGATTCTATTTCTTATACTTATTATAAATTTTAAAATAAATTATTCATTAATTTATTAAAATTTACTAAGCTAAAAATTTTTAAACAAATTTAAATTTGTTAAAACTATAATGATTACATAAAAAAAAACCTTTTTTAAGTAAAAATATTAAAAAGAGATTGTAATGAAACTAAATTATTTTTAAGTTTTTTAATTACACGTGTGTAACGTGTAATTAGGCTGTACATGGGTACCCGTGAAAAAAATATCGTGTACGACAGCTACACGTATCACGGGTACCCGTGTATTTTTAAACACATACAAAATCTAGAGCTCTAATTTTAAGCCATCATACAATTTTTTTAGTTCACTACAATTTTGGAGAAGGGGGGGGGGTACCGATTAACAAAGAATGCCCCATATATATATATATATATATATATATATATATATATATATATATAACATATTCGCATGGTGTCATTCACCTCTCTCCGCGCCTAAGTCAAATTTCACGCAATTTATTGTCACTACGCAAAAAGAAAATCAATTATGAAACATCGACATAATACTTATAAACATCCGATAAATTTGTAAATATAGCCATAGTTTTATAATTTAGTTATGAATCTATAATTTATTTTGATGAAATTAGATTATAATAGTAAACCTAATTATAAAAAAAGAATAATAACTGTTTTATAATTATTTATACAGCTGAAATTTGGTTTAGCTTTTATATACTTATATGTACGTATTTGGGTTACTATCCATATATCGACGGTGCTTACGAAGACAATCACCCTCAGATTTGCGACGAAGACTATCACTTCCAGAAGATACGACG
The DNA here is from genome assembly GCA_017163975.1 of Anastatus disparis. Classification (NCBI taxonomy): domain Eukaryota; kingdom Metazoa; phylum Arthropoda; class Insecta; order Hymenoptera; family Eupelmidae; genus Anastatus; species Anastatus disparis. The sequence continues at coordinate 1,260,970 of JAFFSR010000036.1, read as the reverse complement.
AAAACTATCATTTTAATTTTTATGTAAACGAAGACTATCACTTCTGAACTATTTGCGACGAAAAGAATTGGATTTCAATGTATGTAGACGAAAACTATCATTTTAATTTTTATGTAAACGAAGACTATCACTCCTGAAAAATTTGAAACGAAAAGAATCATATTTCAATGTATGCAGACGAAAACTATTATAATTTTTATGTAAACGAAGACTATCACTTCTAACAAAGAGCGCAGAAAAGTTATTTTTTATATTTTTTTTCTTTGAGGGGTGATTGTTTTCGTTTACATGAAAATTACAATAATAGTTTTCGTCTACATACATAAAAATATAATTCTTTTCGTTTTAAATTTTTCTGGAGTGATAGTCTTCGTACGGCACGTCGATATGCCTTTTTGTATATTTATACGAATTAAAGCTTATCCATCTATCTATGTTAGTACGTATCATATATATATATATATATATATATATAATATCCAACGTACCGTTTACTCGTGAACTTGGAATTAAAATATTAATGAATCATTTTAGAAGGTAGCGAACTCCGTCATGCCTTTAAGTGAAATCAAGTAGATCATAAGAAAAGAATCATAACGTGTATTTCGAAATTACCAAACGAATCCTAAAACCAAGACGCACATTGCGAAACATATTAAAACTTAAGAAAATGGATAAATAAAAATTAATGTAAAAGATAATAAATCTTATAAACGAACCTAAGTATCAAAACCAAATTAAAATCGATGAAAATCAGTACTACCCCGGGTTTCTTTTGGTAATACGTGAACACTGCCCGTAATTTATTATACTTCAGTAGCAATTTTATTGTGAGTTACATATTATTATCTATTATCCAAATATACGCTTATTAAATTAATAGTTATAAAGTGTTAAAAAATATGAATAAACTCGAATATCTATATAATTGTGCCTACTCATTTGTCTGACCGTACTCAGCACCAATCAACTCAAGAAGCACCAAAAGGTAAGATTATACTTAATATACTCTAAATTAAAATCATTAAAAATATCTTTAGTAATTTCCAATTATGAGAGCGATCTCACTCAATCAAATATTGGGGAGCTTTTTTCACCACTAGATACATACATCTTTAAGAATACTTATATTATTTAACATTCACCTACTTTTATTATTAACATTAAGAGGTGGTCACGTATCTCTGTCCTTTTCTAATCGAAGAATTAATTTTTTGAAAAAACTAGTAAGTTCAGCAAAAAATAAAGAGAAAGCCGCATCTCGTATCAAAAAAAGCAAAATTTCCTATGATAAGAAAGAGTTAATTTTATTGCTTCGTTTTCAAGAAAACCTTGAAAAACCGAATCATTTACCCAAACCTTTATGTTTTAAGTTTTTAAAAGTTTTCTTGTAAACGAAGCAATAAAATCAATTCTTCCTCATCATAGAAAATATTCCATTTTTTATACAAGATGGGGCTCTCTCTTTATTTTTTGCTAATATTATTAGTTTTTGTAAAAAAAATCAATTCTTTGATTAGAAAAGAACAGATATACTCGACCTCCTCTTAAATATTTGAAATCTTATACAATCATAACATATTATTATTCAATTTTAAATTATTCGTTTTAATTTAGTCCTTGTGAAAGCAAGGACTTAACAGTTTATTATTTACATTGTAAAAAAAAGGCTTACAAATTTATGTTTCATTGTAGCTAAAAGAAGCTTACATATTTATTTTTTATTGTCACTAAAAGAATCTTTTAAATTTATTATTTACTGTCGCTAAAAGAAGCTTATAGATATTTTTTTACTGTCGCTAAAAGAATTTTCCAGACTTATTTTAAATCATCGCTATTAAAATCGTACAAATTTATACTCCATTGTAGCCAAAGAGGCTTATACATACATTTTTTTTGTTGTTGTTAAAGGAGTTTTCAGACTTATTTTTTTAGTGTCGCTAAAATATGCTTACAGATTTATTTTCTACTTTCGCTAAAAGCTTACAGTCTTAATTTTTACTATCGCTAAAAGAAGTTTATTCATTTTTATTATTGTTTAACGAAACTTACAAAATTATTTTTACTGTCGCTTAAAGAAACTTACAAAATTATTTCTATTGTTGCTTATAGAAGGTTACAAATTAATTGTTTGCAGTCGCCAAAAAAAGCTTACAAATTTAATTTTCACTGCCGCTATAAAAACTACATATCCATAGAAATCAAAATTGATTAATTTTATTTATTAGATTATATTGTCGTTAATAAAAACTGAGAGATTATCAATGTTTTTATTACATATAAATATTATTTTTATTTTTTGAAAAATTTTAAAAATGTATATAAATAGTATATTTTTCCCCTAGAGAAAAAAAGTAAAGAATGTCCAAAATCGTATGTAAACTGTCACCCGAGCCGAAGGCGAGGGGGGCAAACATACGATTTAAGGCATTCTTTTTTTTCCCGTGGCGAAAATGCGATTTTTTTTAACACCGGGCTGAAAATACAACTTTTTTTTGGCGCTATGTAAAAAAGTAGTAGTTTCGGGCCAGGTGTTAAAAAAATTTATTTTTTTAAAAATAATTTTCATCTTCTAATTCTTTAAGATATTCCATTTCTTCGTATTCATCAATTTCGGCATTGAAATTATGTGATTATTTTAATTTTTCATTAGATATTGGTTCAACATACATATTATTAGTTGAATCCCATTCCATAATTTGCCAATTCATGTTATTATTGTAAATATTATTAATAAACTTTGGAAAATTCTTTTCGACTGTAAAAAATAAATCTGTAAACTTCTTTTAGCAACAATAAAAAATGATCTGTAAGCTTCTTTTAGCTACAATAAAAAATAAATGTGTAGGCTTCTTTAACGACAGTAAAAATTAAATATGTAAAAAATAAATATCTTCTTGCTACAATAACAAAAAAACACTTTTAATGCAGCCGTATATTTATATATGATACACTGAAAAACTTTTCGTACGAAAACACTATGATGAAAACCAAAAAATTTTTTGGCACAAACGTATTAATGCTCTACTTTACGAATGTTCGTAGTTATTCAGCACGAAGATCGTAGTGCATGATCTGTAGAAAACGGTACAAGTCAAACCCCCTGACGCTCGAAGTTAATTTGAATTTCGTAGAATATATGATTGAAACTAATATCATATGTGTATACTTTGAATTTCATAGCTCAGCACTATGAGCTTCGTAGTAAAACAACACGAAGGTTCGAAGTCGGTTTCTGTCTCTGCCTTCGGTGCCGGTGGGGAGGAGAAAAAAGCATAGTGGGGAGATATTCACAAACCGCGGGGCAAAGATGGAGTGTGTTTATAGTTCTTCGCTAATAAAAAAAAAATTAACTAGAGTGTGTTTCTGATTTATGCATCTGATTTTTTATTATAAAATGTCTTCCGCATTATAAAGTAAGTTTTTATTTGTTATTATATGAAGCATATAGTTTTTTAAATCATGGTTATAGTACAGAGAGTGGCAAAAAGTGTGCATCAGTTGTAATTTTTAATTTGAATTGGCAAAATAAATACAATATTTTTTTCAAAATTTTGTATATGCTCAAAAATTAAAAATACGCTTAAAAAATCAGTTTTCAAACATTTTCCTTCTTTTGGCAGACGCAAATTATTTCCATGCAAATTTTATAACAAATCTATTGAGTACTTTACGTAAAATAAAAATAAATTAAAAAATTAAAAATCAAAATTATTTTCAAAATTTTTCAAATTTTCTAAATTTGTAACTACGCTAAGAAAATTAGTTTTCAAAAGTTTTTCTTTGGAAAGTAGCAAATAAATTGTTTACAAATCTTAAAGCAAATCTTTCGAATAGTTTACGTAAAATGGACACTGAAAATTTTTTTCAAAATTTCCAAAATACTTTAAAATTAAAACTGCGCTAAGAATCATTTAAAAATCAGTTTTTAAAAACTTTTTTATTAGAGAGTAGCGAATAACTTATATACAAATTTTGGAGCAAACCAAAATTTGTATATAAGTTATTAACAAAGTAGTTTACGTAAAATAAAAGAAAAATGAAAATTTTTTTCAAAATTTTTAAAACTTTTTAAAATTAAAACAACGCCAAGAAATCAGTTTCCAAAAGTTTTCTTTCTTTTGTTATTCGTAATTAATTTCCATGCAAATTTTAAAGCAAACTCATCGAGTAATTTACGTATAATAAAAAAAATGAAAACTCAAATTCTTTTTTTTTAATGGCTCTGAAATTTAAATTACATTAAGAAAACCAATTTTTAATAATTTCTTCCCTAGTTAGACAAAAAAATTAATTGTATGAAAAATTTGAAGCAAATCCGTCGAGCAGTTTTCAAGATCCAGCATAAAAGATTGCTGCACCGTTGCAGCAAGGTTTCATGAAAGTTTCGAAACCTTGCGGCCACCTTGATATGTCCACGCTAGAATCTTGTTTCAATATTTCTAAAAACTTGAGGGCAAACTTGCAGGAAACCTCGCAGCAACCTTGCAGAAACCTTGCTGAAAACTTCCATGGAAGATTTCGTGCAATATTTCGTGAAATGTTTTCATAAAACCTTGCAGAAACCTTGCTAAAAACTTTCATGAAAGGCTTCTTGCAATATTGCGTGAAATGTTTCCCCCATTATTCCTTGAATTATTTTCTGTTATTTTGTAGCAAGGTTGCAGCAATATTGCATTGAAATATTTCATAAAACCTTTTCCCAATGTAAGATAAGATCGCTGCCACCTTGTGACAACATTTGTGCACAATATTTTATTGAAAGTTTCAATACAATATTTCATGCTGTGTGGGTAATTAACTGAATAAATACATACACACAAACATACATACACACATTTTCTGGAAACCACTTTTATCGATTCCCTGAGTCCAAAGATGTACAAATTAATGAAAAGATAGAAAAAATTTTTTTCATCAATACAATGCTTTCTCCATGAGGAAACAAAACTTATTAAAAAAAAGGTATAAACTTTGCTCTTTTTATAAACAATTTATGCAAAACCGTGATTTTTCGTAAAACATTTGATACGATGACATAAAAATTATTTGGACAATTTAATAAAGTAACTAATTAAAAATTTTATGTTCATAAGAAATAGAAATTTCAATAATTATTAAGGGGAATCCTCATACCGACATAGAGTTCTACCTTATCTACATATAAATTATGAATTTTAATAAAAATTTAACTATTCATGACTGAAATTCGTAGAAGAGGCACATTTTTAACATGCCAAAGAATTTATTGCAACGTTAAAAGACAATATAAGGGTAAAAATAAAGGCGAAAACTGCTTAATACGATTAACTTTTCAACATAGTTATGAATAATCGTATTATGCAGTTTTTGTCTTCATTTTCACTTTTATTCTGTCTTTTAACGTTGCAATACATTCTTTAGAATGTTAGGAATGTGCCTCTTCTATGAATTTTATTTAAAAATAGTTAAATTTTTATTTAAATGCATAATTCAAATGTAGATAAGATAGATCTCTGTACCGGTATGAGGACACCCCTTAACATCTAACATATCATTAATATTCAATTAAATCACGCGCGCAGATGGCGTAACAAGTAAATGTAAAAATACTACACTAGTACAAGAAATAAGACGTAATTTGACTAGCGAGTAGCAAACTACACCAGAATAAGGCGATGGAAAGAACTTTTTGACACTCCGTGCGAGAAGCTCGATTTCACGCACGCTGTACAAAGTGACACGTGCGAAAATGGAGCTTCTCACACGTCGCGTCAAAAAATAGTGTTCGATACTCGTGCGAGAAAGTGATTTCTTACTCGTGTGACCTTTTCACCCTCGCTTCGCTCGGGCGCAAACCGCCACACGAGTAAAAAATCACTTTATCGCACTAGTACCGAAATATACTATTATTTGATTAGAGAGTCGCGAAATAGAAAAAGATAGTAGATAGGACATAACAAGAGTAACAAAGAGAGCGATAGAGAAGAAGAAGCCACCGATGCTCGGCGTTTGTTTCCTTCTTCTCCGTGCCTCATTGTCGTTCCAGGTATAGTAGTATACGGGTGTTTTTTTCCCGATTTTTCTAAAGATTCGTTAGAATTTATCTTGTTATTTAAATTTTTGAGTTATTATTTTTGTTAAGAGATTATTGTTAAAATATAGATTGTTTCTTTTGTTGCTGCTATTGATTTTAAACTTTGTTCGCGAGAATTTAATATTTTTTCTTTCGCGTATGCCATCTACTCATCACTTCTAGTCATCTTTTCTAGAGGGTTCATTGCGAACAGCCAACGGCCATTTCGGAAGGAAAATTTATATCTTGTAGGACGAGTCTACTTTAATTGTGGGATTTTGATATTGAGATGGCTGATTCAAATCACCGCGAACAACAGAAGGTATAATCAAATTGAATAAATAATCTTTTTTTGTTGTGAATAGTGAAAACGTAATTAAAGAAATTTGTTTACAAAATCTCTCTCTCTCGCGAATAAAATTAGCGGAAGTCTACGGCAGGCTATAAGAATAGCCACGTGGACATTTAATTTATAAATTTTCATTTATTTTGCGTATTAAATAAATTTTTTTTTTGTGGTGAAAAATTTTAAAAAGTTGGACACATAAAATTATTTTTTTTGTGTGAGTAAAGTGAACAGTGAAAATTAAGTAGTGAATTTTCTTTTGTCTACCTACCCTAATGATCGTGCAATGTGATAAGAAATTCGGTGACGTAATCGTTAAATTTTATTTATTCCTTATTTGATAATCGAAGTGATTTTTCTATAGATAAAAGTTAATTGTTTCTCTTTAATTATACCCCATCAAAGTGAAATTTTAATTATTTATAATTTAAAATAACAGATAGCTGATTCTAGAAAAATTCCTTTTAAAGTTCTCTTTTATTTGATTTTGTGTTTTACTGAATTTATAAAATTAATCATTTTTGAAAGTCACCTCGGTCACATAGTATCCATTTCGATTAATTAATAAAATTATTAATCATATAATGGTGAAAAGCCTTGTGCGATGTATATATTGAAAATATAATTAGTAAGTCTTAAAACGACTCAAAGGAAGCCCGATACTAGCGCCACCAACCAGGCTCTGACCCCAAATAATTTATGAAATTATTAATTTATTATTGATTTATGTTTAATTTCCTAAAGTGATTAAAGATTTCTCTTGTTAGTATACTTTCTAACCTTGTGAGAAATTAATAAGTTACAGTTTATTTGATAAATTCTTTAGAAACTATTTTTTCTTATATAACTTTTCTTTGATTTATAAAATTTTCTTTGATTAAATTTGTAAAAATAACTAATTAGTAAAGTTAAATAATTAAAATACATAATCATTAAAATTAAAAGTCACAGTAATTGAATTTCTGGATATATATATAGAAAGTATATATATTGAATTACTACAAAGCACGTAACCTCACTCCCACGAAACGCCTATTGAAGGTCAGAGAGAAGTATTACGAGGATATTCGACACTAGCGCCACCAATAGGAAGATTGCGTAATCTGGGATACGCACTGCTGTTTGAGCCCCACCTTTATATAACCTAAAATTTATATTGAGCACGTGTTGCACCCGCTGCTTAATTTCTACATTACTGAATAAAGTTTAAGTTATTATTATTGCTTAACAGTTTAAAGCTTATAATTTTCTTTCGTAATTTAACATAAAATTAGACTAAATAGTTTTTCTTGATTTAATTTAACACAGAATTACATAAAGAAATTGCTTCATATAGAAATTTACGTGTGATTTAAATTCCAATTCTTTTAATTAAATTATCTAAAGTTTTCTTATTGGATTTCAACCTGTATATCTATGTGTTTATTAATGTATTTATTGAAGTGATCTTATAATTAATTAGTATATTAAAGGTAGAATATTTAATTCCCTTACTATACCGTTATTATTATTTTTGTAGGTTGGGGAATCTCAGGATTTGGGAATTATAAGCCAACTATTATTTCGTATTTAATTAAATATATTTATAACCTCCTAAATAAAACCCACCCTTACAGTATAAACAAAAAATGCTAATAGAAATATGTTATCCATAAAGTGGGCATTTTAAGTACCTAGAAATATTTAAACCTATAAATGCAATACATCGTTTCATTCGCGTTTTAATTATAAAATATATGTTTAATGAATATAAAAAAAAAGAAAACATAAATTGTCTCAAACACAAATAATTATAGAGATTCAATTATGAGTATTTTTTCTGTTTCTAAGATTCTCATTTTAATCTTCGAAAATGAGTGTAATATGTTAGTGGTATATAGTTAAAAAAACGTCTCATATTGATTAAAATAATGTCCATAAAATGATTAAAAAAAGCGTTTCATTTGCTACCAGGGAAGAAGATGGAAATATTTATTTATAATTATGAATTTTAAATGTAATATGTTTATTATATTATACACAAATGAAACTTGAAGTTTTATCGTATCTGATTATACGTCTTCTGAATTGTTTTTTATTCTTCATAAATACGTATAAATTCTTCAATAAAAGTAAATTTTACAGATAATATAAAAAAAATATTTGATATTTTATGTATCCATTGAAACTATCGATTTCTATTAAATCTTTTTCTGCCCACCAAAATATTGAAACTTAATTCTTTATAAACTTTTCAATATTGTGTTGAGTAATCTTGTCTTTTATAATTTTTATTACATTATATGCCATTAAAATTTGAAATTCTATTATTATTAAATACTCTATTTTTACATCATTTAAATTACTTTTTATGTGTTTTAACGTGGCGATTTAAATGATGTTTTCTTTCATAATTTTTATTTCTTTAAAAAAGAATAAAATTAAAAATTATTTTATTATTAATTATTACTAAACATTATCGTGCACAATCAAAACTGAAAATTCTATTATTATTAACTATTCTATGTTAAAATCATTTTAGCTATATATTATGTATTTTCAATTCACTATTTAAATTGTCTTTCATATTAATTAGCTAATTGTTAGGTCCTGGCTTTCACCAGGACTAAATAAAATAAATAATTTAATAAATGCATACATTGTGTTGATTGATTATTTATAGATGGATTGAATAATTTAGATTTGTATAAATTTAATTGAATATTAAACTTAAGAGCATGACGAAGCTGTCCGCCTTCTAATAATATTTCCAATCCTAACTTATGAATAAACGATGCGTTTAATCGAGTTTTTTTGCTACAAAGAAAAAATTTGTAAGATTAAACTCTAGTGCGGACAACTCAAGAAATCCACCAAAATATTATATATACAAAGTTATAATAAAAACTTTCAATATATCGTATTTTAAGGTTAGGTTTGTTGAGTTTTATGTCTAATTTCCAATCCAAGCTCATAAAAAAAATAACAAATCCAAATGATATTTTATTTCAACAAAAATTATTGTATTAATATAGCTTTAGTGCGGACAAGTCATTATATTTATTTAATTTAAGAATTTAAAAAGATATTGATAAAATAAAAAAAGCAAAACTCGATTGCTGCAGCTCCGACATGCCGCTAATACGATTGATTGAGTGAATTTGATTTATTTTAAAATGTTTAAGTCAATATCAAGATAGTAAAAGTTAAATAACATAAGTATAATAAGATGTATCTAATCTAGTGGTGGAGAAAGCTCCACCAATATTTGACTGAGAGGGATCGCTCTGACTATTGGACAATTATTAAAGATAATTTAATAATTTATTCTTACCTTTTAGTGCTCCTTTAAGTACATTGATGCTGGGTACGGGCAGACAAATGAATAGACACGATATGTAAATATATATATTTTCGTGGTTTATTAATATCTTTTTTAACACTTTGAATACAATAGATTTTTATACGCGTATACATTTCAATAATAGATATATGTATATATAATATTAGCAATTGCTTTTGAAATATAAGAACTTACGGACAGTTTAAACTTGTTACCAAAAAGAAACCCGGGGTAATGTCTGTTATGTCCGATCACCTTAAATAGGTTTACTCGGACATGTGTTTGTTTGGGATATTTCTTGTTGGTATTGTTAATTATTTTTTATTTTTAAAAGACTGCGCGATAGAGGAGCTTAATCACTTACCTTGTCTTAACTGCTGGCAGCGTGGTCGAAAGCAAGGAGTCTGTTGTGAAAATAACTTATATTTGAAGAGCGTAGTGCTCCTCTCTGGTTGCCCGCTTGTTAACTGGGTTAGGTCTGGATCAATGATATTTATGTTCACAGAATTTAAAATTTTGTTTTTTTTGTATTTATTTTGTAATAATGATATTTATTTAAATTTATTATAAATGTTGTACAAAAAAATCTTAACAAGTGAGCCGCGCGAGTTTACAGTGATAGATTGAAGAAACCTCGGTAGCACTTTATTTATTATTGGTTCGATTAAAAAAAGGGAATAAGTTTTTTGTTTTTTATTGTTAACTCACCCTTTTTTTGTAAGTTGTATATAATTATGATTTATGTTGAAACGACTTGTTAAATTGAGCGTGCAATTGAGTTAAGTTATTTCCCTTGTAATGGAATTTTTAAGGAAATGAAACGCGAGTTACAAGTGTTTTAATGTTATAATTTTATACTTGGTCTATGTGCAAGAGAAAAGAAGGTGCTACCCTTGTGAGGTCTAGCTGCGGGCTGTCTGACAATAAATTTTTTTTGTTTCAAGGTAGATGCGAATTTTGAAGAAGAAAAGAGACAAAAAATATAACTTGCTAAAACTTTAAAAGAGTCCCATTGGCCAATTAGGCTGTGAGAAGCTCTCCAAAGTCTCAGATTTTTTGACAGAGGATATCTTCTTATCGCGCCTTAAAATGCTGAATAGCATTTGCGCCTTGCTAACTGACTTGGATTTATGAATATAAAGAGACTTAAAATTATTCCTTAATACTAACTATCCAATATAAAATTTATTTTTTTTTTTATAAAAAAATTTTTAAAAAAAAATTTTATAAGGAGAAAAAAAAACAAAAATTGCATGTTTTTATGTATAAAAAATATATATGCATATATATAATTATATATATGTACGCGCATATAACAAAAGGGTAAAAAAAAATTAAAATGAAAAATGATCTTTCATACATCCGTGATTATGCGGATATAATACCCCTACCGTGAAAACAAAGCAATAAGATTTTAATTGTTTTGCTTTGGGGTTCCCAACAGTTTGAGCTCGATGTCTCGGACGGTTTTTCTTGATGGTGGCATAGAGTTAGATCTGCTGAGTCCTCTTCTTGGCGGATTCAATGATTCCGTTGATCCGGTGGCTGTTCCGTGTTCTGATGTCTTATCCTTCCCTGTACGTTCGGGCTTAGCCAGGCTCGTAAGCAAATGTATTATCGATCCGAAAATGGCCTTCAGGAGTCTTGTACTCCATCTATATACCGTGTATAGAGTGTATCCGCGGATTATGGTGTCGAAGATTAGTTTGATTACTTGGCATATCAGGATAATCATTAATATTAATAAACCTGTTCCACATTTTGTTAAGTGTGGATTCCATCATTGTTTCCATTTCTTCTGGCGTCAACAGGTTGTTAAACTTTACAGAGCGCGTACTTGCTTCTCTGTCGTTAAGCCGTCTCGCTATTGCTTCTAGCATCGCAGGCTTTTCGGCTGGAAAGATCGAGTATTCACGTAGATTTTGCAGCTCTTCCGGTGTGTATATTCCATTTTCCAAGACTTCTGAGATGCTAGCGTGTTTCCAGGTCGGTTGGACAAATGGTTTTAGAGTTTGCGGTAGGTTTACCTCCGTTGCTGTAAGGTGAATCTTAAACCATTTCTCGCTGATTTTGAAGATACTTGGTATAAGTGTGTTGCAATCTCTAACCGTTCCTATTTGTGCTAGCACCTTGCTGATAGGTTTGGCGAAGTAAGCTTCGTCATCGCAAGTCACTGGTACTTCGTAGTAGCATTGTTCCGTTTTTCTGCTGCTATGGCTAAATAACCTTGCTTCTTCATGACTTTCATGGCAAAAAGGTCTGGGTTTGAGAACGCCAGAGGTAGAGCATTTTCTATGATTTGTTTCTCCAATATACATCGGTGCAGGACTATGTCACGATATAGTGATCCTAGTTGTTTATCGAGATGTCTTCCGAGATTCATTATTTTTGTGTTGAAATATGTAGTAAGGATGATATCTGGTACCTCCAAGCTTTTCCGGGTGGTGAATGATTTGCCTCTTGTGGTTTCTAAAATAAATAGTTCTGTTTGATCCGTTTTAATTAATTTATATCCGCATAGCATCTCTTATCCAGTTTTGGTTAGACCAAAATTTATCTTCCCAGTTGAATTACCAAAGTGGATAACTAGAGCGTTCGAATTGTTATCAACCATACGTGTTCCTATACCTTCATATAGGATGGTAAATTCATCGAACTTACATGTAGATCCCATTACTGGCGTCCAGAAAATGCAGCTTTCTTCAGGCAACCGTGACAGTCCTTCTATTGGTCACGTTCACCAATAGATTATTTATTACGGAGCGTCCATATTTATATTGGCCATACCTAACGAGATCTTCGCATGCTTCTCTCGTTGCCAACTCCATGAATGTGGTAGAGCCTCCTATTACTTTTGAGTTGTGCGAATGCATACCGCAATACGTAATTTCCTGCTCTACCTTTATTCTACATTAGTAAGCTTGGACCTTGAAATATTGAGTATGTTGTAGCAGCTGGAGGTATATTTCTTCTTTAGCAGGTTCTGCGTCGGATAGCACGCAGTCTCCGACTTCTGTAAGTGCTATATTTGTTATGTTGGGGGTGGCAGATCCGCATTCATATGTCGTGAAAGTGACGGCGACTCGAATATAAGTGTACAAAAAGAACATTAATTTGCAGTTTATCCTTCTATAACAAAGAAAAATAACTGAAGATTATTCGCAGACTCATTATGCTGATACAGGTATGGTTATTATGTTGCGTAATTACAGTTGATTGAGTTTATAAGCATTTGTACCCAATCACTAAGATAAATTTTAAAGATGCGTGATTAGGTAAAGTGAATTCACCAACTTGCTTAAGTTTCTTTATTCGTGTATATTTTGCACTTTGTTATCCGGAGGGTTACGTGATAGCGCGTCGGCCATGAAATTAATTTTTCCTGGAAGATATCTGATTGTAAAGTGAAATTTGTCTCTTAATTCAAAATACCATTTCTTGTTGCAGAAAAGTGCTCCTGAGTCGAGAGGTTGATTTTTTTGTGTTATGAAATATGTCTAATTGTCCTTTGCTATGAGAAAGTTATCTCTCGTTTCGATTATATTTAGCGATGGCCGAAGTCGATTTGATTCGTCTCGACCTATCTCATACTCAACAGATAGAGGAGCTTCATTCGCCCTAGACGGATTTGAATGTAATTCGTCCCTGAGCAATTGATGATCCTTAGAAATATTTGTATTTTCATTCATAGCATCGTCAGTCACGTGAGCGTCTTCGGATGGTTTATTTGCTGTAGCTTCTATAGATTCCTTAAGAATATCTAACGTCCGTGACAGTTCGTCGGCTGGTAGTTGATATCTGTCTTGCTCGATTAGTCAATTTTACGCTTGTTAGTATGCTGTCGAAGGGTATCTTGTCGTCATAGTCAAAAGAATATATGTGTTCGTCTTCGTCTTGGCGCGTTAACCATCGTATAGATATTACTTTATTGTTTGATTTAATGTACTATTTGCTTTGGCACAAATAAAAACTGTCATTTCTGTTTCTTACTGCTAGAAAGTCATTCTTTTTAAACAGTGTTTCAGTCGCGATTGACTCTATAGCATTTATTTCCTAGACTGGTTTACATTTGTTTTCCTCAGACGTTATCTTAATGATTTCTTTAGTTTCCGATTCGCGTATGTTTTGCACTTCGTTATCCGGAGGGTTACGTGATAGCGCGTCGGCCACGAAATTAATTTTTCCTGAAAGATATTTGATTGTAGAGTTAAATTTATCTCTTAATTCAAAATACCATTTTTTTAATTTAGATGTACAATCCTTTATTTTGTGCAGCCAAACGAGAGGTTGGTGGTCAGTTATAAAGGTGAAATTTTGGCCAATCAGACAATAGTCGAATTGATCACCGCAAAATCGCATTGCGAGTAGTTCCTTTTTGATAGTGCTATAATTCATCTCGGTTTTTGTAAGCAATCGGCTTGCGTAAGCTACAGGTAAATCTGAATTTTCCTTCTTTTGAGATAGGACACCACCGACTGCGTAGTCTGAGGCGCCTGTTGTTACAAAGAATTCCTCTTCGAAGTTTGGATGTTGCAAAATTGGTTCATTAATTAGATAGTTTTTGAGCGTCTCAAAAGCTATTTCCTGTTCATCTGACCAATTGAAAGCTACTGCTTTCTTCAAAAGGTTTGTCAATGGCTTTGCGATCGTTGCAAAATTTGAGATGAAACGTCGATAATATCCGCTCAGACCAAGCAATTGGCGTATTCCCTTGACATTTCGCGGACGAGGGAATTTTTCGACAGCTTGGGTCTTACTTGGGTCTGGTCTCATGCCTTTATGACTAATCTCGTGACCAAGAAATGTCACTGATGTTTCGTAAAATTGACATTTTAAGAAGGGGCCGAACTATCTGTCTCTGTCTAATAGCGTTTTTCATTATTTATATAAAAACTATCCTTTATAACAAGAAAAAAATAGCAGCCCCCGCTAGATATTAGTATAATTAGTAAATTTTGTAATAATAATAAAATTTTTTACCGCATAGTTTTTGACTAATTAGAGACCTACTAGCAATCTAGAATATAACCTATCTTTTTTTGGTAGGTCTCTAATTATTCAAAAACTACGCAGTAAAAAAATTTGGTTGTTATTACGAAATTTACTTATTATACTAATATCTAGCGGGGGCTGCTATTTTTTTCTTGTTATACCGGATAGTGTTTACATAAATGATGAAAAATGCTATTAGACAAAGACAGATAGTTCGGCCCCTTCTTAAGGGATTTAACTTTAGGTTAGATTTCCTTAAAGTCTCTGTAAATTCCAGAAATAATTCGTCTAGATCGTTTAGATTTTCCGCAAACAGTATGACGACATCAATATATCCTAGCTTTCCTTTTCCTTTCGAGCTTAGATCTAACGGTTTATGCCCTAATATTTGATTGGTGAATTCTTGAAAAGTACTTGCTGCTGTTCGAATTCCGAAAGGCATTCTTTTGAAGTGAAAGTGACCATAAGGAGTAGAAAAGGCTGTTTTCTCACGGTCTTCTTCTCTTATCATCACCTGATGGAAACCTGAATACATATCCACGACGATAAAATAGCGAGCCCCGCCGAGCTGCTCGACTAAATGTGTAATATATGGGATTGGATGTGGATATGGCTTGATCTTTGCATTTAATTTTCGGAAATCGACTACAACTCTCCACTGTGGCTTCCCTTCAATATCGTCTTTCTTTTTGACAACCCAGAGGGGGCTGTTAAAAGGCGATTCACTTCTTTCGACTATATCTAATTCTAACAATTATTTATTTGCTCGTAAACAACTTCTTGCAATTTTTTAGGTATTGGATACTGTCTTACGTTCACTGGTTCTTCGTTGTAGGTTTCGATTTTATGTTCGATTATGTTAGTGGCAGAAAGGGGTTCTCCTTTCAAATGAAAAACATCAGCAGTTTTTTCAATGAGCTTCTGCAGCCTTGCTTTGTTTTCTTCCGCTATATGGTTTTTAGGTATGTCGTTTAATATACATTCTGTTCTGTTTTTGACGTTAGCATTGTATACTCGCTCAAAATTTTTGTGTTTTGAACTTTGATTATCCTTTTTATATGGCTTGACGTAGAATTCAGTGACAGTATTTATGTCTGAAATAGTTCTGTTGATGCATGGTTCTATATCAGAGTAATTTACATAAGTTTCTATTGGTTGATTTACCTGATTTATTTCGATATAGTCCAGCAAATTTGCACCTGGAAGGAAATCTCGAATTATTATATCTTCTTCAGTGGTTTCTGTGCTTTCTTTATATGATATTTCAATTTTTCTTTTTGCTAGACTTGTGCTTACCGTGTTGCGCGGAGCTTCTTCGGGCTTAGCATAAGTCTCGTAGATGCTATGTCGCACATTATCATCGTCGCTTACCGTGTTGCGCGGGGCGTTTTCGGGCTTTGCGTACGATGGTTTTGGATTTCGGCCGGGGAATTCGATTAGATTTGCGATAGAGTTCGGAGCATCATCGTCTACCGTGTCGTGCGAAGCATTTTTGGACTTAAGGCATGACGTTGCAGAATTGGGTAACACCTGCACAGGAACCTTAGATTTAGGAATTATATTTTCTTGAATTTGAAGGTCTTCTTCGGTAGATGAGCAAATAGTACTGTCTGAGTAGCGTCTCTGAAAAAAGCGATCGTATTGTTTACCATATTCGAAAGTAATTAAGTCGTGCATTAGTTCGTCGGCTGACCTTGCATCGACTACATTTGCCTGCATAGAAACAAGAGAAGGTGCTTGATTCGTGAAGTTAACTTCTTTTACATCTTCGTTATCCATGAAGATAGTGCTATCTTTGCCTATAAAAATTTTCTCGTTACGATGTTGATAATATTTCTGTGTTGATTCTAGAGTTAGCGGTGTTATTTTTAGGTCAATATCATAGATATTGGTATTGAATACTTCTATGCCAACGTAGCCTCCGTCGTTGATTGCCATGACGTTTCCTGCCACTATGCCTTTTTCGTTAAATTTTATTTTCCTAATATAGCCATATTCTTCTTCTGGGTTATTCAACAGGAAACGTACAGTTGCGGTTGCTAGAGCAGGTATTCTTTTAACGTCTTTTAAATTTACGAAAGGCAAGGTTTTGTCCTCGAAAATTAGTGCCTTTCGATAGAAATCGAGGCTTGCACCGTGCTGCTCACAGAAGTTTGAACCTATAATTGCTTCTGTTTTCATCGAATAATCATTGGCGACTATAATGACCTCTGTTGGGGATCCGTGTATGTCAATGACACATGTACCAATCGAAGGTACATCGGTTCCCAATATTCCTCTTAACAATGGTCGGTTTGATTCGTTAACCATTATGTCTCCGTTAAAACTGCCTATTTTGGCTATATTGAGCTGCGCACCTGAATCAACCATAGCTTCAACAAAATTGTGTAGAAATCGTGGGGATTCCACGATGACGATTGGCGTTGTTTCTTCTAAGTTGACGGTGTAAATGTAAGTTCTGTTACAATCGCGTTCACTGGACGCGTTTTCTCGGTTGTTGCTCCAGGAGCGCCCTTCGTTGGAGCGTTCGTCTTGTTTTTTTGTTGATTCTGTTTGACCCATTTCAATTTAGGACACTCTTCCTTTACATGACCTCTGTTTTTGCAATAGACACATACTTTTATCTGGTAATTGTTATTATGACTTTTGCTTTTGTCATTTGATTGGTTGTTAGTCTGGTTGTATCTCCCCTGATTAGATGTGGTTGCTCGTGGCACATCCGGTTTTACAGCTGCTGCTTCGTTCGTATCTCGTCTATTTTCATAGAGATTCTTATTTCTTTCGTTGATCTTATATCCATGTTTCAAGTTGTCCCTATCAATCTGTTTATCTACCGCGATCGCGTCGTCGAATACTTCGTTCAGAGTTAAGTTTGCTGTGTTTTTAAGCCTTTGCCTAAATTCCGGCGGTAAGCCGTCTCGAAATCCTTCGATTATATCTCCTTCGACTTCAGAAAGTTCGTCGCGAGTTAATTCATTGTTGATATCGAAACGTTTTTGATCGATAATAGCTTCCTTAAAGTCAACGATTCGTGTTATAAAATTAAGCAGTGACTCGTTCCTTCCCTTATAAATTTGGTCAAGTTTACCTCTTAGATTGTTTAGAGTTTCTGTGGGGGCAAAAACGGATTTTAGTCTATCGACGAATTTGTCCAGTGTCTCGAAGTTATTGTGCTCGAATGCGATATATGCTTTGTCTTCGAGTTTATTTTTCACTAACTTTATTAACTCTCTCTCAAGGTGCTGAGGAACTATTTGAGTTGCGCATTTGCATGCTCTGACAAAAGGTATTAAGTTTGTTTCGTCAAATTTTGGTGTGCTGTTTAAGGCCTCCTTTATGTAAATGCTTGGTGGCACAGTCCAGGAATTTTGTGGTTCTGCTAGGTTATTATGAGGTCTTGATTCTGGGTCTGGTGGTAATGTTTGCTGTGCTTGCGGTACGGGGGACGCTGAGCGAGTTGCACGCATTCGATCTATGTCACGGCGCATTTTTGCTAATTGAGTTATCACGTCCTCTGTCGACTCCTCGGTTTCGTCTATTGGCTTTAACCTCGAATTCGTTTTATTTTGAGATCCCAAATCTGTTTTATTAGTTTGTGCTAAGGGAAAATTTGATACACTAGAGGCAGTGTCCGATATGGTAATTTCAAGATTTCAGCGGCGTTTTCTTTCTTTTTCGAGTTCCTTTTCAAGCATTTGCACGCGTTCCTTTTCTACATTCAATGAGTCCATCGCGTCCTGCTTTAACCGTTCTGCCTCACTTAGGACTTTTTTCTCACGATTCTCAAGCGCTTGTTTAAATCCTTAATTCTTTGTTCGCGTATTTTTAAGTTGTTAGCGTATAATCTTAACTCCTCTTCGGCGAGCGGCAAATCTTTGTCGTCAATTCCTCCGGTAGCCATTTTATAAGATATTTAAAATCTAGGCTATTTAAAAATAGGCTATTGCTTGTGCAATTATTATTATAAATTGTTATTTATATATATAAAGATTGATTTTTTAGACTTGTGAAGTTAGCGCCTGTAAAAATAAAATATTAATATTTTTTAGCCATGAAAAGCTAAAACGTTTGCTCCTTATTTGCGGAAATAGTCTCCGTGCAAATTTTCATTTGCGGATTTTTCATTTTCAAGTTATTGGAAAAATAAATTTTCCGATATAAGCGCGGCGCTAAAAATGTTTTCCTTATTATTTCATTGAAAACTCCTGTAAAATAATATTTTTTCTAGACTAATTGATTTCTCCTTTCTTGCGGATTACATAAATATTTTCATTTAATTAATTGTTCAATAAAATAATTAGATAAATCAATTTATAATTATTTAGTGGAAAGCAGTTTAAAATCTAGTTATTTTTTAGGGATTCCTGTTCCGCTCGTTCCTATATTCTAATTTTAATATCGCGGGCGCTAAAATTATGGAAATAAATTGAATATATTGATTATTATTCAAGGAATTTAGTATATTTAATAGCATAAATTGTTTTCTCCTCGTATGCGGATTTATTTATAAGTAATAAATTTGCATAACTTCGAATAATTAAAATTTTTAAGAAAATCAAAATTAGTCAAAGGTAGAGTCAGCTGTTATAAGTTTACAAGGTTATAAAATTTAAAGGGACAATTTTAATTTTTGCAGACGCGTATAAATAATAAAAAAGTAACGTAAGTAAATTATATTGTTAAATAATCAAAACGATGCAACAATTAAGAATAAAAGGATTTTAACATAGTTTAGAAATTGCAATGTTTTGCTTCTCATATTTATATCTCGATATCTCGAATAATCTTACTTATAAATAAATCCGCATACGAGGAGAAAACAATTTATGCTATTAAATATACTAAATTGCTTGAATAATAATCAATATATTTAATTTATTTTCATAATTTTAGCGCCCGCGATATTAAAATTAGAATATAGGAACGAGCGGAACAGGAATCCCTAAAAAATAACTAGATTTTAAACTGCTTTCCACTAAATAATTATAAATTGATTTATCTAATTATTTTATTGAACAATTAATTAAATGAAAATATTTATGTAATCCGCAAGAAAGGAGAAATCAATTAGTCTAGAAAAAATATTATTTTACAGGAGTTTTCAATGAAATAATAAGGAAAACATTTTTAGCGCCGCGCTTATATCGGAAAATTTGTTTTTCCAATAACTTGAAAATGAAAAATCCGCAAATGAAAATTTGCACGGAGACTATTTCCGCAAATGAGGAGCAAACGTTTTAGCTTTTCATTGCTAAAAAATATTAATATTTTATTTTTACAGGCGCTAACTTCACAAGTCTTGATTTCTTAGGTTAATTTTGAGAAAAGGAAGAAGAAAAAAAAATTTTTAAATAAAATACTCCTTACTTATAGAATAAAAGGAAACGCAATATAAGAAAATTTTTTAATCAATAGTAATTAGATTATTTTCCGACTGCATATGTTGACCAGCTCGGTCAACTTGCAAGGGCGATAGTGGAGCTGGTGCGGGTGGTACTTCTTCGAGACTCGAATCGATTACAACGCGCTGTCATTGCGGTTGTTGTATCTGGGGGGGAGTTATTAAATATTTAGCTGGCGTGTCGATTACGTATGGGTTAACGACTAAACCCCTTTTTGGGCCGATTTTCTTTCTCGGTAGTAGAAATTGTGGCTCTAGATCAATGTCGTTTTCTTTGACCCACCATATAAACCGCGCTCTGGACTCTCCTTGCAGACTTAGCTTATCTGCTGTTTGCCTTATCTTAGGGCCAAGGCCTCTCCTTTTATTATCTGTCATTTACTGGAGAAATAAGGAGCAAAGCAGAAAAAAAGAAAAAAAAATGATTATTTGAAGGGAGGGAGAAAAGAAAAAAGGAGAGAAGAAGGAAAAAAAAATATTTATTAGAGAAAAGTTGCTCCAACACCTAATTGTCTCTTTTCTCTTTCCAAGTCTTTTTCCGCTGTTAAGCGATAAAAGAGAACTAGCACTATATGCCGTGAGGCTCAATAGATACAAGCCTAAAATTGAAAATAAACTTTCAGATATTGGGTCAACTTGTTTCTTCGCTTTTTTATTTTCTTCAGGTTGAGCCCTTCGTGCTATTAAGCACAAACGGCGAATTGCAAGTCTTATGCCGTGAGGCTCAAGACCTACAAGACCCTCAAGAAATAAAACGTTATGATTGAATAAAAATTTTTCCTTTACTCTCCACCAGAAATTTTTAAATGCTGTTAAGCATGAAAAAATAATTTACGAGTTTCATGCCGTGAGGCTCAAAAACTGTAAACCCTGTCAGAGAGAGAAGAAAAAAAAAGAAAGAAGAAGAGAAACAAAAAACAAAAAAAAATATGAAAAAAGGAAAAAGAAAAAAAAAAACAACAAAAAAAAAACATTAATTTTTAACTTAGTTAGTGCAGAATTACATTTGCAAAGAAAGAAAAATGGTTCACTTTATATTAACATGAGAAAAGGTAGCAAAGCAAAAATTAAAAGTAAATGTATAAGCGTTAGTTTAATCTTACGCCTTGCGTTAGATAAGCTGATTGAATAAGTTTTTATTTTAGCTATTTGTAAGGTAAAGGTTGTTACTTCCGAAAAATGTTAGTTATAGAAACGGAAAGAAGTAAAGTATTTACTTTTACTTAATGTTAGATTTATTGATTTGTTTGTTAATTTATGTATGAATAAATAAAAATTGAAATAAATGTTCTATGCTCATCTAAAGCAAGTATTTTGTCTAGTTATCTAGCGTTTCCCTGCGATAGAGAACGTTTTGAACAATTTTATTTTATTTTATTTTTTATTTTTATTAACGGGAAAAACTCCCTTTTAAATAGATATACATTTTTCATGTGCGCAGTAAACATTGCATAGATAATTCTGAATACAAAGAAAATAATACATGGTTTTATAATCTAAGGCAAAATAAAATAAAGAAATCTTTACAATATAAAGAAAGAGTAACTAAATAATGTATACAATTCACTCCAATTCACAAAATTATTGAATAAACCCTAATCTAATATTATTTTTAAATAACGAGATCGAATTACATTCAAAATTACAGAATCTAGAGTAACTATTAGCTAATCTACACAGTCTATTCAGTATATAGAACTTATCATTAGAATAATCTAAAGAATTAATATAAAAAATAATATTATTGGTATTTCTAATATTCACTAAAGGTCTATAAAAGTTCAAACTGTTTAAAAGTAAGTCACAATCAGTATAACCATTTATTAACTTATATAGACACAGCAAATCAGCTTGCATTCTTGAACATTCTAATGTCGGTAGTCCAACTTCCTTCCTAATATTTGCATAGTCATGATTGTATCGATCCATACCATTATCAGTTTTGAATGATAAGAAACGTAAGAAATTGTTTTGCACCTTTTCCAATTCATAAATTTGTTTTTGTTTATATGGTGCCCACACAATTGAACAGTACATAAGAACTGATTTAACATAGGCGTTGTACAATGTTATACACCTTTTCGGACTAATAAAATCAATGCACCTCCTTTTAATGAGAAATAACAATCTTCTAGTTTTACTCACAACTCTTTCAATGTGCATGTCAAATGAAAGGTTTCTCTGAAAGATTACTCCAAGGTCCTTAATACACTCAACATTTTCTAGCTTCATTCCATCCAAATAAAAATCCCAGTTGAGTACATTAGAAACAGAAAAAGCTAAAGCTTTGCATTTATCAACATTAAATTTCAGACCATTTCTTGTTATCCATTCATCTATCCTATCAAGATCACATTGTAATCTTAGCAAGTCTGTGATATTCCATACCTCAGTGTATATTTTCATGTCATCCATATATAGCATCACCTTTGAGGATCGAATCACAGTAACAATATCATTAATAAATACTATAAATAAAAGGGAAGACATTTTTGATCCTTGAGGAACACCTGACAGCATTTTAATCATAAATGATTTGAATGTACCAATCTTAACAATCTGCTTTCTATCATAGAGATATGATTTAAACCAATCCAATAGTTTGCCACCAATTCCATATTTACTCAATTTACTTAAGAGTAAATTATGATTTACCTTATCAAAGGCTTTGGTTAGATCAGTATATATAGCTTGAACATATGCTTTATTATTTAGAGCAAGAACAACATCATGGTTAAAAGAAGTGAGATTAGTGACAACCGATCTACCTCTTATACTACCATGTTGTCTATCAATGATGAAATCTTTCAAGTGTTCATATACTTCATTGTAAATGACATTGTCAAATATTTTGGCGAAGACATTAATAATAGAGATTGGTCTGTAGTTACCAACATCAGATGTGTCACCAGCCTTGTATACAGGAACAATAAATGATTTTTTCCATGCATCAGGATAAATACCTTGTGCTTAATCTATATTAATAATATGTAAAAGCGGTTTTACTATAACCAAACAACAACACTTTACAAACTTTGGATTTATCAAATCAGGTCCAGCAGAACAATCAATTTTAATATCACATATAGCTTTTTCAATATCCTTTTCAGTAAATTGCATGTGAGTTAACACCTTATCAGACGATGGTATTACAGAAACATCAGTTAGACTCAATTCTTCATACACTTTTCCAAAATGGCTGGCAAAAGCATTAGCAATGCCATGCCCATCATTAACTAGGTTTCCTTCAAATACCATTTCAGCGGGAATCTCTTTTTTATTAGAATCACCAACAAATTTCCAAAAACTTTTAGGATCATTACATAATCCATCTTCAATATTTTTAGTATAATTAATATAATTTACTTTAGTTAATCTCTTACAAACTGCTCTCCACCTCTTATACTCTATAATTAAATCAGTATCGACAGAAGGAAATGATTTAATTTTTTTATGTAAAATTTTCTTATATTTGATGGCTTCAATTAGTTCATGTGAAAACCATTTTGGGTAGGAATAAACGTGACTAGATTTCTTCTTTATTTTTGGTGAATGTTTATTGATTATCTTAAATATAGTTTCATAGAAATCAATCATGTATTTATTTAAATCTGGCTGGTTATTAGCTAGTTCATCCCAATCTATATTAGATAATTCTACCTTAACCAACTCAAAGCTAGTTTTTCTAAAATCAAATTCATAGGATTCAAATGGCAACTTGCTAGGTTTATGTAATGGTATGTTTATATCAATTGCACCATGATATTCATCTATCTTAGATAATGGGTCAATAGAGCATTGACATGTACTATCTACAGAAGATACAAAAAAGAGATCCAATGTATTATTAGATTTATTCTTGTAAGTATTTAGTTGTTTAACCCCAAACATGTTAACAAATGAACATAAGTTACTAGCAATTTCTCTCTTTATAACTGAATCATTATGGCCAGATAAATAAATTAGTTTATCTGTGTCATCAAATAGCCAAGAATATCCAGGAATATTAAAATCTCCAAGGATGCAGATATCAGTGAAATTTTCTCCATTACAAACATCTTCAATTACCTTGTTATGTTTTTTGTAGTTATCAATAGTGGAAGTAGGTGATAGGTATGACAAGCTAATGAGGAATTTCCTAGATCCATACAGCAAAGAAACACATAATTGTTCATAACCTCTGTCCACTTTACAGTGAATTTTAGATATAATAGATTTTTTAATCAACAAAATAACTCCACCACCTTTATTTTTACCAGAGTATATACAATTTCGATCGCATCTATAGATCTCATAGTTCTGAAGGTTAAACAACATATTATCAACGTTATGATCAAGCCAAGTTTCAGTTAAGGCAATAACATCATAACTAACAGATGCAGAAGAAACACTAAAACACAATTGATTCAGCTTAGAATAACTTTTTATACCTCTAACATTTTGGTAGTAAACACTCAACAAATTATTGTCACAAGCCAGACCATCCTCTGTATTTTTACATCATTGTAACAAGTTATTACTATTATCATGAATGTTTTGACTGCTATGCAGTTTTTTATTATCCACCATAACAATAGTTGGGATACCTTTCACATATTTAAGTTTTGAATTACTCTCCCCACTGTCTAATCGTTTCCTTAAATTCTCTTTAACAATCTTGTATAATCTATTCTGATTGGCAGTATTGTCATTATTAATGTAGATGGTATAACCAATCTTTTGTGAAAGAGTTTTAGAGTTCTTTAGAACCCAAGCAACATATAAACTATTCTCAAACATAACCTTTAACGGTCTATTATTTCCAATAGTAAATTTGCCACATCTGACAAATGTAAACTCATTAAAGTTGAATGTAGCATCAGCAAAAATTTTTTTCAATGTATCAAAGTCTTGTGCTCTATTATCACTATCCTCCAGCTGAAAAATCATAATATTATTCTTCCTATTATCTCTTTCTCTCATTTCATGAATAATATTCTCTTGAATAATTAATGTATTATCTGGATTATCTAAGTAATTCTTGATACTATCTTCTATAACAGGTAAAAAAGATTTTTTTATTTCTTCACATAGAAACATTTTTAGCTCTTCTTGCATTTTTTCTAATCTAGCTTTTAATATGCTATTCAAGTTATATGTATAATCACAGCATTTTCTGATAGCACCATTCTGCATAATTCCCACTTTGTTACCACATGATGGGTGGTATGGCATATCACATTTTTTACATAAAACACTTTCTGCTGCTATATCTTTACTACAATAGAAGCAAGATACTTTCTGTTGTGTATGAGGAGCCATTTTAGGTTAGAAAGTTAAATCTCTTAATATCAATGAAATCGTTCACAAACAGTAGGAAATTTATATTATAAATCAACCACAAGTAGATAATCTATGCAGTAGTAGCTATATTAAATTGATTTCCAAATAGCTATAAATTAGAAATAAAACTGTATAACAGATAACAGTTATAGCCAATGCTGCAATGTTGACACATGCGCACGCACTCAATTTATTTAGTATTCTTTCTTTTTCTTTTTTTATTCTTCTCCAAATTATTGATTTATACATAAATTAATATCTCAAACACTGGTTCTGCGCTCATCTAAGACAAGTATTTTGTCTTGCGTTTCCCTGTGATAGAGAACGCTTCGAATATTCGGTTTTCGAGTAATTAATTTATAAACAAATTAAGAATTGAAAATATTAGTTCTACGTTCATCTAAAGCAAGTATTTTGTCTAGTTACCTAGCGTTTCCCTGCGATAGAGAACGTTTTGAACAATGTATTTCAAATAAGAAAGTCGTTATTAGATTTTATTTTTGATTTATCAACTTATAAATGAGTTAACAGATCGAAAAATCTTTACTCTATGCTCATCTAAAACAAGTATTTTGTCTAATATTATTTAGCATTTCCCTGTGATAGAGAGCATTTCGAGTGTAATTAATTAGTATAAAAAAGCAGGTTGTTAGTAATAAAAAAAAATTTGTTAGTGTTTATTAGTTATTTGACAAGAAAAATCCCACCGTCGCTGTCACCATTTGTTATGTCCGGTCACCTTTAATAGGTTTACTCGGACATGTGTTTGTTTGGGATATTTCTTGTTGGTATGGTTAATTATTTTTTATTTTTAAAAGACTGCGGGATAGAGGAGCTTAATCACTTACCTTGTCTTAACTGCTGGCTGCGTGGTCGACAGCAAGGAGTCTGTTATGAAAATAACTTATATTTGAAGAGCGTAGTGCTCCTCTCTGGTTGCCCGCTTGTTAACTGGGTTAGGTCTGGATCAATGATATTTATATTCACAGAATTTAAAATTTTGTTTTTTTGTATTTATTTTGTAATAATGATATTTATTTAAATTTATTATAAATGTTGTACAAAAAAATCTTAACAAGTGAGCCGCGCGAGTTTACAGTGATAGATTGTTATGAAACCTCGGTAGCATTTTATTTATTATTGGTTCGATTGAAAAAAGGGAATGAGTTTTTTGTTTTTTATTGTTAACACACCCTTTTTTTGTAAGTTGTATATAATTATGATTTATGTTAAAACGACTTGTTAAATTGAGCGCGCAATTGAGTTAAGTTATTTCCCTTGTAATAGAATTTTTAAGGAAATGAAACGCCAGTTACAAGTGTTTTAATGTTATAATTTTATACTTGGTCTATGTGCAAGAGAAAAGAAGGTGCTACCCTTGTGAGGTCTAGCTGCGGACTGTCTGACAATAAATCTTTTTTGTTTCAAGGTAGATGCGAATTTTGAAGAAGAAAAGAGACAAAAAATATAACTTGCTAAAACTTTAAAAGAGTCCCATTGGCCAATTAGGCTGTGAGAAGCTCTCCAAAGTCTCAGATTTTTTGACAGAGGATATCTTCTTATCGCGCCTTAAAATGCTGAATAGCATTTGCGCCTCGCTAACTGACTTGGATTTATGAATATAAAGAGACTTAAAATTATTCCTTAATACTAACTATCCAATATAAAATTTATTTTATTTTATTTTTATTAATACATGTTTAAAAAATATATGTTATTGGGAGAATGAACTGCAAATATTGCATGTTTATATGCATGCATAATGTATATGCGTATATATATATAATTATATATATATATATATATATATATATATATATATATATATATATATATATATGTACGCACATATAACAAAAGGGTAAAAAAAATTAAAATGTAAAATGATTTTTCATACATCCGTGATTATACGGATGTAACAATGTCCCAATGTCATTTGTTTCATTCGGCTTTTACACTCATATTTGTTTATAAGATTTATTATCTTTTACATCAATTTTCATTTTTAAATTTTAAGAGTCCGCTGTATCTCTGTCCTTTTCTAATTAAAAAATTGACTTTTTTTCCAAAATTAGCAACAAGAGGCAAAAATAAAGAGATGGTTTCGATGTGTTTAATAAAATGTAATATTTTCTTTGATTAGTATGAATTAATTTTATTGCTTCGTTTTTAAGAAAAGTTGGAATAACTTAAAAAATTAGAAATTAGTGTCAAATTATGGGATTTTCAAGTTATTCCAACTTTTCTTGAAAATAAAGCAATGGAATTAAATTATTCTTATCAGAGAAAATATTGCTTTCTATTACACGAATCGAAACCATCTCTTTATTTCTGCCTGAAGCTATTAGTTTTTATAAAAAATAAATTTTAAATAGATTCGGTAAAACAGGTAACTGTGTCGGTATACAGCTGACTCTTAATAATATGTTTTGTAATGGTTTTAGTATTCGTTTGGTAATTTCGAAATACACATTTTGATTCTTTTCTTATGATCTACTTCATTTCGCTTAGTAATGAAATAATGCGACTATTCAATAACTGAGAAATTTTGATTTACCCATGTTAATAAAAGAGATACATATCATTATGACATAATAATGATATATTTGAATAAACAAGAATACATATCCTACATTTCTTATTTCTTATATTCATGTATATCAATTTAAATGATCTTTTCTATTGAATTTTTTTCCACGTGAATAAACATTTGAGCTTGATTTTTCATGCACTTTTGAATTTATATTAAAAAAACACTCTTAATGCAGCCATATATTTATATACGTTGGTCTCAAGCCCAAAAATAATAATATGTAGAGAGGGAGTATTTTCTTTGCACTGTATTTTCGTCCAGTAGAATTAGCGAAAAAAGAGCTAAAATTTAATGTAATTAGTAACATGTGCAGACCACCAAAAATGGCTTTGTTGGATGATTAGGAATGAAACTCTGGAATTACCCTCAAAATTTGAGCTGTCAGGAATTTGTAAACAATGATTTACGGTGCGAAATTCGTAAAGATCGCTGTTTTTTTGAGGTAACTCGAAATCGTTTGCGATTTAGTATATGAAAATTATACTATTTGTAGGTATTTCAAAGACGATTAATTTGAGACGTCATTGATGAAAATTGGTTAATAACTTTTATAAATAATGATAAACAAAAATCAAAAATCGCGAAATTTTAAAATATTTGTCATTTGATAAAAAAAGGATGTACATGTTTGTAATTAAACAAAAATGTGCCTTTTATTATCCTCAAGTTACCATAAAAATTTTATAAAAAAATATTAATTATTTTAGGAAATATTCTATTTGTTTATTAAAAAGAGGTCACATGTACGTTAAAAAATTCACCTAAAAACGTCATGGTAGAGACTTTATGATAATCATATAATATTTAGATATTAACGTTAAGGAGATGTAAAACAGACACTACACCTGTACTTATAGATAATAACTTCCTTTCCATTTTATTGCTAAATTTCCAGAAAAGAAATGCATTAGTTTGTAGTATGTAACATGATGATTATTTAGTTAAATTTTCAAATAAATTCATTTATTAGTAATGAAGAATTTTGGGTTCCGAAAGAGTACCCCCCGTTAAGATAGGTAAAATGCCCTCCCTCATATATTTCAAAACTAATATTTTTTCTTGTTTTTATAGTAATTAAGATTAAGTTTTGTTATATTTATAGTTTCCTAACACATACTCTAACCTCAACATAACCTAAAAATCACTTTTTTTATAAAATTTTTTTTTTATCTGGAAGGATGAATGATATTAATCCCGCGAAAATCATATGACTAGGACTTAGCACTCTCTTTTACTGTGATTTTTTGCGAGTCCTAGAAAGCAGATTTTCTAACCTAAAAATAACATTTAAATCATAAAATCTCCGTAACTTTGCTCAGGCAGGGGCTACAAGCAATTTTCTGGGCTTAAAATTTGTATTTTTAAAAAACAAAAACAATTTATGATGACCGAAAATTCGATTCTGGCATGGCGCCATGGCGAAAAACTCGAAAAACCATTTTTTCATAGGTTTTCTGTCGGTTATTGGTCTCTAGCAACTCACAAATCATTTTTAGAGAAAAAACATAGCTTCATTGGATTCTACGTGAAAAAATACATTGAAAATGTGCATGATTACTTTAGGAATACTTGGATGCTGTTACAAAACAATTAAAAAAATAAAATAATTTTGAAATTATTACATATCTACTTTGCATCGTTGCTGCATTTTATGTTTTTATGACTTTGGTCATCCCTTTAGAGTCTTAAAGCTACTATTCAATGTATTCATAGGCAAATGACGTCCACTGTACGCGAAAAACAGAGACAAATACTAGACAGATAACTATAACTCCTATATATACATATATATATATGGAATAACTTGCTATCCCTCGTATATACATAAGGAATGGCGAGTTGTTCTTAGGGAACGCAAATTATTTTTCTTATACATAGATAAAAAACCAATGTTTATCTATTCCTGTAACTATTCTTTTTAGTGTTCTTTTTTAGCTTGTAAGAGACCTAACATGTTTTCTGTCCTCCATAAATCACGAACTCGATAGATTTGAACAATTAAATGATTCCAATTAAGTTCCAAATTCAAAAATTAAAAGATCATTATCTCTTTAGAGTCATAAAGCTACTATTCGATGTATTTACAGCTAAATTACGCCTATTGCACGCCAAAATAAGATTTTTAAACATAACTGAAGTAACGGTCGTATCATCTGTCTTTTTGTATTACAGTAGACTCTGGATACAAGAGAATCAACGGGCCTTCAGGAGAGGAATTTTCTTGAAAATTCTCTCATACAAAGAGTCCCCAACACGCTCGAGTCAAAAGTGATACCCACACCTACTGTTTTGTTGTGTGAGTTGTATCCAACATGCGTGTATATTCTGTCTCTCTCACTTTCATAGTGGTGGGATAACGCAAATACTTAGGCTCACGCCCATATTTAGGAAAAACAGCTCGAAATCTCTTATATCGCAATCTCTTGTATCGAGAGATCACTGAATCATTAGAGAGACAAAGACGGAATAAGGTTTTAGTAACTATATATATATATATATATATATATATATATATATATATATATATATATATATATATAAAGAATAGTGAGCTATTGCTAGGAACTCTAGGAGCTATTGCTTCTCATATATATATATATACAAAGAATAGTGAGCTGTTGCTAGAAACAACGCGCTTGATTCTCATATATGTAGAAGCAATGTATTTCTTATATCGGTTGCTACTCTATTTTTTTCGTATAATGGCCTGAAGACAAATCATAATTGTGGCAGTTCTAACAAAGAATATAAATGCTTACATAGAAGTGTACTTTCAGGCTTGAATTTATAGATCCAACACGATTGTTACTAAAACCTTATTCCGTCTTTGTCTCTCTAATGATTCAGTGATCTCTCGATACAAGAGATTGCGATATAAGAGATTTCGAGCTCTTTTTTCTAAATATGGGCGTGAGGCCCTCTCCTGAAGGCCCGTTGATTCTCTTGTATCCAGAGTCTACTGTAATACAAAAAGACAGATGGTACGACCGTTACTTCAGTTATGTTTAAAAATCTTATTTTAGCGTGCAATAGGCGTAATTTGGCTGTAAATACATCGAATAGTAGCTTTATGACTCTAAAGAAATAATGATCTTTTAATTTTTGAATTTGGAACCTAATTAGAATCATTTAATTGTTCAAATCTACCGAGTTCGTGATTTATGGAGGACAGAAAACATGTTGGGTCTCTTACAAGCTAAAAAAGAACACTAAAAAGAATAGTTACAGGAATAGATAAACATTGGTTTTTTATCTATGTATAAGAAAAATAATTTGCGTTTCCTAAGAACAACTCACTATTCCTTATGTATATACGAGGGATAGCAAGTTATTCCACATATATATATATATATATATATATATATATATATATATATATATATATGTACATGTGGAATATATATATATGTACACATAGGAGTTAACGTTATCTGTCTAGTATTTGTCTCTGTTTTTCGGTGTAGTGGACATGATTTTCCTATGGATACATTGAATAGTAGCTTTGAGACTCTAAAGAGATGACCAAGGTCATAAAAACATAAAATGCAGCAACGACGCAAAGAAGCTATGTAATAATTTTAGAATTATTTTATTTTTTCAATTGTTTTGTAACAGCATCCAAGTATTCCTAAAGTAATCATGCACATTTTCAATGTATTTTTTCACGTAGAATCCAATGAAGCTATGTTTTTTTCTCTAAAAATGATTTGTGAGTTGCTAGAGACCAATAACCGACAGAAAACCTATGAAAAAATGGTTTTTCGAGTTTTTCGCCATGGCGCCATGCCAGAATCGAATTTTTGGTCATCATAAATTGTATTTGTTTTTTAAAAATACAAATTTTAAGCCCAGAAAATTACTTGTAGCCCCTCCCAGAGCAAAGTTACGGAGATTTTATGATTTAAATGTTATTTTTAGGTTAGAAAAACTGCTTTCTAGGACTCGCAAAAAATCACAGTTGAAGAGAGTGCTAAGACCTAGTCATATGTTTTTCGCGGGATTAATATCATTCATCCTTCCAGATAAAAAAAAAATTTTATAAAAAAAGTGATTTTTAGGTTATGTTGAGGTTAGGGTATGTGTTAGGAAACTATAAATATAACAAAACCTAATCTTAATTACTATAAAAACAAGAAAAAATATTAGTTTTAAAATATATGAGGGAGGGCATTTTACCTATCTTAACGGGGGGTACTCTTATTTATTAAAATTTTTCGATTTTGTACAGGAATCCAAATATCTTAAAAACTAATGAATGAATTTATTCGAAAATTGAACTGAATAATCTTTATGGTACATACTACAAGCTAATGCATTTTTTTACTGAAAATTTTGCAATAAAATGAAAAGATAGTCAATATTTACGAGTACAGGTGTAGTGTCCATTTCACATTCCCTTAATTTTATAAATTTGATGTGAAATCGTGTCCATTTAATTATTTTCAATCTAAATATGGCAAAAAAAAGTAAATTTTTTTCTTAATGGTTTTTTAATATTTTTGCGACTAATAAAAATATTAATATAGGGTTTCGATATTCTTATTACTGGCAATTTTACGCAAATTTAAAAAAAAAAAGAATGCTCTAGCTCAATTAGAAGCCGAGATAATTTTTTTTTTTTTTAAATTGCCAATTGTTTATTTATAAAGATTAAGAAGGGGCCGAACTATCTGTCTTTGTCTAATAGCGTTTTTCATCATTTATGTAAACACTATCCGGTATAACAAGAAAAAAATAGCAGCCCCCGCTAGATATTAGTATAATTAGTAAATTTTGTAATAACAACCAAATTTTTTACCGCATAGTTTTTGACTAATTAGAGACCTACTAGCAATCTAGAATATAACCTATCTTTTTTTGGTAGGTCTCTAATTATTCAAAAACTACGCAGTGAAAAAATTCGGTTGTTATTACAAAATTTACTTATTATACTAATATCTAGCGGGGGCTGCTATTTTTTTCTTGTTATACCGGATGGTGTTTACATAAATGATGAAAAACGCTATTAGACAAAGACAGATAGTTCGGCCCCTTCTTAAGGACTGAAATTTTTATCACAGCTAGTATAATACTTGAAGTTTATGATTTCATTATATCAGAGATAAAATAAACATTTTGCAATGTTAAAAATTAATATTAAAGTAATCAAGATTGCTACTAGCAGTAAGAGTAATTTTTCCTACCTTGCAAGAATATTGATCTGACGAGTTATAATTCATGTTACGATTAAAAATTCATTGTATCTCCGTTAATTACGGACCGATTTCCACGTTTTTTTTAAATCGGGGTAGCGCGTGAAAATAATAACAATTGTTGTATTTGTTTTTAAATAATTATTTATTTAACAATAATTATTGCAAAAAAAAATTGTTTTCAATATATTTTTTTTAATATTAATTTTAACCAAAAGCGTTAAGAATAAAGTTTGTTCGTCTTAAAAAAATAAACAATATTTCATTTCAGTGTTTTCATGATAAAATCAATATCAAACCTGTTAATTAGGGAAACCAAATTTGAAAAAAATGTTGGTTTGGAATTTCAACGTAAATTTATTTTTTCATGAAAAATTCATTGTATCCTCCGTTAATTACAGACCAATTTCGACGTTTTTTTTAAAATCAGGGTAGCGCGTGAAAATAATAACAACTGTTGTATTTTTTTTTTAATAATTATTTATTTAACAATAATTATTGCAAAAAAAAATTTTTTTTAAACATATTTTTTTTAATATTAATTTTAGCAAAAAGCTTTAAGAATAAAGTTTGCTCGTCTTAAAAAAATTAACAATATTTCATTTTAGTGTTTTCATGATAAAATTAATATTAAGCCTGTTCATTTGGAAAAGAAATTGGAAAACATTTTTGGTTTGAAATTTCAACACATATAATACGTAAATTTACTTGTTTTTCAAATTAACAGGCTTAATATTGATTTTATCATGAAAACACAAATGAAATATGGTTAATTTTTTAAGACGAACAAACTTTATTCTTAAAGCTTTTTGTTAAAATTAATATAAAAAAAATATGTTAAAAAAAATTTTTTCTTGCAATAATTATTGTTAAATAAATAATCATTTAAAAACAAATACAACAGTTGTTATTATTTTCATGCGCTACCCCGATTTAAAAAAAACGTCAAAATCGGTCCGTAATTAAGATGAGGTCACGTATCTCTGTCCTTTTCTAATCAAAGAATTGAGTTTTTTACAGAAACTAATAACTTTAACAAATAATGAAGAGAAAGCCGCATCTCGTAATAAAAAAAGCAATATTTTTTTTTATAAGAAAGAATTAATTTTATTGCTTTGTTTTCAAGAAAACCTTGAAAAACTTAAATCGTAGAGGTTAGGATGGACAATTTGGTTTTTCAAGGTTTTCTTGAGAACGTAGCAATAAAATTAATTTTTTCTTATCGAAGAAAATATTGCTTTTTTTGATACAAGATGTGGCTTTCTCTTCATTTTTTGATAAACTTATTAGTTTTTGTAAAAAAATCATTTCTTTGATTAGAAAAGGACAAAGATACGTGACCTCCTCTTAACGGAGATACAATGAATTTTTAATCAGAACATGAATTATAACTCACCAGATCAATTTTCTTGCAAAGTAGGAAAAATTACTCTTACTGCTAGTAGCAATCTTGATTACTTTAATATTAATTTTTAACATTGCAAAATGTTTATTTTATCTCTGATATAATGAAATCATAAACTTCAAGTATTATACTAGCTGTGATAAAAATTTCAGTCCTTAATCTTTATAAATAAACAATTGGCGATTTAAAAAAAAAAATTATCTCGGCTTCTAATTGAGCTAGAGCATTCTTTTTTTTAAAATTCGCGTAAAATTGCCAGTAATAAGAATATCGAAACCCTATATCAATATTTTTATTCGTTGCAAAAATATTAAAAAACAATTAAGAAAAAAATTTACTTTTTTTTGCCATATTTAGGTTGAAAATAATTAAATGGACACGATTTCACATCAAATTTATAAAATTAACGTTAATATCTAAATATTATATGATTATCATAAAGTCTCTACCATGACGTTTTTGGGTGAATTTTTTAACGTACATTTTATCTCTTTTTAATAAACAAATAGAATATCTCCTAAAATAATTAATATTTTTTTATGAAATTTTTACGGTAACTTCAGGATAATAAAAGGCACATTTTTGTTGAATTACAAACATGTACATCCTTTTTTTATCAAATGACAAATATTTTAAAATTTCGCGATTTTCGATTTTTGTTTATCATTATTTATAAAAGTTATTAACCGATTTTCATCAATGACGTCTCAAATTAATCGTCTTTGAAATAACTACAAATAGTGTAATTTTCATATACTAAATCACAAACGATTTCGAGCTACCTAAAAAAAACAGTGATTTTTACGAATTTTGCACCTTAAATCATTGTTTACAAATTCCTGACGACTCAAATTATGAGGGTTATTCCAGAGTTTCATTCCTAATCATCCAACAAAGCCATTTTTGGTGGTCTGCACCTGTTAATAATTACATTATGCATTTCGACTACTTCTACTGGACTATTTATAGAATTCGCACCCAAAATTAACGGATATTCAGTTGTGATCGCATTCGGGGAGTTGGCAATTAATAATAACAATTTTAGCAATCTGTATCACAACTAGATATTAATGAAACATAAGACTTTACTAACAATAAGAGTACCCGACCTTTGGAAAACGAATTTGGCTGAAACTGCAGGATATGATGTTATGATGAAAAAAAATGAACCCGTGTTTTTTCTTTTCTTTGAATGGACCCCATAGACGGAGATATAGACATTTTTTCGAAAATCTAATAAAAAGGAGCATTTATTAGATCTTGAATAATCAAACAACTAATACACGGAAAAAGGAAAATACCTGAAAAGAATGTACTAATTTGAGTCAGTACTAGAAAGAATATTACCAGTCGTTTTTTAATTGATACTCAGTATATATTTTAAAACGACCTATATAAGTACATTTTTTAACGCGACTCGTCCCAAGAATTGTGTGGTATAGTACCGAATTTTTCCGTACTACGGGACTAAATTATCTTCTACTAACATAGTACCTATACAATATTTACTGCGGCGCTGTCGAATATGAAACTTCAATACAGCTAATTTATCATAATGTAAAAACCATTAAATTGCATAAAAATTTTTAGCAATCAATAAATATAATATCGATCATATAATATGTAAAAATTTCAAATTAGTAATTATTAATTTTAAACTTTAGTTGATTATTATAAACGGGAAAAAGCAGATGAATTTTTTTGCTACAATAAAGAAATTTGTAAGATTAAGCTTGAGTGCGGACAACTCATGAAATCCACCGGGATGCTACACATAAAAAGTTATATACAAACTTACGATGTATAGTATTTCGAGATTAGGTTTGTCAAGCTTGATCTAACTTTCAATCCAAGTTTATAAAAGAAATAAATTCAAATGACTTTTTATTTTAACAAAAATAATTGTACTAACATAGCTATAGCGCGGATAAGTTAGAATATTTGTTTGATTAATGAATTTAAAAAGATGTCAACAAAATAAAAAAAAGCAAAAATCGATTCTAACAGCTCTGACATCCTGTTAAGTTGAAAATTAATTATTAGTAATTTAAAAGGGTTATATATTATAAAAATGATTTTAGAATCATCAATTTTTAATTCTAGTATGGGAAAATCAGTTCTATATATAGCAATTATATTCTCTGCAAAATTTTACCCCTGGATCGGATAGGTGAAATATCAGTCCTAGTACCGAAAAAATAGGTACTACGTAGCGGAAATTCATGCACTCAGTTCGTAATATAGTTATGCCAGCATTAGTAGTTAAAATTTGAAGTATAGTATTGATTAAAATTATACTATTACATTTTTTTTTTCAATACTTTATCACAGAAATAATACATACTACGTGTAGTATTGATTTTAATGGTATTTACCTTTTTCCGTGTACTCTTACTATAAAATGTATGAAAAATAAAATAAATTACAGATTAAATGCTTTAATTTAAGCTTTGTTGCACTTAAAAATCTTCTGTGGTTTAAAATTTGTGCTTTTTTAGTGCAACAAAGCTTAAATTAAAGCATTTAATCTGCATTTTATTTTATCTTCCATACATTTTTTTTCAAATATTTTTTCTATACAGAGTTTTAGTTGTTTGGTTATTCAAGATCTTATAAATGATCCTTTTTACCATATGTTTCAAAAAATGTCTATATCTCCAACTATGGAGCCTATTCAAAGAAAAAAAAACAGGTTCTTTTTTTTTCATCAAAAAATCATATCTTTTAGTTTTAGCCAAATCCGTTTCCCGAAGGTTGGATGGTACTCTTCTTGTAAATGAAAAAATTATTATTACTTACTGGAAGATAACGCCCTGGCAGTGCTATATTAATGCATAATATGCTAATTATAAGCACTTTGCAGCAATTTTTTTAACGTTCAACATATTGACTTGTGAGGAAAAGAAAAAAAATTATTCCATTTCCTATTATTAAAATTATATGAAAAGAGTATATCATTTGTTCTGACTTCTCATATAAATTTTTGATAAATATAAAGCTCGAAAATAAAATATAGAAAAATTTAGCACTTGAATGTTTGTAAGATAAAATACCCTACTAGTGAGCAAGATAAGTCATCCACACGAGTGGGTGACCTATTTTGCCACGAGTGAGGTATAGAATTTTTTCCAACATGGTGAGGAGAATATGGTATTTTGCTTACTCAAAACAGGCGCCGGAAATCGGATTTTGCTCACCGCGTTGGGAAAAAATTTTGTATTATAAGAATGGTGCTTGTTAAATTGCAATGACTCTTTTTTTAGATGATTTTGTTGTTTTTGCTAATTTATAGGCGTTTATGAAGGAGATGCAAAATGAACAGAATACCTGTACTCATAAATATTGATAAAAATTATCTTCCCATTTCATTGCAAAATTGTCAGTAAAGAAATGCATTAGCTTATAATATGCACCATGGAAATTATTCAGTTAAATTTTTGAACGAATTCATTTATTAGTTATTGAGAATTTTGGATTCCAATATTATTTATTAAAATTTTCTGATTTTGTGCCAGAAATCGAAATATCTTAAAATCTAATAAATAAATTTTTTTAAAATTTAATTAAATAATCTTCATGGTACATACTAAAAACTAACGCATTTCTTTTCAGGAAATTCAGTAATAAAATGAAAAGACAATTGATACTTATGAGTACAGGTATAGTGTCTGCTCACATCTTCTTAAGACACTGTTGACACCATTTGAGGCATGAGCTCTTTGCTATTTCGTGCTCTCAATAGCAAGGGGAAAAAAGGTATTGAGAAGGGGTATTTCAGTGACCTCACTGTGTCTCAGATGTTGAGCGTGGTGAACTCCACAATGTCACATAGGTAACGCCCTCCTTTCTTACATGCTCGTGTTATCGAGCATCCTCCTTTTTGGTGGCCTATCACGACTGAGCTTAACTACTGTGCCAATAGAAAGAACAGATAGTCGTAGATTTATCGATTTAGGTTGGCTCATCCCTCTATTTAGTGTAAGTTGATGGCTCTTGCTTCTTGCATCATCTAAAAGTGGCGGTGATTGGTTAGTGTATGATCTATGTCTTGATAGTACATATCGTTTTAGATCATAGACAAAGACTTTGGTTTGTCGCTTGGTATCTAGGTCTTCAAAAAGATATACTACGAATGAAAATACTTCAATAATTTTGCCAATTCAACAAATTCAGGTGCTAAATTTGCTGAAAATTTATCGTCTACTGAAGATAAGACATGATTTTTCTCAACTTACTGAGGGGTGATTCAACCTATGCTACATATGTATGTATCACGACGTTTAGTTGTGAGCAAGAGAATAAAAAGTGTGTGCGCGCATTACGTACGCGTGATACATACATATGTAGCATAGGTTGAATCGCCCCTCTGGATCTACTGGCGCGGTGTCGTCTATTTTTATTATAATATTTAGTTTGCCGATCACAGGGGCTTTCTTCTGAAATAATTTTTTTCGATATATCATTTTATCCCAAACAGTTTTATCGTATCCCTAGAACAGTTTTATCACCAAATGTGCTACAATGAAAAGTATCGAAAAAATTACTAGAAACTATGTTTTTTAAGAAGTTAGTATGCAGGCGGGAAATTCAAATTTAAAAAAATTAACTAATTTGAAATATTTTTATGTTTATCTATCTATAATTATGTTTTATCACTATATAAAATTATTTCAACAATAAATTAATAAAAGTACTTCAAAATTATAGAGATTCTTTAAGATATAAAAATAGGGCAAACCGAGTTAACAATGCTCTCTCTCTCTCTCTCTCTCTCTCTCTCTCTCTCTCTCTCTCTCTCTCTCTCTCTCTCTCTCTCTCTCTCTCTTTTCTTTCTCGATATCTTCTATGTACACTTGGTGGAAACGATATTTTTCCGAATGTGTACCTCAAATAGCAGCGCTGCATATTTTACCACAGACATAAGAAAACTTCGAATTATGCATTGAGTTTTGCATCACGCATCTTGATTATTTTTTTTTTTTTATAGGTTATTCATGCAAAATTCAAATGATAACAACTTAAATTCTATTGCTTATATAATTTAAATTCACAATATTAGATTCTATATGATTATTGAACTAAAAAATAAAAATTTTATTTAATAAAATTATAATTCGGATCATGAAAAGTAATATGCTTTGTTTACTAAAATTATGTCATTACGTAATAAGTAACGATGATGTGAAATTTGCTCTATAATTTGGAATTGTCTTATGCGATGTTGCCATTTGAGGTTAACATTCGAAAAAATATCCTTTCCGCCAAGTGTACATGATGCGTGCGCATGTCTCCTTAACGATATATTCGTGCGATGTTTATATATGTTATTATCAAATTGCAATTAATAATTATTTTGAATTAAATTTTAAACAATAATTATTAAGAAATTAAAAAAACAATTGTAATTAAATGTAATTGAACAATTATTGATAATAATCAATATATTAAGTTATAAATTAAATAATTAATATTTATTTTCATTATAAAATGTACATATATATAGATATATATATAATCATATAAGTAATGCGAACATACAGTACCGGGCAATAATTCTGAGCAGGTTATCAAATTTTTGCTCCGACTTTGAAAAAGCGTATCTTCTTCAATTTTCATCTTAAAAAAAATTTTAAAAAAGCATTTTAAAGTATTCTTTAAATGCTTTCTTTTTAGCTTACTTACATTTTTTTAACGATATTTAAAAAAAAAAATAATCGCTTTGGCAATTTTGAAATTATTTTCAGTTTTGCATTTTTCTTCAATCAGCTGTAGTTTTTTAAATAATTGAGCTAGAAAAAATTTGAAAAAAGATTTGGAAAGGGCTCTAAAAATGCTATTTGCAACTATTTTTACAAAAAATTTTTAATTATTTTTTGTCAAGTTTTAAGCATATAAAGTTTTGCAGTTGTAAAAAACACTTCAATAGCAAGTAGAAAATAATCGCTGGTGAAGTAGTGATTTGATTTTAGTAGGAAATTATAACTATTCATTATTAACAATAAAACATAATAAAGTATGAAACAACAAAAAGATTTATTTTGCAAAAATTATATCATAGAAATCAAAAGTTTTGCACCAGCGATTATTTTCTGCTTGCTATTGAAGTGTTTTTTACAACTGCAAAAGTATTAGATCGATAACTTTATATGCTTAAAACTAGACAAAAAATAATTTAAAATTTTTTGTAAAAATAGTTGCAAATAGCATTTTTAGAGCCCTTTCCAAATATTTTTTTAAATTTTTTCTAGCTCAATTATTTAAAAAACTACAGTTGATTGAAGAAAAATGCAAAAATGAAAAAAATTTCAAAATCGCCAAAGCGATTATTTTTTTTTCAATATCGTTAAAAAAATGTTGTGCTAAAAAGAAAGCATTTAAAGAATACTTTAAAATGCTTTTTTTTTTAATTTTTTCTAGGATCAAAATTGAAGAAGATACGCTTTTTCAAAGTCGGAGCAAAAATTTGATAACCTGCTCAGAATTATTACCCGGTACTGTACATACAAAAGTTTAAG
Source organism: Anastatus disparis (assembly GCA_017163975.1). Classification (NCBI taxonomy): domain Eukaryota; kingdom Metazoa; phylum Arthropoda; class Insecta; order Hymenoptera; family Eupelmidae; genus Anastatus; species Anastatus disparis. The sequence goes on along the minus strand of JAFFSR010000036.1, from coordinate 1,219,827 downwards.
ACCATTCTTATAATACATCGATAAACAAATTTATCTTATGCTTTGATAAAAAGAAGACATAAAAATAAAATTTATCAAGGTGTTTTCAACCATTTATCGATTCATTTCATGATCGCTTTATAGCTTGAAATAAAAATTACTAGATTTTCCTATAATGGCTACTAATCATTCTACAAAAGTTACTATAATCGGTGATAAAATACTCGCTAATTACATTTATCGCATCTATCCATACATTTTATCGAGGCGATAAACGATTTATCAAAAAAAATTATTTCAGAATAAGGCCCCAGATATCCCAAATATGAAAGAGTGTGATTTCAATGAACTTGGGCGAACTCGAGTAATTGAAAATTTTATACAAGTATAATATGAACCAATTAGAAAATAGCAGCCTTGAGATTCAATTTGCAGCAGAAAATTTCTTTGTACATTTCTCATTAACTCTTGGTTTTTGAATAAAAAAATAATTAACTTGATAATTTAACAAATAATTTTAAAAAATAAAAAATTTCTATTACTTTTAGTTTTTTACCCTTTTGGTCTAGACCTCTAAAATCTTTTTTTTTTTATATTCTGGTTACCAAATAGAACATATTCACAGACTTTTAACAATTTTCATTTTTTGACTGTGCGAATCGACATGAAATGTCCCATGTATAGATGTGTATATATGTATATATATAAAACTTTAAGAAATATAAATTTAAGTAGTTTATATTTCTAAGCTTAATATATTTTTATTTTCTTCTATTTTTTTTCTTCTTTTTCATTTTTTTCTTGAATTGCATATACAAATTCGAAAATCGAACAATGCCACCGCTGTATCATTTCACAAATTAAAAATGTATTCAACGTAAATTCTTCACATGCCTGATATTTTTATGTAAAAAATTTTCATTTAAATCTTTGAAATCCCTAAAAGTTTTAACTTATTAATGAGTTTTAAAAATGAAAATTAGTACCATGAATTAAATACCAACAATTAAACAAATAAATAACAACAATCATTTTAATAAACTTATATACAAAGTAGTAAATACTAAAATAATAAAAAAATTTAATTTATTACCTTTAGTAAACAAATTGACGTTTACAGGTGCGCAGCAGAATAGCTAACCTACGAGATTCTAAAAATCCAACTTTAAGGACTAATTTTATCATTGGAGCAATTACACCAGCAAGATTAGCAGTTATGACTGCTGAAGAAATGGCAAGTGATGAAATTAAACAGCTTAGGGAACAATTCAAAAAAGAAGCAATAAATGATGCTCAACTTGCAACTGTTCAAGGAACGAAAACAGACTTATTAAAATGTGGAAAATGTAAAAAAAGGAATTGTACTTACAATCAAGTGCAAACGCGATCAGCGGATGAACCTATGACAACTTTTGTTCTTTGCAATGAATGTGGGAATCGATGGAAATTTTGTTGAATTTTATCAAAAAGAAACTCTCAATATTTGTTGTCTCTTAAAACTTGCATGTATCTTGTTCTGTAAACTCAAGAACAAAAATAGGCATTACCTCGATATAAACCGAAACGCATATAATTTAGCTTTATTACTATTATACGATTAAATAAATACATACATACACTTTTTAATTTATCTATAAATAAGAAATACTTATTTTAATTTCTAATTATTTTATTTTAAAATTTCAAAAAAAATTGTAGTAATTTAAACCTGATGATAACTAATAAACCAAACTATATGTACTTTCACGCTTTTAAATTGTCACAGCGAATTTTTCCCCTCGATCATATGTATTTCAACTTATCTAAAATGTAACACTGATTTTTAAACGTTTTTTACCAATTGAATTTTTTATAATTAAATATTTCTAATATTAATTTATCATTATTATTTTTGTTGAATTAATAAATTAATATCGAATAATAAAAGATTTCTTGAGCTATAAAAAAAGTACCATTCTCTCGATCATTCTCAAATTTTCTAAGCATAATAAATATGGTAAAAACAACAGTTTAAGCCTACTCAAGTACATGTGCCCCTCTTTAGGTAGCTGTTTGACTATTTTTAATGTAAGTGTAATTTTAACCTAAAATTTACCCTAATTAAATTTTAGGTTAAAATTACACTTACATTAAAAATAGTCAAACAGCTACCTAAAGAGGGGCACATGTACCAGGGTAAGCTTAAACTTTTGTTTTTACCATATTCATTATGCTCAGAAAATTTGAGAATGGTCGAAAGAATGGTACTTTTTTATAGCTCAAGAAACACACGTAGAAAAATGTTAAAAAAGTATCATTTTTGACGTATAAAATTATGTACCGTAAATACCAATTTTCCAATCGATACCAAAATTTAATTACATATTCTACTACGAAAAACGAGTAATTTAAGCCCTTATTGAAGTGTGTGCTACTCCAGAAACTTGTATTATATATAGACTTTTCAATTGTTGTCAAGTTGACATCTCAAAATTAAAAAGTTCCAAAGATATCCCCATATAAGGCACAACCGACAATGCTCACGCTTTGCGCTTGCCACTATTTTATTTGAAATTTTAAAAATTTCAAAACGAATCATTTACAAACGTAAAAGCATTAAAAGTTAATCTTATTTTTTTTTTCTCATTGTATTTTTCACCAAATTTCAACAGGAAGTTTCTATCTTTCAAATAGCCGCAATTGTAGATGTTGCGATAATTTTAATTTTGAAAAATACATTCAAATTATATTTAAAGCTTTGCTAAAATTTCTTGTATTTAATTAACAAGACAAATTTATATTTGAATTCTTCTTGTGAATTAAGTTGATTAATTTAGAATAAATTTATGCTATGTGAAAAAGATGTATTTTCAATAATTTATACTTTTTAAGGTTTTAGATAGAATAATCTATCAAATGTTATAAGAAAAAAAATGTTTTTTTCATAGTTCAGTAGCTTAAAAGTAAAATTTTGTATAAAGTTTTCATTCGATCTGAATGATTCTGACGGGGGATGATTTAAAACATTGATACAAATAAATGTTGGCAGTTTAAAAACGTTCGAACCGTTTGGAAACAGTAATCCTTTTAGAGGTTAAAAGAATGATTTTTTGGTAATAACTTTAAAAAAACAAATTTTGCAAAAAAGTGACTTAAATAAAATTTATAGTAAAAAATAAGATACATCTTTTTAATATTATACATTTTTTTCTTAAAATAATATTTATCAAATTATCACTAAAAAGCCTTCAATTTCAACATTTTTCATGAACAATTTGAAAAATATTAACTTTAGAGAAAAATGTATGATATAAAAAAGTTGTATTTTTTTATATTCTTTAACCTTTATTCCATATACTTTAAAAAAAAATCGTATTTTTTAAGTTATTACCAAAAAATCATGTTTCCATCATTTAAAGAGCGACTATTTAAAAACAGTTCCAACATTTTAAGGAAGCCTCGTGATGGTCTTATTTTGCTATAGAAATAACTTATTTCTATAGCAAAGTTTTTTATCATAATATATTTTCAAGGGTTACATTTTTCGCGATGTCGAAAATATAAGGCACTTCCGTGAATCGGTCGTGCTAAAAAATAGATACGAAAAATGTTCTAAAAACAAAGTAAACTATTTTATTTCTCATCTAATTTAAACGTGATAAAGCTCATTTTGTTTTTTAGGAGATTCCAGAGGAAGTCATTTTGTTCTCTAGCAAATTCCAGGGGAAGTCGCCAATGATATTTAAGTGTTAGCGCTTATAGTTTAAACGTGAATTCAATCGTTTATAAATACACCGTGTATTTCTTTTTGAATTATTGTAATTTATGTTTAAACTATAAGCACTATCACTCTAATTTCATTGGTGACTCTTCCTGGAATTTTCTAAGGAACAAAATGAGCTTCTTTGAGTCCTAAGCATTTGTTCTCTTTCTTTAATTGCTAATATTTGAGTAAGTAGGGTTACAATTTTTAAGAACCATTTTTTCTGCATCGCGAAGTATCCTTTTCTTACATACTTGTACACTTGGCGGAAAAGATATTTTTCCGAATGGCAACATCGCATATTTTAACACAGACATAAGACCAAATTATTGAATAAATTTCGTATCATTGTTACTTATTACTTAATGACATAATTGTAGTAAACAAACAATATCACTTTCTTTTTTCATGATCTGAATTATAATTTTATGAAATAAAAGTTTTATTTCTCAGTTCAATAATCATATAGAATCTAATATTGTTAATTTAAATTATCTTTGTAATAAAATTTCAATTGTTATCATTTGAATTTTGTATAATTAACCTATATGAAAAAGAAAACAATCATGATGCGAAACTCAATGCATGATTCGAAGTCTCTTACGTCTGTGATAAAATATGCAGCGCTGCCATTTAGGGTACATATTCGGAAAAATATCCTTTCCTCCAAGCGTACATTTAAGTCATAAGATTCATAAAAGAAACTAATAAATAATAATTTTCTAATTATGTTCTGAATAACATATGTAATTATGGGACCACTTTAAAATAAATTAAAAAAATAATAATCTTGTAATTTATAAGTTGACTTTCTAAGGTAGAGAAATATTTTGTACATCACTAAAATAAGTACACACTGAAAAAAAAAATCAGCCTTCGTTATTAGGCACTCTGGGCTGTCACTACCGGAGTCGCTCTAGCAACGAATATACAACCTATATTACTGGTGAGACTAGCAGTGTTTACCATGTAACACAGAGAAATTATCAACGACGATGTAGGCATAACTGTTAGTGAAATTATTTAGCAATTTAATATATTAATAATGTTCCAAATGGAAATCATTTTTGTAAATAATTTATATGTTACAATTATAATGTTAATTTAAGGCGACTACAGATTTTAGGTTTTTTAATTTTCCACCATTCATTATAATCCGTAGAATGGTAAAAAACTAAAAAAGTCAAAAAGTTTTAAAAACTAAAAGAGTAATTTGTAAACTACGAAATGAAATTCAACCCAACTTCCGTAGTCGCCTTAAACAGAAAAATAATTTTAACGTAAAAATAAATCATAATGTAAACTCAAACTAAAGAATTATTTTGAAAAGTTGCGATTGTTTTCTTAATAGCAGAAATAATGTTTTTAGCAAATATAAAAAAAAAATGGTAAATTATGATTTAAAATATAAAATTTTTACATCATTAAATTCTATCATAAAAATTTTTTAAATCGATTTCCATTTAAAAAATGTATATATTTCTTAAAGCAATTACTATTATCTTTATCATTTTTATCAAATAATTTAAATAATCTAAATTTAACCCTTAACTGGCACCGTGGGTAAAATTTACCCCAAACCTTCTTTAAGTTCATATAAATTGTACTAAGATCTTAATAATGGCCTAAGTGGCGACATCTATCAGTAGTTGACATCCCTAACTAAAGATTCATGAGGTGTGTATAGTGTGGCAGGCATCAGTGTGTGTTAAAGAGCCGTTGAAATATTAAAAACTACACTTTGTTATGATTTTTTAAGTGAAAAAACTGAATTTTCCCGTTTTTTTTTCAACATTTTTTTTTACTATTTTAATTTAAACAAATGAGTATAAAAACAGTTTTACTTTAAAAAACATACCTGAAGTAACGTTAGAAAATTTTTTTGTACAATAATATTAAGTACCGGCTGCGTGAGACTCGCTTGAGTACCTTGGGGTATTAAATACCCCACAGTGCCACTTACGTATATTGGTACCAACAGTGCCAGTTAAGGGTTAAAATCATGATTTTACTATTTTTTATATTGATTAAAAACGTTATTCTAATTATTAGAAAAAATTGCTTCTTATCAAAATAATATTTTTAGGTTAAGTTTACATTGCGATTTATTTTCATGTTAAAGTTATCTTCCTGGTTAAATAAACATTATAATTGTGAAATATAAATTATTTACAAAAACGATTTCTATTTGGAACATTTTTAATATATTAAATTGATAAATAATTTCACTAACAGTCATGCCTCCATCGTTGTTGACAGTTTCTCTGTGTTACATGGTAAACACTGCTAGTCTCACCAGTAATATAGGCTGTATACTCGTTTCCAGAGCGACTCCAGTAGTGACAGCTAGAGTACCTAATAACGAAGGCTGATTTTTTTTCAGTGCATATAAAAATGTTAAATTTAGTGACGTTCAACTTTTAATTTTTTCCCTTTTATCTATTTTTTTCAACTTTTTCTTTATTGAATTGTCATTTTTGTTTTTTAAACTGGTTCTTGATGGGTTCTTAATCATCCTGCATTAAATAATTCTAAGATATTATAAGAGTTAATTTTCGGACATATGACAGTAAAAAAATTAAAACGATAGTAATTATTAAATCAAAATGGTACATTTAAATGTAATAAATCATATCGTGGGTCTGGTGAAACAACATGACACGTCGAGTTGAGGTTGAAAAAGATGACTCGTTGCGTTGAAGTTATAAACTATGACACATCGAATTGAGATTGAAAAACATGACACATCGATTTTAGATCGAATAAAATGATACATCTAAAATCGATGTGTCATGTTTTTCAATCTCAATTCGATGTGTCATAGTTTATAACTTCAACGCGATGAGTCATCTTTTTCAACCTCAACTCGACGTGTCATGTTGTTTCACCAGACCCGCGATATATTGAATTTTCAGCTCGTCTCATAGTCATATTCTGTAATAAAAAAAAGTACACTGGGACCTGGATAACTGGCCGCTATATAACTTGCCGCAAAAGTAATTTCTCCTCGGCGCATAGACAAATATCAGCCTCCACTATCGCTTATATATAGCTCGGTCACGTGTCTTTACCCAACCCCTTTTGGTTAAAAGTATACACCTTCGGTCAAAACAAAACTTATAATAGAGTTTTCTATGGTATACAAGTAAATTTTTAAAGTATATTTTGAAGGTGGAAAAGTCGATTAACTCTGCGAAAGATGAAATAAATTTTAAAAAACGCTGCCAAGTGCTTTGGCGCAATGCTTTCTCATGGAGCTCATTGAGATAGAGTAATTTTATTTTATTTTTTAAAATGTGATTTCAATGTAAAATACAATTTTTATTCAAGAAAAATTAGTGAATGGGAGAGAGTGATTAGGAAATAGGAAGAGAGAGACAAGGATGGATGAAAATAGGGTAAAAATGAGGATCAATCTGAGATAGATAGATAACGAAATTTATTATGTATACATTATGTTGTACAATTAATTACAGTAATACATGAGAATTAATAAAAATAATATCAAGCACAATAATAATAATAAATAGTAAAGAAAAACAGTAATCAAGTAAATATAACAATAAAACAAACTCTACAGTAATAAGGAAATTAATACAATATAAAACAGTTTTATAAATTAGCATGAAGCAGAGGTGTCCACTCCCCAACGCAAGGTAGTGTGCAAATGAGGATGTCTTGAATGTCGTGAGCGAGGATGAGTTGCCTATGGTTGCAGAAAGATCATTCCATAGCCGCGAGAAAGTGATCAGGAATTATTGTAGGCGATACTCAGTGAATGAAAAAGGAATGGTCAAAGGTCTCACATCACCCCTCACGGACCTCACTGGCCGGCTCCACTGATATATAGAATACAAATAGGATGGAGTACAAGATAAGAACATCTTATAGAGAAATGTAGCAGAAAAGTAGTTTCTTCTACCCGCAGTGAATAACCAGCCTAATGAGAACGTATAAGCAGAGATGTGCTTATGCCTACCTAGACCGAAGATATAACGTACACCAGAGTTGATGATCCTCTGAAGTGTAAGATCTAGCTCAGCCAAAAGTCACAGTAAACCAGACTGCAGTAATCCAGAAGTGGAAACAGCAGTGTTTTTATAAGATATTTATATGAAAAGCTAACGTAGTGTTCTTTCTAAAGAAGTTTAGTCTGTAAAGCAGAGAAAATCACCTATTACACACTTGAGTAACGTGCTCTCTCCAGTTAAGCTTACTGTCCGGCCAAACACCCAGGCTAAGAACAAAGGATTCAAATTTAATATTAACACCGTTCAACGGTACGCCAATTTGAATAGTATTCACGTACTCAGAAACAGAAGGGGCAAGTAGATCAAACGCAATCCCACCAAAGTATTGATTAAGCTCATTTATAGGAAATGAATTTCGCGAATTATTATCAGCAGAATATATACCGAGGTTCCTGAGCTCTCTCCAGATCTGTTAAGTCCAGAGAATTAACCTCACAAAATAGATATACGGGAAGACCAGGCTTACTAGACTAGGAATTACTCCATTTACTAGAGGAAGAACAAAGACGCCGCGAAGTAATAGAGTTGTGAATATATATTGCAACACCACCGCGTCTTGTGTTACGATCCTGTCTGTGAATCACGTAATCATCAAGCGCTATCAGAGAATTACCAACAATCTGACCCAGTTTGGTCTCAGTTACAGCTATAACATGGAAGTAGGGGCGAGAAGCCAGAAAAAGTCTTATCATCTCAATGTGTGCTCTAATAGAGTTAGCACTGAAATGATAAATTCTGAGACCATCCCTTGCAGTGAAATGATTAATAATGAGTGATGAACCAGGGTTATTAGGAGAAAGCGATGTATTAGAGAGGAGTGGAAGAGAGAGTGGACTTACCCCAGTACTAGAAGCCATGGTGCTGGACCGACGCCGACCAGCATTACCTTGGCTAAAAAAGCATCTAGGTCCTCGACAGAAGCAACTTGTGTAGAAGCATTCTCATTCTTCCTTCTCACGTAAATTCTTCCATTCTTTACGAATGAAAAAAAATTTAGTCTCTTGTCCTTCGCTTTTGTAAGTACTTTCAGCTGATGCAGTGAGGCAGGAAGGAATTCGTTGATGTTGATTAAGGTGGTTCGTGCGGTAAGAGAGAGAAAGCTAGCTGTGAGAGAAAGAGATAGCGCTCACATGATCCAGTTGCGCATGCGCAGCAACGTAAATGTGAACGAAATATGCATCGTTTATCTAATAATTACATGTTCAAAACACTTTATCTCTTTAATAAAACGATGAATTTACGTGAATCTTGTTGGAAAATGTTTATTATTAGTTCCTTTATATATGTTTAAATTTTCAATTACAATTTGAATTTAGTTTATGAGATATTGCGATTAACAGCTACGAAATGTAAAAATTCCAATATATATAGATATACTTCCAATGTAATTTGTAAAGCTTTGAACATCGATTAATCAAAAACGAAACGATGAAATTTTCTGAAATTTTAATATGATATTCACATTGCCTTCATTGAACTATACCTACAATTTCAAGAATATCTTGAAAAAACACGTTAGTCGCACGAACCACCTTAACGAAGGCGAAAGGGCAGTGATGCATTTAGCTCCAGAAAGAAGATTTTCATCAACCTGAGAAATATGAAGTCTCCTTGCTTTAATCTTAGCAGCTAAGACCCCACGTGTAAGTACAGGACTCTTCATTGTTAAACGCAGTGGTACAGTTGAGAAGCGACGATCACGCTGCCGTGTAGATGAGGACATCACTTCAGATGATGTACCAGCAGGAATGACGGCAGTAGTGGAAGTTGAGGTGAATGAGTCAGGAACGGAACGTCTTAGTGGCCGATTAGAAGCTATGTCCTCAATTAGCATGTTTCATGAAAAAATGTATTATATCAGTCAGGTAGAATACGAAAAAATAAAAGACCCGTATTTTTTCTTTTTTCATGAAAATGAAAACTCGAAGAGATAGAAACAGTTAAATTGGTGTGACGTCATAATCACATATATGGTTGTGACGTCACGTATCATGGCGCTATATCTATATATATATATATAAATTCTGTTAACTTATACCGGCTATAACTTTTGCAATTCATCATATTTTGAAAAACAAAAAAAATACGGGTCTTTTATTTTTTCGTAATTTACCTGACGGATATAATACGTTTTTTCATGAAACATGCTAATTGAGAAACTAGCATCCAAAGTATAAAAGATAGCAGATACACCTGCCTTAAGATTAAAAAATTTCGATGGCATAAGGTTACCAAATCAGAAACCTTTTTAATACAAAGCTGCTGTTCCTTCAAATCATCACATCGCTGAGTTAGAGATCTAAGATGATCTATATTAACAGCAGAGTCTGTTCCAGATATTGTTGTATTGGTAGTAGTAGCAAGCACACTCTCAGCTCTTGCCTTTAACTCTCCCTGTTCGCGACAAACCTGGTCAAGTCTGGCTTCATTCTCGGTAATCCGCTTGTCAAATGCAGTAGAAATCGCACTAACTCTCGACTCAAGAACAGAAAATTTATGAGATAGCACAGTAAGCAGACTGTTCACATTGGAAACAGATGATTCCATTGAGTCCAATTTATCCAGCTTGCCGATTTTTTCAAGTATCGTAGTAAGAACATCATTAAATTGCTGCATATCCATTTAAATGAATTAGAATGAATCATCAAAATTCATGAAATCCAGGAAAACAAATTGTAATACTCAAAGAAACAACAATGACGTAGTATTAAATATGCAAATGGAGTAGCAGCATAACATGTATGCTATGAAGTTGTTAATCCGTCAGTAACTTACCCTGTTATAACTCTAAAATATTACAAAGTTAACCTCACTTTTCAGCAACAGCAAAAGAAACAGTGGATTATAATTGCCAAGGACCCTCAAAAAAGTGTTGATTAATGTTGCAGAAGATTCCTTGCAAAATTGCGCATGCAAGACTCTAAATAGTGTAGTAAATAAATACAATGGCAGTGACCAAATAAGACAAATTATAGCGAAAAGCTGTAAGTTTATGGTGTTATCCTCGGTTAACAAGGTCGATACGTATATTTCCATTCTCGTTGATACGCATCACTTAGGGGTACTTCAGCACCCTGTGTTGGAGACCCAAACAATTTTACAGTGTCACGATGATGGTTCAAATTGTTCCTTGGCCTCTTCTCGACTCTGTACACTGCCATCAAAACAGGCTAAAGCTCCAAATTCAAACTCTTTTTACATTCAAACAACCCAAGCACGTATCCAATGAGTTGTAGTTGCAGAGCGAGCTATCCAGGCAATAAAGATGGAAACAGATTTTCCCGTTTGTGAAAGGCGGCAGCAGCGTTGCAGGCCCACCAATCTCAGCAGCTTAACCTCTACAAGTATACAATTACTGTACTGCTGAGAAGTAGACAGCTGGTGGCACAAAGTTGAAACACTCGACCAATAACTACAGTCGATGTTGTAGAGATCTACTTTATCGATGGGAGATAACTCTGTTGTGGTTTGATAAGTCGTATCAAAAGGAGTCACCAGGAGACAAAAAGTTGCAAACATAACCTCAAACCTCGTTAGTACTTAACCTCAAAATAGGCACCGGCACAAAAAGAATGAATTTCTTTGTAATTGCAGAGCTAATTAAAATGCTGATTAATGTATCAGTCGAAGCTCTGCAGATTGCGCTTGCAGAAAACCTGTAACAAAACGCCTGTGGGCAAAAAATGCAGTACTCACAGACAGGTTTATGAGGAGCTCAAAGAAAATAATGTTTGTCTACTTACGGAGAGAGAAAGATTGAGATAAAAGGACTGAGAGGAAGTAAGAAAAGAGTTAGTGAAAGCGTTAAATCAGAAATCAAAAGAAGTTATCAAAGAGCTACTCTGAGAAAATTATTTTTTAAAAGCTTGTTTTATAAAGACAGTAGCAAATAACTTGTCTACAAATTTTAGAGCAAATCTCTCGAATAGTTTACGCAAAACGGAAAAAAAATAAAAAATGAAAGTTATTTTAAAAAATTTTTTAATTTTCTTAAATTAAAACTACGCTAAGGAAATCGGTTTTTAAAATTCATCCTTCTTTTGACAGTTGCAAATAATTTCCATGCAAATTTCAAAACAAATTCATCAAGTAATTTACGTCAAATATGAAAAAAATGGAAAATCGAAAATTTTTTTAAAATTCTTAAAATGCCTGTATAAAAAAAACTACTCTATGGAAACCAATTTTTAATAGTTTTCCGTCTACTTTTACAAAAAAAATAGATAGTATGCAAAATTTTAAACAAATTCAACTAGTAATTTTCAAGATCTAATGGGCTACATAAATACGATTTTCTTTTCAAAATTTTCAAAATGCTCTGAACTTAAAACTGCGTTAGGAAAATCAATTTTGAAAATTTCCCTTCGCTTGTATCTGAATACTTCTTTTTCTAGAGAGGATAAAGTATGTCCTTCATTTTACAGAATATTTTTAGGTGAAGTGAAAAATACACCTATCTTAATTACCTCAAGCAATTACCTTCAGAAAAAGTTTTTTATAGTGCGGTTGTGGTATAATAGTTCAATCAGACATCAAGCAAAGAAGTTAGACGCTTATAGAAGGATTTTTCTGAGTTAAATTTTTCGTCTGGAAACGTGGGTAACACTTTAACATTGTTTGTATATCCATATATATGAAAAATTTGATATATATAGATATAAAAATACATGGAATCTGATGGCGCCCTCAGTAGCTAGGTAACTCATTTTTGGCAGAAATTTCCCATTTGACAGGGGGCCGAACTATCTGTCTTTGTCTAATAGCGTTTTTCATCATTTATATAAACACCATCCATTGTAGCGAGTAAAAAAATAGTATCCAGCCCCCGCTAGATATTAGTATAGTAAATAAATTTTGTAATATCAATCAAATTATTTTATCGTGTATATAGTGTCTCAGTAAAACATTGTCGGCAAAAAGTATATTTATCAGTATTAAACCATACAATAATACACTTCGCAGTGAAATAAAATGCAATCATCCGATTGATTTTCGACCAGAACATTCGATAGGATCTTTATTAGGCTTTGCAAAACGTGTTCTTCCTGCTGATGTCACGAATCATTCAGATTTGCCTGTAGCTATCCTCGAGGTCAACGCACTTCGAGTCGAGTACAATATCGTCTCGGGTGCCTACATAAACGATCGACAAATGCACACAATACATGAATTCTTTTCTGCTATCTCACCAGGATATAAGATCATTCAAGTGTCATCACAATTCATTTACATTCCAGTAATCTTCAAGAGCATAGATCATTTACAAGTGCGTATATTCGATCAAGACGGGAATATAATTAACTTTTGTGGAGAAACTATTACAGTTAGACTGCATATTAAATCAGTATAAAAAATGGGTGTGGTTTATCAGTATAAAAAATGGGTATAGTTTATCAATATAAAAAATGGGTGTGGTTTATAACAATAAAAATAACAAAGGGTATATAAGTCAATCAAGATGGAATTCGAACATCAGTCGTCATCGATAGTCAAAGTATTAACACGGCAGAACATTCAGTTTTTGAAAAGCCAAGGCTTAAAAATAAGAACTCCTGGTGAAAAATTAAATTTATTTAATTTTAATATAAATTAAAATTAATTAAAATTAATTTTAATATAAATTAAAATTAATTAACAGCTTAATTTTTTGCTGTTTTCAAAGAAATAGAGCAAATTCTGAACATAAGGTCAGGAGTAAGATTGGATGAGCGAATAGCTCACTATGAGGTGCACGCGTACCAACTTTACACTTCAAATTTCAACAATAGTGATAAAATTCGCATATCAATTCAACATTAAGACTCAAATCTTTTACCTTCGCGGAGCTCTCTCACATAGTGGGCAAATTAACTCGACAAGAAGGCACTGCTTTAGCAAGAACTTACTTAGTTAATAATGGTATCTGTCATCTATTCGAGGAAGTTCGCTATGAAATTAATGCTATAGAGATCGATCGCTGCAAGAATGTGGGATTGACCACCGTTATGAAGGGTCGGGTATCACTCAACCCTAGTCAAAGTTTGATTATAGAAAATGCTGGTTGGATTAATATAACGGAAACTCGGAAGATCATTAATAACGATGGCTATTTTGATATTTTCATACCTCTCAGTATGATTTTAGGCTTTGCCGAAGATTATCGCAAAATCATGGTCAATATCAAACATGAACTTATTCTCACGAGATCCGGGAACGATACTAACGCAGTAATACAAATAACGAATGTTACTAATGCTTTCGAAAATTTTAAAATAGATCTTTTAAGGATCGACTGGCTTATGTGAGCATACAGTTATCCGATGAATATAAAATTCGAATGCTTCGACAAATCGAGAAAAATAAACCTATTTCAATGAGTTTTCGTTACTGGGAATTATACGAATATCCATTATTACCTGCATCAACGAGACATGTATGGACAGTCAAAACATCTAATCAGCTGGAGAAGCTTCGTTTTATCATTCTTGGTTTTCAGACAAATCGAAAAGGGCAAAAAACTGCTAACGCTAGTCACTTTGATCGTTGCAATTTGAGCACTGTCAAACTATTTCTCAATTCCCAATACTATCCTTACGGAAATATGAATCTTGATATTGTCAAGGAAAGGAGTCGGAGCCAATGCTGAAAAAATCAGATTATATCAATCACATGCCACTGATAGTCATCGATTGTTCAAAACAAAATGATTCTCTGAAGAGTGCTTCAGTTGATGTTTGTCTTGAATTCGAAACCAAAATAAATTTTCCAGCAGGGATTTCAGCTTACTGTCTAATCTTACATGATAGAATTATAGAATACAACGCCATAAGCGGTGATGTTAGAAAATTAGTCTAAAGGAGTCTGCAAAGGAGTGGGGCTAGAAGGATATAAGAAAGTGGTAGCGAGCTGAGATCTCATTCTTGAACAAAATGGAATACGCAGTGGACTTACGAGGTTTTAAAAAGTAAGGTAAAGAGTTTGTTTTAAAAGAGTTGGCTACTGTTCCTCTCGTTGAGTCGTCACAGAAATGGGTTTTCCACCAGCTGAAAAAATAAAGCTTGTAACTGTTTGCTCTAATCACAATGATACGTACAAAGCTCGTTGTGCTCTGCACAATGTTAGACTTATGAAGAGATTCTTTACTAAAAACAACTAAATTGATTTATGCTACCATAAGAAGTGAAAAGGAGAGATAATGCTTAATGGATGTATCTCACAGGTGGAGGACGATGGTTGGGGCTCTGACCACTTCGTGAAAACAAAGTTTTTCTTTTATTTCATCCTATGGAGGGAGAGATCTGCGCAGTAGCCACGGCTTAACTGGCACTTAAGAGAACTCCTGAACCAGCTCAAGTCATTCCTTCATCAAACTCTGCTAAGAACGAAGTAAACTTAGAATTCTTTATCAAAGAAATATGGATCTTGATATATTTAGAATATATTTTTAATTCTAAATCTGCAATGTCACGTTTATTCTCTTTTTTATATTTATCTAAAGCATCCAACATAAGTTTCAGGTTCTCGCAATAAACGCAAAGACACGAGTCGTTGGGCGGATGGGATAACCCACTTTGGTCTCAAGGCAGAAGCGATTAGAATATTGATTTACCGATTTTTATTTTCATTTCGGGATTTTCTTCTATGAATAATTGATATATTTTTTATGCTTCGCGTAAGAAAGCGTTTAACTTTTTTAGTTTTTATACCATTTTCTTTAACAGATATTTTGTTACTTTTATTTGCATTTTAACGAGAACAATTAAAATCATCATTCAAATAATAATCTTTTACTTCCGTTATAACTTTACTATCCAAAGAATGGCCACAATAGTTCTCAAGCTTTTTGTAAATATTTTTATTATTTACCAATGATCTTACTTGATCAATCATATAAACAGTTACATTTGGTAAAACTGATAATAAATAATTTTTGGAAATGTTGCTTGGTATAAGACTTAATAACCGCACTTTCTCAAGAAAATTTGAACAATTATCTAAAGCAATTTCAATATTTTCGAGCTACTTATCACATGTTTCACATTCATTATTCTCATTTAATGTGGGCGAATCCGTTAAATCGTAGACTTTCATAATTTTACTTGCTATTTATGAATCAAACGCATCGTTTATTCGTTTTCTTTTTCGAAGAGCACAGGATTTTCGCATTTTCATATTGATACTCTGAGGCATTTTGATTGGTGAAATTTTAAATTCCAAATTACTTGAAGTCTGATTGAACTGATTACCACAGCCTCACTATAAAAAACTTCTTCCGAAGATTGCTGACTGTTTGTGGTAGATGAAATAGGTGTATTTTCACTTCATCTAAAAATATTCTGTAACATGAAGGACATACTTTATCTTTTCTAGAAAAAGAAGTATTCGGATACAAGCGTTTCAAAGACTCCGTTATATCACCTAATTCTCTAAACGGATTTCTGGAGCAATCGTAAATAACTTTTTTGTGCCTTTCTTTCAAATCCTTGCACTTACTAGGAGAGTATCACAGCTTTGGATCACGGATTTTGCTCTTACTTTGAGATAGGTTTTCAGATGTCAAAATATGAAAAAAGCCAGAGTTATAGACCCCAACGCTCAATATTTCTCTAGTTGCAGGCAATTAAAGAAAATCACTAAGAAAGTTACTAGATTTTTAAACGCTTATAATTCTTTAGCATTAATAGCTAGACGCTTGTAACTTTTTTTAAATTAAAGCTGAGCTCAAATCCTTTCGAAAAAGCACCTATAGCATATCAAAATATTATTTTTTCTCAAAGTTACAGCGTTATAAGAATTTGAGCTGAATTTCCTTTTAAGAATATTAATTAATGATGAATGTTAAAATGTAGTACAATTTTCATAACGCTGTAACTTTGAGAAAAAATAATGTTTTGATATGCTATAGGTGCTTTTTCGGAAGGATTTGAACGTAGCTTTCATTTAAAAACAGTTACAAGCGTCTAGCTATTAATGCTACAGAATTATAAGCGTTTGAAAATCTAGTAACTTTTTTAGTGATTTTCTTTAATTGCCTGCAACTAGAGAAATATTGAGCGTTGGAGTCTATAACTCTAGCTTTTTCCATATTTTGACATCTGAAAACCTATCTCAAAGTTAGAGCAAAATCCGTGTTCCGGAGATGTGATACTCTTCTAGTTAGTCTTAACAACCAGTGATGCCATCATTATTAATTACTTCTCCGACAGAGAAAAAAAAAAAATTTTTGTTAGACAATTTTATTATTCATCTTACTTGCCTTATATGATTGAATGCGTCAAGTCGTTAATGAGAATGTAAAAAGTGAATCGTCGCCATCTAGCGGTGGCATATGTCACTCCCTACAAAGTAAATTTAAATCATAGGCGCGAAATTCAAACTGAATGAAAAATTTTAATTATCAACAAAAAAAATTTCTATTTTTATAAACTTAAAATCATCATAACTTCGGTTCTGATTGATAAAAAAATTTAATTGAGAGTTTTAAAGATTTTTGTTAATATTTTTGATGAATTAATAAATAAAAGCATAAACGAATTGTAAAAAGACGCAATAGTTGGAAAAATAGCATGATGCGCCATGGTTTCAATGCTTTAAAATAGCAAATATAAAAAAAACGTTTGAAAATCTGTTTAAAAAAAATAAAGCAAAATGGCATATTCTTACCTATCCTAAAAGTAAGTATTTTTTATGCATAAGAACATATAAAAATTTCAACTAATAAATTTAAATTTCAAAAATAAAAATAAAGTCATTAAAAATTATGATACTTATTCCTCCTCCTTGCAGTCTTCTTCTCCTTCCTCTTCATCCATTGATGATGCTATAGATACTTTATTAAACAATACTATTCATCAAGTTGATACGGAATTTAAATCAGCTACACGTGAACAAGAATTAGAAAAAGAAGATAATGATTTATTGCTTGATAATAAGTACATTCATATGCTCAATGAGAAACAATCAAAACAATCGGATAAAGTTTATGGAGTGCGCAAGAAAGGTAATAGCTATTTAATTGGTGACTTACCTCTATTTTTTGAAGATAAAAACATTCGTATAAAAAATAAAAAATATCCAAAAACCAAAGGATTGTTAGAATTGTTAATTACGAAAAATCCTGATAGAGGCCAGATAAACACTAATGATATGCAAAATTACAAGAAGATTCTTGAAACTACTAATGCTCACAGATGACACTACAGAAGTGATGAGTCTATTCGTACGCACAAAAGTAAGAAATTCGACAATATCATTAGTCTTTTGTTTTCATTGAAAAAAAGAGAAGGAGGATTGTTACCTCGATATAAAATTGCAAGAAAAGATACGAGAATGGATTACATACACTGGGATGATTCAAACGCACTCGTTGATGACTTCGATCACTCATTGCTGAAAGAGAAGCTGGAAACCCTAGCCATACAAATGAGATACATTCAATCATCGAAGAGTTACGTAAAGGTGGCTATATATATTAAGGTATAAACACGTACAGCATGCATTATCCAAATGAGCGTCGATGTATTCGGACGTAATCTTGAACGAAGCGAGGGTAGTCGAGAACCTCCAGGTGTTGGATATAAAATCATATCTGATGGTCAGCATGACTTTAAAAATAAGAGACTTTGTAATCTCGCATCACCTAATCAACTCAATGAAACTGTAAATTTAGATATTTTACAGCGTATCGTACGTTTAGAAGTTCAAAGATTATTGGATTTAATATCTAGTTTGAGAAGTGATCTCAATAACCTAGATAAAATTGTAGAGGTGCATCGAGACGGGCTAGATAAGAAATTGATACAAAGCCAGATGGAAATTGAGACTATAAAAAGAGGCATTATCACTGTTAGTGCAAAACAGTGATAACCATCAATGAAACAACGCCAAAGACTTATAGAAGAGCTTCATAAACCCGCCAGATATCACTATCCTCGCCGAAAGTTTGATGTACAAGGTTTGAATGAGACTTGACAAGCTGATCTGGTAGAGATGCTACCTTATTCTCGGGAAAACAAAGGCTACAAATACATGCTTACAGTTATAGACGTTTTTTTCCAAATATGCGTGGGCTGTTCCGATAAAACAGAAAACTGGAGTGGATGTTTCTGCTGCTATGAAGTCTGTATTGCGTCAAGGTCGAATACCAAGAAATTTACGAACAGGTAAGGGAAAGGAGTTCTATAATACCAATTTCCAGAATCTCATGCAACAATGTAAAATCAATCTTTACTCGCCGTATAGCAATCTCAAGGCGTCTATTTGCGAACGCTTCAATCGCACACTTAAAAACAAAATATGGAAACAGTTCAGTTTATGTGGTAACTACAAGTGGATTGATATTATTTCCAATTTAATTGACAAGTACAATTATGAGAAGCATCGGACTATTGGTATGAAACCGAAAGATGTTACGGCTGAAAACGAAGCGGAAGTTCTTCTTCGATTCAAGCATGAAGTTAATTTAATAGAAAAGAAATCAAAGTTCAAAGTTAGTGATAAAGTACGAGTAAGCAAGTTGAAACAAGTATTCGAAAAAGGATACACACCCAACTGGTATACTGAAGTATTTACCGGGCGCCAGGTCTGCAGAACAAAACCAGTTACTTTTCTCTTGCAGGATTACAAAGATCAACCAATAGTTGGAGGATTTCACAAACAAGAATCACAAAGCGTCGAATATCCAGATTACTATCTTGTAGAGAAGATTCTCAGAAGACTCAGAGGAAATAAAGTATTTGTGAAGTAGCTTGGTTTCGACAACACTCACAATTGTTGGATTCACAAAGCAGATGCACAATAAATATTTTGTTGGGATACGATAATTAATTTGTGAAAGATAAATACTTACAAATAATTCAACGTGATTTCGAATAGACATCATGTATCAAATACAGCAAAACCACCTTGAAAGTTTTAAAAATTGGCCTTTGAGTTTTTTAAAACCTGAAGATTTAGCTGCAGCAGGATTTTACTACACTGATGAAATAGATAAAGTCCGTTGCTTTGAATGTCCTAAGAAAATTTGTAGATGGGAAATCGGTGACAACCCATTATTGGAGCACAGAAAGTGGAATCGTCTTTGCCGTTTCATCCGAGGTATACCTTGTCAGAATTATTCTGTTGAAGGAAATACCAACACATGTAAAATTTGTCTTGATAATAAAGTAGAAGTCACATTTATACCTTGTGGACACTGTTATAGTTGTTGTCATTGCTCATCCATTGCTCAAAAATATGTGATTTTTAGAAAAATTATTAACCAAAGAATACGAATTTACATATCATAATTTTTTTAATCTGAATTTGAGAAAAATATATTTCATAATATATAATAATTATTTAAAATAAAATAAACACTTTTTGAAGTTAAAAATTAAATTTATTGTAATACTGTATTTTTATTCATACATATTCACAATTATGTACTTATTATGAACACTTATTATATATATATATATATATATATATATATATATATATACACACATATAGTCACTAAGCATTTGAGAATTCAAAGATATGTCCTCCTTTGTATGTTACGAAAAGTTTGAGTTCATGAGAAGCACTCTGCATTTCTTCTAAAAACTTTTCGTTTCTTTCAAAGACTTCGGATATTTTCTTAGTTAAGAAAATTTGCATTTCATCACCCAATTCTGTCACAATTTTAGGTCTATATCGAGTATTCACCTGTCCTTATTTTGTGACCATATACTCGTTATCCTTAATGAGTTCAATCAATTTTTTTATTGGGAGAAATCCTCCTCTAGCGATTGCATTCAGTTTAGAGATGTCCATTTTTATTATGTAACGAAGATAAAAAAATGTCTAGTAAAAACTTATAAAACTTTCAATTCAAGACTATTGATACAGTATTGAAACTATATTAATACTATATTGAAACTGTATTAATACTATATTGGTACTGTATTCATACTATATCGATTATGTTTTGATACTATATCGATGCTGTATTAGTACTATATTGATACTGTATTAATACTATTTTGATACTGCAATGATACCTTATTGATTCTGTATTAATACTGTATCGATACTATATCGAAACAGTATTAATACTATATTGGTACTGTATTGATACTATATTGATACTGTATCGATACTATATTGATACTGTATTGATACTCTATTAATACTATATTGATACTCTATTAATACTGTATTGATACGATGTTAATACTTTATTTAAATATTACTAAATCACTTTAAAAAAAAAATGAGCCATTTAACTAAATTATTTAAAAAAAAATTATACTTACCTTAATTGAAGAAATGTTTAAACCTTGGATCTTTTGCAACTGCTTGTTTCTTTGTTGGTTGACTGATGAGCTCTCTTAAGTATTTTTTTTCTTGAGAAAGCGAACTGAGTAATGCTTGGCCATTCTAGCAGTTGCTCATATAGGGCTCTCCTTACCTCAGCAGTAGCGACTTTACCCACTTCAGGTCTCGGTGGTTCGGTCGCGACTACCTCACTACAAGTCTTGGCGGCTCAGCAGCAGCTATCTCCAGTTCCAAATCTTGTGGTTCGATAGCAGCTTCTTACTCTTCGATTTCTGATTGTGCAACTTAAGGATTTAGTGGGCTTGCAAGGTAATAACCCCATAAAAGCTGTCGTTTTTTCCTGAAGATACCCCTAATTGTCATGCGCATTGAGAGCGATTTTATTCTCTTTCTCAGTGCACATTTGATGATTATGAGAACTGATGTTTCGCTGCTCGCGAACTAAAGGTTCTTTAGATTTCAGACAATCATCAAAAGTAATGGTTACCTAAATCATCAAACTCTTTACTCCTTTCGCTTTCATTATTGCCTTTGTATTCAGGATTCTACTGCTGTACATCTTACTTAGTCTAACGAATTCCAATATGATGTTCCCATTGCATTCGTCCTTCATCAGGCCAACAATTTACTTGTTAGCTGGAGAAATTTTGAATGGCTGCGGATAGTCAGAGGTATCGAATTCATGGATATCTCGTTTCGTGATCTTTTAAATATGAATATTACTGACCTCGTACACCAAGCTATCAGTATATAATAGCTTATAACTGTCCCTGCCGTATGCTATATTATCTAGCATGTAGTCGTAATAGAAGAGATATACATAGACAAAGAATCGAAAAAAATGGTGAGGGTATGCGTGCGCGAAGAGAAGAAATATCCACTGAGGTTTTACCCCCACCTTCAACCCAAACTCTTCCGCATGTATAAAAGAAGGGATGCTCGATTACAAAATTCATTTTTCTCTGGTTCGCTTCAGTCAACAAATTTTGTCGCGAAGATGAAGTACGTGGTGGATTTTCAAGCTTTAAAGTTTCTTCAAACAAATTTGTTTTTGAAGATGTTGCAATCGTTCCTCTTGAAGAAGACGCTATGCTATCAGTATATCTTTTCAATCCACCGAATTCATGGAAGAATCTTTTAGAAAAAAACAAAAGCGAGAATCATTGGCTTGAGATAAATTTTCATGGATTACTATGGAGTTCAGGCAATATCCCTTATGTAGAGCTAAGCAACACTACATTCTATTCTTTTTAATACTGACATTTACATCAAAGGAGTCAAAAAAAACAAAATGCTTACAAAGATTTCTATTCAATAAGTAAGTATTTATAAACATACAATGAGATGAACTCGTATGTTAATCTTAAATTATTAGCAGGTTAATCCATAATGTAAAATAATTAGGATGTTCTTCTTTCAAGAACCTTTCACCGTCTGAAGATTTTGATCAATTTTCACATCATTTTGCTATTTTGAGGAATGTGTGTGCATATAATAATGTTCTGAAGCTAAAAGGCTGGCTCTTGCTAAATCAAAGATTTGGAAAGATTTTTGATACAATGTCTGATTTTCTATCAATAAATTTGTTAAACATACATATTGAGAAGGTAAAGAATCATATGAATGATTGATTGTGGCTTGTAGAGCGTTCGTTGGAGATCTTATCATCCATACACAATGAAATAAAAATTATTGTAATTTATATTTTTTTATTCAAATAGATTGAACTTAATATTAACAAACATAATTCAAATATCATCTTTCCTTTTTTCCTTTTAATATTTATATTTTACTAGTTTGAATGAAGAATTTTATAGCTCTAATAATTTAAGACTTATAAGAAAAGGACAGTTTTTTTTTCAAGATAAATTTTAAAAATTTAGAATTCTTATTGAGACCAAACAATAATTTTCAATCATTTCAATAAATATACTTAAAAATAAAATCGTTAAATGCAATAGGATTCAAGTTTTTATTCTTAAATATACTATAAAAACCATTTGAATTAAATTTTTATTTTTCTATATTAATTATTAAACATAAAGTTATTTATCAAAATTCGGATCTCTATCTCTATTAGTTTTTGAGATATGAAGAATGGATGATAGTAATTTTTATCGATTAAGTTAAATTCTGAAACAGACATTAACACACTCAAAATGATGTTTTGATTGTTTCCATCAATATATTTGATCATAAAATAGTTTTGAGCCGTAAGATTTAATTATTCTTTCATTCTTAAGAACATATTACAACTACTCAATCTTATAAACCATTAATTATAGTATTATGAAATATACAAGTATAAGTGTATGTATCTTTATAAGAGCATGAAGTATGTAGAATAGAAGTAAAGTACTTAGAGTTTTGGTATACCTTTCTTTTTCACCAATTAAGTGCAACAAACTATCATGCCAATTTCTAAATCTCTATCTCTTTTAGTTTCAGAGATAAGACAAGTGGCTGATAGCTCTCTGCGTAGCTACATTTTCACATATACACATTAATAAATTGAAATTAATTTTTTTTTCATCACTACAAAACATATTTTTATTATTCTTATAAATATATTTAGTAAATAGAATAGTTAAATGCATTAGAATTCAACTTTTTATGCTTATTTTAATGTAATATAAATTAGTTTGATAAATGACTTTTATGAGAAATTGGGTCTTTCGACTATTCTAAATATATTCTTTTGCATTAAGTTAATAAAAAAACAAATAAGAGTTTTGGGATAGCTTTCTATATTATTTATTAAACATAAAGATATATATCAATTTTCAGATCTCTATCTCTTTTAGTTTCTGAAATATGAAAAAATTGTTATTGTATGAAAACGTTATTTCATTAACATTTTTTAATCACCTGTAACTTTCAAACCACTAAAGATTTTTTAATGCAACAAAGCTTAAATTAAAACATTCAATTCGTGCTTCATTTTATCTTCTATGTATTTTTTTGTAAGAGTCTTAGTTCTTTGGTTATTTAAGTTCTTATAAAGGCTCTTATATAGGCTCTTCTTATAGGCTCTTTCGCCATATTTAAAAAAAATGTCTATATCCTTGTCTAAGGGGTCTATTTGACGAAAAGAAAAAACACGGGTTCATTTTTTTTTCATAAAAGAATCGTATCCTGCAGTTTCAGCCGAATTTGTTTCCCGGAGGTGGGGTGCTCTCCTTGTTAGATAATATTAATATATCGTAGTTAATATTTTTTGTAATAATCATTATTTTTAATTACTAAGTGTATACGTATATACATATATATATTTATAATTGATAATTATTAAGAAGGGGCCGAACTATCTGTCTCTGTCTAATAGCGTTTTTCATTATTTATATAAACACTATCCTTTATAACAAGAAAAAAATAGCAGCCCCCGCTAGATATTAGTATAATTAGTAAATTTTGTAATAACAATCAAATTTTTTACCGCATAGTTTTTGACTAATTAGAGACCTACTATCAATCTAGAATATAACCTATCTTTCTTTTGGTAGGTCTCTAATTATTCAAAAACTACGCAGTAAAAAAATTTGGTTGTTATTACAAAATTTACTTATTATACTAATATCTAACGGGGGCTGCTATTTTTTTCTTGTTACACCGGATAGTGTTTACATAAATGATGAAAAACGCTATTAAACAAAGACAGATAGTTCGGCCCCTTCTTAATGTCTAAATAATTTATGAAAATTGTGATACATTCTATAAACTCCTATTATACAAGTTTTAAAATTTCTCGAGTAAGGTGGCTCGGTGGCGTAGTGGAATACGCGCTTGCCTCGCGTCCAAAGGGTCATGGGTTCGATACTGATCAAAGTAAAAAATTTTTTTTAATGCTTGAATAATTTTTATTCAATTTATAATGATCAAATGAATATAAAAACGTATTAAAAAATAAAGGTTAAATAAATATAAAAAAATATTTAAAAATTATGAAACTTTCGAAATTTTGCAGCAGTTTCATCATAGCCAGCAGCCGGCAGCTCGCCTTCTCGCTATGTTGTTCCTGGCCCATTGCATTTCTGGCTCACTACATTTATGGCTCATCTGCATTTCTGGTTCATATGATTCTCAAAGCTACTGAGCTAGAAATATAGTGAGCCAGAAATGCAGTGAGCAAGAGACCCCATAGCTCATCTACTTATTCTTCACTTTTTTATTCAAAAGATAATATGAAATATGTACTAAGAAAATGCAAAGAATGCCCAATTGGAGCTAGTATTAATTTAAAAGTGATTTCTTAGACAGAAGAAGATTTATATAAAGAAATAACTTACGGTGTTTGGGAAAAATCAGATTTACCGAATAAAACTAGCACAATTGAAGATTTCTTAATTGAGTTAAATGAGCACGCTCTCACTGTAAGTACTCATAAAATGGTTTAAGAAATTCAACGTATTGCAATTCAAAAGGTTAGCAAACTTTTATAAAAAAAAAGTGAATCCTATTTGTTATTCATGTTGATTTATCAGAAAATTGGACAGTCCTACTTCAAAATGAAATTCAAAGCTACCATTGGAGTAAGAACCAATTATCAATATTCACATCAGTATGCTATTTTGAAAATGACAAAAAAGTCAGTTATGTCATCGTCTCTAATGATATTAAACATGATTCGTCTCATGCCCTAATGGCTATGAATTTAATTATCAATAGCTTAAAAGAAAAACACATTTTGCAAGAGCTTGATAAAATCATAACCATTTATGATGGAGCTGCAAGTCATTTCAAAAACAGATATCAATTTTATGAACTTCAAAACTCAAAAATAAGCAGAAAATGGCTTTTTTATGCAACACGTCATGGTAAAGGCGCTTGTGACGGCATTGGGGGCTTGGTCTAACAGTATGCCACTACACATAATCTGTCCAAGGAGAGTGCTGATTTTATTAGAAATGCTGGACACTTCGCCACTCATGTGTCAAAGTATACTCCGTCGATTAACATTCTTGTTATCCGCAAGGATGAATTAGAAGTTTTTCTAATTCATCCTTGCGGATTTAATTTGAACATTTCTTTAAACTTAAAATCGTCATAACTTCGGTTCTAATTAGTAAAAAAATTCGATCGGGGGTTTATTTCAAACATTTTTTTTAATATTTTTGTAAATTGATAAAAAAAAGCATAAACGAATTGTAAAATGACGTTATAGTTAGAAAAATGGCACGATGCGCCATGGTACCAATGCTTTAAAATGGAAAATATAAAAAAAAACGTTTAAAAATCTGCATAAAAAAAATAAGGCAAAATCGCATATTCTCGCCTATCCTAAAATTTAGTATTTTTTATATATAAATAAATATAAAAATTTAAAAAAAAAAAGAAAAATATAGTTTTTGAGAAAATCGCGTTTGAAAAAAATCGTTAGATACTGTCAAAAACGAATTTATTGCGTAACCTATTTCATCGGTAGATATTCTATTTATTGCAATATTAATTCAACTATTAAAACAGTCCCCTTGTCATTAAAGTACATTTTGAACCAAATTCTAATTAACTAGTATGAGTCGATCTCAGCGAAGTCTTTACTAATTGGGTACTTACTCCATCAGATTTTGAGCATATATTTTGGATTCCTTTGTGTGATTACATTTCAATCTTCCAATTTCAAAGTGTTAATCTAAATCAGGTTGAAAAGTATGTTGCGGCTACTTCTTTTAAGGGAATGTAAAACGGACACTACACCTATACTCATGAATTTGACCTATTCTTTCATTTTATTGCGAAACTTCAGGAAAACAAATGCTTCAGCTTGTAGTATTTACCATAAAGACCATGTAGACAAATTTTTGAATGAATTAATTTATTCGTTTTTCAGAGTTTTGGGCTCTAATATTATATATTAAAATTTTTAGATTTTGTACAAAAAATTTAAAATTCTGAAAAACTGATGAATGAATTTATTTGAAAATTTAACTGAATGATTTCTATAGTACATACTACAAGCTATTGCATTTCTTTGGTTTAAAAGGTTAAATTTTGCAATAAAATAAAAAGATCGTCGATATTTATGCGTGCAGGTGTAGTGTCTGTCTCAAATCTCCTTAAGGGGATGTAAAATGGACACTACACCTGTACTCACAAATATTGCCTATCTTTATTTTATTGCAAAATTCTAGGAAAATAAATACATTAGCTTGTAGTATTTATCGTGAACGTTATTCAATTAAATTTTTGAATAAATTAATTCATTAGTTTTTATTAACTTCGGGTTTCTGATACAAAATAAAAAAATTTTAATATATGATATTGGAACGTAAAGTGATTAAAAACTAATGAATGAATTTATTTAAAAAATTAACTGAATAACGTTCACGATACATACTACAAGTTAATGTATTTATTATCCTAGAATTTTGCAATAAAATGAAAAGATAGGCAATATTTGTGAGTACAGGTGTTCCTGATAGAAATTTTTATTATAAACTGGTCATATTTTAACCATTTTTTTTCAAAATTGGTTAATAATTGACTAATAATCACTAGAAAATGATCAGTTTATCTGCTAACTGCCGACGGTTAATGGTCAAAAACTAGCGAAATAATGTCAATCACCTAATAATAATTTTACTAAATGTATACTTTATTTAATTAAAAAAAAAATCGAATTCAATAAAAATAATCACTTTAAATCCAATAAAGAGTGTATTTTTTACACTCTTGATTTGATTTAAGAGTGTAAAAAATGATCGGAATAATATATTTCTTTCCTGACTAGATATATTTTTACATAGTAAAGTACATTTTTATATTGTATTTTAATACTAACTAAATACTAGATGCACTTTCTAGTACTCGGAATACCTGTTGACCCGTATCGCGGATAAAGAATACGGGTGTTACCCGTTCAAGGACTTGTATACCTGTATATCCATATTACCTGTATACCCATATTACCTTTATACACGTATCACCTGTATATCCATATCATCATGTGTCATGCAGATTATATCTACGGTTGTATGGCTTAAAAAAATTAATAAGTAAACACAATAACTTAAATAAATAAACATATTAATATATTTAGATATAAACATCAATTATTACATTAATAGGTAAACACAATTATAACATAAATAAATTAAGATCAATGATTTAGTATATTAACATGAATAAATGAACATAATTCAATCATGTAATATTAAGGGGTGTCCTTATACCGGCACAGAGATCTACCTTATCTACATTTGAATTATGCATTTTAATAAAAATTTAACAATTTTTGACTAAAATTTATAGAAGAGGCATATTCTTAACATTCTAAAGAATTTATTGCAACGTCAAAAGACAGAATAAAAGTGAAAATGAAGACAAAAACTGCATAATACGAATATTCATAACTACATTGAAAAGTTAATCGTATTAAGCAGTTTTCGCCTTTATTTTTACCTTTATATTGTCTTTTGACGTTGCAATAAATTCTTTGTCATGTTAAGAATGTGCCTCTCCTACGAATTCCAGGCATGAATAGTTAAATTTTTATTAAAATTCATAATTTAAATGTAGATAAGGTAGAACTCTATGTCGGTATGAGGATTCCCCTTAAGATTGAAAGATCTTCGAGGGTCAAAATATTTATTCTTCATTCCAAATACCCTGGTTATGAAATAGCAAAACAAGAAAACTTACATTCTCAATTGAAAGACAATTTCTTTTTTTCGTCGCAATGTTACCTGCAGATGAAAATATTCTCTCATAACTAGCAGATGAACAAGGTACGCGCAGATATTTTTTTGCCATTATGGCTGACAATAGGAATCTTGACTCGTTTGTCTGCCACCAGCTCAAAGCATCTCTGTTGTGGCCAATACTGGACTCCAATTCTTAACGAGAAAATTGCTGTTTCCAATCATCAACCTCAATTTGTACATCAAATAAGAAATCAAGAGCAGTTTCAGTTGCTCTGCAATAGTCTGGTGATGAATCAGTTCAAGGCTTAAGAGCATGACGAAGCTGCCCGCCTTCTAATAATATTTCCAATTCTAACTTATGAATAAGTGATGCGTTTAACCGAGTTTTTTTGCTACAAAGAAAAAATTTGTAAGATACTCTAATGCGGATGACTCAAGAAATCTACCAAAATATTATACATACAAAGTTATAATAAAAACTTTCAATGTATCGTATTTTAAGGTTAGGTTTGTCAAGTTTGATATCTAATTTTCAATCCAAGCTCATAAAAAAATAACAAGTCCAAATGATTTTTCATTTTGACAAAAATTATTGTATTAATATAGCTTTAGTACGGACAAGTCATAATATTTGTTTAATTTATTAATTTAAAAAGATACTGATAAAATAAAAAAAGCAAAACTCGATTGCTGCAGCTTCGACATCCCGTTAAGACTTAGATCTGAAATGGCAGCTTTGACAACATTCACGATTTTAGATTTTTCCGAATGACCCTCACGGAGTAGATTTCTGTAACAAAGATTTAAGAAACTTGCAATTTGATGCACGGTTACTTCATTCGAAATCCCTCTGTACATAGAAAATCTTTTCTCTAAGCTATCTTTGAGAATAGATTTAATTTCTTCTACAATAATATCATTTTCGTTTCTATAAACAAGATGATTATTGATGATGCTGTGGATAATAGGGCGCACCATTGGAATTGTGACTTGCTTTTCCGAACAAAGCACAGTAGTCGCTACTTGAATAGGCTTTGATACCAGCAGTAAGTTCGTCATGATCTCCCAATCAGCTTCAACGGTTTCTAGTCTTTCTGCAGTTTTTTTTCTAGTAGCACTTCTGTCATTGAAAACTGTCTGAATTGCTACGCGATTTTGGATGGGTCTTTCACATATAATTTAAGTTGAATTCCATCGCGTAACACAACTTTGCAGTAGACTCTCTTCGTTTGAACCCAATTCTTTCTGTCTTTTTGTCAGTTCTCTTTTGGCGACATTTGATGATTTAAATGAATTGACAATCTTCCGACATTTATTAATGATATCTTTTATTTTAGACATGTTGAAAATAGAACTTATCAGCTCCATTATCATACACAATGAAATCCACTTTATCTTGAATGTTCCTCTCGAAAAAGCCATCTCCAAAGTAATCGCTAAGTTTTCTGTTTAATGTCGCTCTTCGAGACCTACAGAACAAAATAAATGGCTTTTCATTTTCCAATCATCAGCCATTTAATATGCAGTTAGAAACATATATGGGTGATTCTATTCGAACGGGTCAAATTCAAATTTTGAAATAATAGAAAATAAAGGTGTTCATTTTAAAAATTTTACTCAGGTTTTTTTATAATTACATCTAAAAGAACAATATTCCAAAGTAGCCAAGCTGTCCATAGGTTATTCCCAGAAAAACTGATAGATAAAAAATATACTGATACAGAGGAATTACTTTTATTCCAGGGGAATTACTTTTTTTATTACCATCACTTGATATATTATTTTCTAATAATATTTATGTCGAACAAAGATTCTAAACTATCTGAAATACTTTAGAATTAGCTATTACCATATATGGATGAATTTTTAAAAATAAAAAACGACGAGTTACAGGAAAATATGTATTTTTAAACATTAATAGAAGAAAGTTAAAGAACAAATATATCCATACTTGAGAAAGTTTGCTTTTTCAAAATATATAATAACATTATTTTTGTGTTTGGGAGTGGAGTTAAGTGCACTTGATGATAAAGGATTAGTAGGAAGTTCGCCACGTCCACGTGTAGAAACCACTTTATTACCAATACAATCTAAAATAATATATTATCAATTTATAGATTTTCCAATTCAGATTTTTCAAAGACTTTCATTTAAATTCAAATATATATGGGACGTTTCAACTCACCTAACAAAAAAATAGAATTCGTCGAAAATCTGTGAAAATGTTCTATTTGATGCCCAAAATATACAAAAAAAATTTTAGAGGTCCAGATCAAAGGGGTCAGGATTTAAACGTGATGGAATTTTTCGAATTTTCCAAATTTTTTGCTAAATAAATATTTTAATGAATTTGTTCCTCAAAAACTATCAATTTTTCATAAAAACTTGATAAAATACTTTTTCTTGGAAATTAGATGTAGAATTCACCTGAATTTTTGCAAATTATAATATACTGATTTTTATGCTTACTTGATCGATTTAAACATACTATTTAGTATATCTAAAAATCGAGCAGGTTAAATTGGCTTTTTAAAGTCTTATTTTTTTTTGTTTTTTTATGAGGAAAAAATATACGAAGCCTCCAATTGGGCAGCCTTCTCAAAGTTACTTAATTGTGCAAAAATGTCTGAAAAAAATCGTTATTTTGGATCAATGATGAGATTCGTGATTTTTTTTCTGAAAAAGTATTGATTTTTGGGACAAATGTATGAAAATGTTTCTTATTGGAAATCATGTGTAGAATATGAAAATATTTTTACAAATTGTAATTTAAGACATTATGAACCATATATACTAAAAATTTAACAAAAAATAAATTTTTAAATTTCAAAATTTTATTTATAATTTGTGATGTTTAGCAAATAATGGTTTACAAAAATTTACATACATTTTACATACAATTTCCAATCATTGATCCAAAATAACGATTTATTTAGACTTTTTTGAACAATTAAGTAACTTTGAGAAGGCTGCCCAACTGGAAGCTTCGTATATTTTTTCCTCATAAAAAAACAAAAAAATAAGACTTTAAAAAGCCAATTTAACCTGCTCGATTTTTAGATATACTAAATAGTATGTTTAAATCGATCAAGTAAGCATAAAAATCAGTATATTATAATTTGCAAAAATTCAGGTGAATTCTACATCTAATTTCCAAGAAAAAGTATTCTATTAAGTTTTAACGAAAAATTGATAGTTTTTGAGGAACAAATTCATTAAAATATTTATTTAGCAAAAAATTTGGAAAATTCGAAAAATTCCATCACGTTTAAATCCTGACCCTTTTGACCTGGACCTCTAAAATTTTTTTTGTATATTTTGGGTATGAAATAGAACATTTTCACAGATTTTCGACGAATTCTGTTTTTTTGTTAGATGAGTTGACGTGAAACGTCCCATATATACTTACTTTGATATCAACGACAAACTCTTCATCAAGGCTAATGACAAACTGATATTTTTATTTTCTGAATACTACGATGTAACCTTTGATTTCGCTCTATTTATTTGTAGTATATACGTAGTATATAGTGTAGTATGTAAATATGACTACAGTGATTGTTTACAAAAAGATTTGAGAATGTGCTTACTCGGAAATTCTCCACAAATATATATATATATATATATATATATATTCAATTCTGAATATATAAAAATTATAAGCAGTATAATATGTATTAAATTTCAAGTGTACAAATAATTTAACACTTCATGGTATGAAATTCATGAATAAAATCGTTGACTTTATTATTTAATTAGAATTTTGTGAGAGCATCTCAAAAAAGGCAGGGAAATTATATGCCAGGGGAGATTACCTGATAATTTGAATCAAATTTTTACCGAGTAAACGGTCTCCAACATTCACTGCTGTACAAACTTTTTTAGTTGTACATTACTACTTTCTTAAACGTCTATTACGTATTTGAATATGCGCTTGTATCATCTGTGACAGTTAAATGTTCAGAGCCAGGGAAATTATCGTAGAAAAGGTAACTTAGCTTTCATAAGTGAAATGATGTTTACACGTAAACAAAAATGTATTCTATGATCAACAAAGCAATTTTTTAGCGAAATAAACATATAATAACAATATTTCCATGTGATAGGAATAGCTTATATTTTCATAAGATTCAAATATAACATTTTTTATTATTATTGCTTTTTATCTATGAAAAAATACATTTTTTTTATAATAACAGAGGGTCAAAGGAAATATTTTTTCTTCAACCATTCTGTTGAAATGTATGTACGGATAGAAAAAAATATTTTTTGATCTTTCAGAAGTATTAATTCATCTATCCTGTATCTCTACAACGTTTAAAAAAAATTTTATATATGATTGCAGACAGGGGAGATTACTTTTTATACTTTCTGAGGGTCCCTACAAAAGGTACATTGAAATTAGCGATTAAAAAGTCAACGGATCATAAAGTTACAAGCTGAAAGTATATGAAAAATTTGTGGTTAATAATATTTGAACCTTGTATTGATAGTTTATTAAACGATTACATGTAATTACCTGTTAGAATAGAATCACCCATATGAATCCTGAGCAATAGATGACCAACAGTCTATTATGCATGCGATAAATTTTACTCCATTCAAACTTTGCTCGATTTTTTCATACACATATTTGTAAGCCAGGTTCAAACGACTAAGTAAGCCAACAGTTTCTTCATTCCTGGATGTTGCTGGATAATTGATAGCGATAGTTGACAAGTTGCTATGAATTTTGCTAGTTGTTGGGTAATTTGTTCTTGGCGCTCTTTAGAAAATTCATCTTCATCATATTGAAGTCTTCATCACTGCTTTCTTTGAGACAATGAAGCATTGATCCAATAGAAGATGTTAGCTACATAGTAAGAATTTGTCTGATTGACTGACTAGGCGGAGTCAGCTGACTAGATAAAGCTAGTATGGTTGATTGACTAGAAGAGCTTTGAGGAGTCAATTCATTTAATAAACTTCGAGAAGTTGACTGTAAATGATTCACTCCATTCGTTGGTGCATCAACTTCCATTATTACAGATAAGTCTTTATGAAAATGAGATATAAAAATTAACATTTAATTATAAACTTATTAGATGGATTAATTATTTTACACGAAACTATATATATACATATATATATACATATATATATATATAAATATATATATATATAGTCGTAAGACAAGATTTAACCGACCCCCCCTTAGCCCCCCCTCAAATGTCTGTCGGTACAGCCCCCCCCTCAAATTACGTTGTAATTCCTCTCATAAATAGCCATTTCAAAATTAACGTAACTGAGTCCCCCCTCGCCCCCCTAAATTTTTATAGCCCCCCCTCATTATGCTCTTCCCCTCACTATGATATTATGTTTTAGTAATTGGTAATAAAAAAATATTTTTACTATTAATAATATTCTATTATTATAATAACAATTATAAGTAATTGAATATTATTATAACTAGTAATATTTTATTATTATAATTGTAACTGTGACTAATTAATAATATAAAGTTTTTTCACTGCATTTCATTTATATTCTAATATTGAATTTCAATAATAAAAAAAAAATTATTATTATTAATATTTCATTAATATAATTGCAAACATAATTAATTGATAATACAAAGCTTCCTCTCACCGACGCATTGGCCGAGTGGTTCGGCGCGCGCCAGGCGATCTGCAAAGTTAAGCAGCATTGGCCACGGTTAGTACTTGGATGGGTGACCGCTCCAAAGAACCCCGAGCGGCCTTTTCTGACTTTCTTTGTGTGACGGTCGCTTGGGTGTGCTGGCCACATGACAATGCGAGCGGAAGGTGTGGCAAATACGGTGTAGGTGCCCTTGTACAAGGGTCACCTAATACCGAATTCGCTATATACACCGACCCATTCCGGAGAAGGTTTTCCCTAAGCATTTATCCCACTGGGTTTGGCTACAGGGTTTTTCCTTCTTCACGGGCATTACCCCGGGCAAATGCGGAATGGGGTGGGAAGGGGGGAAATTTGGAATTGGAATAAATAAAGGTGTGGGGAATACGTAGAAGCCAATTACCGGCGTACGTGGAAGCCACCAAATTTAAAAAAAAAAAAATTTTTTTACAAAGCTTCCTCTCTGCATTTCCTTTATTCAGATAAATATATAATATTTTTATTTCTATATATTGTATTTTTATTTTTATTATTGAAAAAATTTACTAATTACAAAAGTAAATTATAAATTACAAAATGAATTTAGCTTAATATCCATAGGTACTTTATTAACACTTGTATTTAAATGAAACATGTTTTTTTTAAACTAGAAATGAGATATTTATATATTTATCTTAATAAAAGATTTCTGGGCTTGAAACCAGCATAAAAATATATGGCTGTATAAAAAGATTTAAAAGCTTACAAATTCATTTTTTATTGTCGCTGAAGCGTACAGATCTATTATTTGCTGTCGCTAAAAAAAAGCTTATAAAAAGCATACAGATTTATTGTTTGTTGTCGCTAAAAAAACTTCATATAAGCATACAAATATATTGTTTGTTGTTGCTAAAAAAAGCTTAAAAATTTCTTTTTCATAATCGCTAAAAGAAACTTACAAATTTATAACTCATTGTCGCTGAAAAAAACGTACAAATTTATTGCTTATTGTCGCTAAAAAAGCTTACAAATTCAGTTATTATTGTCGCTGAAGCGTACAGATCTATATTATATGCTTTATTACATTAAAAACTACATAACATCTTATATATTTTCATTTTTTTTTAAATGTAAGCAGTTAATTAGTTTACATTGTTTAATATTTTATTTGATTTTATTTTTTTTAATGTGATTCGAATGTAACTATTCTTACCCAATGCATCAAAGGCTGTCTTAAGATCTAAGAAAACTATATGAATTTTATTTTCAAATGATTATATTTCTTAAGAATTTGAAATATATTTTTATGCATCTTACATCTCTAGCTTGATTCCAATCTCCTGATAATTCTACTATACATCTTTTTAAAATATTTATCATTCTTTTAAAATTTATATTTTCTTTGATCTCATCTAACAATATCAACTTTGTACTTTGTACTTGATTTTTAATTCATGAAAAAACACTATTATTCAATTATTAGTAATTAATTATAAAACTTTTATATCATGTCATATTGCCTGTTGGCATATATTTTTATAAAAACAGAAAACCTTCTATCCAATTACGTTTTTGAAGTATTTTTATCGATAAAATTAATTAAAAATTATATATTTGAGATTCCTATTTCTGTTAAAACTTGATCAATACAAATTATTACAGGTTATGTTCCAGGAAGACATTTTGTTCAGTCATCTTAACTTTCACAAATAAAAAAGAAATATGAAAAACTAAGTAAAAAAAAAATATTTTTATGGAAATCAAGTTTTAAATTTATATTGTTACCATCAATTTTATGCAATTCATTTTTCGCGAACTGACAATGTTTTAACAGAATTGGATACAAGAAACTTAATTAATTCTACTTTTATCGGTATTTAAACACAATATCATTATTTTAATTTTTGTGCAGTCTTTAAATACTCCTACAATTTTATAAAAGAAATTAATAAACTCAGCTCAAACTTCTTAAATCATCTTCTAATATTGAATAGTTTTTTTGCAAAATTTATATTACTAGGTTTGGTATTTACATTGACAACTAATTCTCAAAAACTTTACTAAAAGATATATTAAAATTGTTAAATCTTTTATTTGTTTCCTCATTACAATAATGATTTACAATTTCAAAATTATAAAATTAAATAAATAAATTTTAAAATGTATAAAATTTATTTGTAATATAATTTAGGTAAAGTATGAAATTTGAGAAAAATGCATGCTTACTGTTGTATTTAAACATAAAATTCAATACATGTCATCATTTATACGATTTATCCTAAAGAAAAGAAATATGTAAGGGTGCAGTCAAATGAATAGAAAAGAGACTGCCGGATAGAGGATGCGTTATAGAAACAACCAATCAGCGCTATTCGGCAAGTTTCATGCGAAAAATAGAATTCTATTCTCTATTCCACTGTAGAATGGAAAAGCGAGTTGCGATACGAAGTAAATAAACAAAAATGATTAAATTATAATTACAAATCTACTTCATTCATTTTAAAAAAAATTGTAGAAAATCGCTCTGTTTGAGCTACAATTTTAAAGAGGTTATGTTTATGTTTACGTGACCCAATACGCAAGCATCTTCTTTTCATTTCACGAATTTTTTTCCCTCTATGGTCACATGGAGAGAAAAAACAGTAAAATAGGCGGTAGAATAGAAAAATGAATAAATATCTAAATGTTTGTTTTAATCAATTCATTTTGTTGTTTTTTTCAAGTTTTTAAAAAAAATTGTAAAAAACATGCACTTTTTTCAAATATATGATTTCCTTAGACCTTAAATCAGTCTTTGATACAGTTGGTAAGAATATTTACATTAAAATCACATTGTAAAAAACATATACTTTTTTCAAATATATAATTTCCTTTTTGAATGTGACCTTATTAAGAGCTCACATTGGACAGGTGCGCGAGCTCTTATGCGATGATCTCTCTGTTTGGAGTTGCTGAAACCTGGCTGGGACCGACTGTCTCGGATGACGTCATTCGGATTAAGGATTATGAGTTGTTCAGGCGAACAGAAACCTTCATGGAGGAGGGGTTGCCCTCTACGTTAAAAATAATTTAAAATGTGAAGTACTAGCTCTTTCTAGTACCACAACCATCACTAGCAGCGGTAAACCTGAAGTGCCAGAATATATTTTTTGTTCGATTAAGGATGGCGACTCTGAACCTGTGCTGGTTTCTGTTATTTATCGCTTTCCTGCCATTTCTTTTACGAAAAATTCTGATTTGTTAAATTCTTTGAGAGATTTATCTCATGATTTTTCACATAAAATTATAATGGGGGATCTGAATGCCGATCTCCTGCGAGAAAGCAGTGATGCGAGGTTTCTAAGTAAACTAACAGTGGAGCTTTCGCTTCAGTTGGTCCAGCATGGTGCCACGTATATAACTCCATCTTCTCACACATGGATTGACCTGATTCTTGTGAATGACAATGTACTTGACGCATGTAACTTACCTGCGAATTTTCATAGTCGGCACAACTTAATTGATGTTTCTATTGCTTACAATACGTGCAGTATAGATCACAAGTCGATTAGATACAGGAACTATAAAAGCAATTGTCAAAATGAATTACTAGAGAAACTAGCCGACTATGATTGGCCACCATTAACAGCTGGTACTGTCGACCCAGAGTCTGCACTTGGCTGCATTTGTGACAATTTTACTTCTGTCATAGAGAGTTTAGCACCAGTGAAAATACTCAAGCATACGAAGAATAGCCCACCATGGTTAAATAAAGAATTGTCGCAGATGCGACGCAAGCGAGATGATACTTACAGAAGATATAAACGGACGAACGAAACGCAATACCTGACTGAGTTTCTGCATTTACGTAAAATGGCTGACGAACAGACTGAACTTGCATAGATCACATACTATCATAATAGACTGTTCGAAGCACTTGCAAATGGTAATGTCTGAAAGGAGCTGAGAGATCTGGGACTTTTAACCGGACCTCAAGGGGACTTGAATGGATTCACTCCTGATGAGCTTAACGCGCACTTTGCTGGGGTGTCAGTCTCGCTGCATAATGATGATGAGCTTCGCGAGAGGGTTCTTACTGAATGTAGTGAAGATGGTTTTGCTTTTAAACCAATCAATATCAATCATGTTGTTCTTGCGATTTCCCATTTCTCATCGCAGACTTGTGGCGAGGATGGCATTGCTCAAAGCGTGATACTTAAAGCATTACCATTTGTGTGGGTTAGAATGAGAGTGGCATAAGTCACATACTTCTAATTTCGAGATTTTTAATGTCAAAGTTATAAGTCAATAAAAAAATCAGGGAGAATTTTTTTTTAAATTATAGTGCATTGAATTAATAGATTGTGAAAGCATTATCTCGATTTTTTTATTATAATAAAAAAAAATTTTTTTAACAAAAAACAAAACCGACTTCAAAAAAATGCACTAAACAGTTACAAATAA
The DNA here is from genome assembly GCA_017163975.1 of Anastatus disparis. Taxonomy (NCBI): domain Eukaryota; kingdom Metazoa; phylum Arthropoda; class Insecta; order Hymenoptera; family Eupelmidae; genus Anastatus; species Anastatus disparis. The sequence goes on along the minus strand of JAFFSR010000036.1, from coordinate 1,181,098 downwards.
TTTTTGATCTTCAATAATTATACGCATACTACGCATCTAACTCAACACTTGTGTAGCAAACATTTTATAGATTATCTAATTATTTGTAAACAGCACAAGCAAATTATATTTTTTTTAATTCACAAAAAAATATTTCCGAAGTCGGCGTCAAGTTGTTGAATCGTTCTGCACAGATGTAGAATTTGACGCCGACTTCAAAAATGTTTTTTTGTGAATTAAAAAAAAAATATAATTTGCTTGTGCTGTTTACAAATGATTAGATAATCTATAAAATGTTTGCTACACAAGTGTTGAGTTAAATGCGTAGTATGCGTATAATTATTGGAGATCAAAAATTATTTGTAACTGTTTATTGCATTTTTTTGAAGTCGGTTTTGGTTTTTGTTAAAAAAATTTTTTTTAAAATTGTTTGTTTTTGTTAAAAAAATTTTATTTTCTATCTTCTAGTGAATCCCCTTACTAAAAACGCAAATATAGGTAGACCCACTAATTACATTAAACTTCCATTATTAATTCATAACGCATGCATTAGTACACCACCAAGCAATATATAGCAGGAAAGAAAGAAGGCTCAACAGCACAGCGTCGTTATGTGTGCATGTATACATATTCAAGCTCAGGTAAGAGAGAGAGAGATAGATAGATAGATAGAGAGAGAGAGAGAACAAAACTCCCAGTTTTCTTAATTTGATAATTGGATCATACAAACCGAATATTGGCCCAATAATTATAGGACACGTATGGGACCTTCCTGCAGACATTCTCTATCAGATAAGAAAAAGTTTTTTCGAATCGGTTAAGAAATGACGGAGTTATGAGGTAACAGACATAAAAAAAAAAAAAAAAAATTCAGTCGAATTGAGAACCTCCTCCTTTTTGAAGTCGGTTAAAAATATTTCACCATTTGTGACTTATGCAACTTTCATTCCAATGAGAAGTTTTAAAGTTGTTAGTGTTCATGGACTTAAGCCATTATCATTTCTAATAATAAAAACAAAAGAATCCAATTGTTGATTCATAATCATATTTTTCATTTAAACAAATATTATTTCACAAATGTTCTTAATGATTAACACCAATAGATTAACTATATTAAAATAACACAATTTTACTATAACACAGTAATAACACAAAAACTTTATTCTATATCAGATTCATTAGAAATTAAAAACCATTATTCGCTTTATTACTTTGTGATTCTGAATCACTACTTGGAATATAATCAGAGTTATTATCCAACGACATAATTTATTTAAATACTTATGTGATTTGGAAATACTTTAAACGTACTGCTTTATATCAAATACAACGAGTTACTGTGACTGAATTGATCACTACTAACCGTACTATACATAGCATCTTATTTATGAATATAAACATGTTTTTATTATCCAGGAATGCGGAATAGCATATTTATTTCATATGTCCTTTATTGAAGGCTATATAATAATGTATACGAAAACTTAAAATTTATTTAGAACAGCTTCAAATAATTAATGTAATTTAACATTAAAATTCCATTAACCTTTAGATAGCCGAAATAGGAGATGGCATATTGCCCATAGAAAACCAGTAAAAAAGGTATCTTATTTTACTGATTGATCATAGGGAAAGTGTCAATCAGGAGGTGCGCCAATATATTAGCGTTGCGGCCGTCCAAAGGTTAAAATGTGACTTATGCCATTTCCATAATTAACCCTTTTACATTTCTGTTAAGTGCCGTTAAAGTGCTAATCATATTAAAGAAAAAATACAAAAAAAAACACTTTATTTCCGAAAATAAGTTGTTTTAATGCTAAAAAAACAAAATTTATCACTAAGTAAATTTTTTTGAAAATGTGACTTATGCCACTCTTATTCTCACCCACACATTTATTGGTGAACATCTTGTGACTCTGTTTAACTCTTCTTTTGCGCGGGGGGTCTTCCCTGGCCTTTGGAAGCAGGCACGTATTGTGCCATTAAAAAAGTGTTCTGCACCCAAGTCACCTAAAGATTTTAGGCCAGTTGCGATTCCGTATTTTTTTTCGAAGGTACTGGAAAAGATCGCCCACGACCAATTGCAGGAATATATCACTACAAATAAGATACTTGATCCCATGCAGACTGATTACAGAAAAAATCACTCTACGCAGACAGCTTTGCTTAAATTAACAGACAATATAAGGTCAGGTCTTGACAAAAAACTCGTCACGTTACTTCTACTTTTTGACTTTAGTAAAGCATTCGACACGATCTCTCCCTATAAATTACTTGCAAGGCTTATATCGATGAGATTTTCCAGGTCCGCTCTCATGTGGATTAACTCTCATATTTCAGGAAGGGAACAAATGGTTTCAACACACTTACAAGAAGAATCAGGTTGGCTAACAACCAACCTAGGAATTCCACAGGGATCGGTACTGAGGCCTTTGTTGTTTTGCCTTTACATTAATAACATACGTAACGCTCTTGGCTCTGGTTGTGTTGAGCACCTACTGTATGCAGATGACCTGCAGATTTATACGCAAGTTTCTCGTAAGAATGTGGATGCAGGTATTCTAATCTTACAGAGGGCGGCCAATGCGGTGTCGGAGTGGGCGGCTGGTGCCTCACTCATTTTAAATGCTAGCAAGACTAAGGCAATCGTCTTTGGCAGTAATCGTTTTATTAATTCATTTTATGCTGGGGCGCCACGGACGATTGACTTTGAGGGAGGTGTCAGCATTCTTTTCTCTGACATTGTAACGAGCCTTGGTGTCGTGCTTGAATCTAAGCTTTCTTGGGAGCCTTACATTAATATGGTTACAAAAAAATTCAATAGAGTGTTGTACGCTTTGCGGTTTTTTCGTTGGTACACCACGGAAGCTCTGCGTAAATAACTTGCAACCGCCCTGCTGTTTCCGCATCTCGATTACTATTTGGTGGTTCTTCTCGATGCTTCTCAGGGCTTGAAGAGAAGAATACAAAGACTGCAGAATTGGTGTTAGATATATATTAGGTATAAGAATGGGAGCTCATATTACTCCTTATAGAGCCGCGTTGGGTTGGCTGCGTACTAATTCGAGGAGACAGTATTTTTTGGCTGTATTTATGTACAAAATCGTGCGCATGAATACTCCGGAGCATCTAATAGGTCTCTTCACTAGATGTGTATGGTGGCTACTAGGGGAGAAATCAGGGATCTAGTGGTGCCCTTTATGCGTACTGAGGTTGGCAGGAATTCCTTCCAAGTTCAAGGTGCGCATTTTTGGAACTCCCTGCCTGCTGAGATTAAACATCTTCCATTTCTCAGCAGGTTCAAAGCAGCGATGAGAGGGTACTTGCTCGACCTAGATTAATATTTTTTACTATTAATTTATGTTAATTCATTTAATTTATTTTTGTAACGTCCTGTATATAGGCTTAAGGTGTGAGTGTATTTATTGTATGAGTGTTGGCTGAATGGTTGGTGAGTGAGAGTTTTCATTTGATTTTATTTTTGACTGCGTTTCATGCTATTGCGTACGCTTGTTATTTTATTTTATTATGTATTAAAGAGTACCCCCCGTTAAGATAGGTAAAATGCCCTCCCTCATATATTTTAAAACTAATATTTTTTCTTGTTTTTATACTAATTAAGATTAGGTTTTGTTATATTTATAGTTTCCTAACACATACCCTAACCTCAACATAACCTAAAAATCACTTTTTTTATAAAATTTTTTTTTATCTGGAAGGATGAATGATATTAATCCCGCGAAAAACATATGACTAGGTCTTAGCACTCTCTTCCACTGTGATTTTTTGCGAGTCCTAGAAAGCAGTTTTTCTAACCTAAAAATAACATTTAAATCATAAAATCTCCGTAACTCTGCTCTGGGAGGGGCTACAAGTAATTCTCTGAGCTTAAAATTTGTATTTTTAAAAAACAAATAAAGTTTATAATGACCAAAAATTCGATTCTGGCATGGCGCCATGGCGAAAAACTCGAAAAACCATTTTTTCATAGGTTTTCTGTCGGTTATTGGTCTCTAGCAACTCACAAATCATTTTTAGAGAAAAAAACATAGCTTCATTGGATTCTACGTGAAAAAATACATTGAAAATGTGCATGATTACTTTAGGAATACTTGGATGCTGTTACAAAACAATTAAAAAAATAAAATAATTCTGAAATTATTACATATCTACTTTGCATCATTGCTGCATTTTATGTTTTTATGACTTTGGTCATCTCTTTAGAGTCACAAAGCTACTATTCAATGTATTCATAGGCAAATGACGTCCACTGTACGCGAAAAACAGAGACAAATACTAGACAGATAACTATAACTCCTATATATACATATATATATATATATATATATATATATATATATGTGGAATAATTTGCTATCCCTCGTATATACATAAGGAATAGTGAGTTGTTCTTAGGAAACGCAAATTATTTTTCTTATACATAGATAAAAAACCAATGTTTATCTATTCCTGTAACTATTCTTTTTAGTGTTCTTTTTTAGCTTGTAAGAGACCTAACATGTTTTCTGTCCTCCATAAATCACGAACTCGATAGATTCGAACAATTAAATGATTCCAATTAAGTTCCAAATTCAAAAATTAAAAGATCATTATCTCTTTAGAGTCATAAAGCTACTATTTGATGTATTTACAGCTAAATTATGCCTATTGCACGCCAAAATAAGATTTTTAAACATAACTGAAGTAACGGTCGTATCATCTGTCTTTTTGTATTACAGTAGACTCTGGATACAAGAGAATCAACGGGCCTTCAGGAGAGGAATTTTCTTGAAAATTCTCTCATACAAAGAGTCCCCAACACGCTCGAGTCAAAAGTGATACCCACACCTACTGTTTTGTTGTGTGAGTTGTATCCAACATGCGTGTATATTCTGTATCTCTCACTTTCATAGTGGTGGGATAACGCAAATACTTAGGCTCACGCCCATATTTAGGAGAAAGAGCTCGAAATCTCTTATATCGCAATCTCTTGTATCGAGAGATCACTGAATCATTAGAGAGACAAAGTCGGAATAACGTTTTAGTAACAATATATATATATATATATATATATATATATATATATATATATATATATATATATATATATACAAAAAATAGTGAGCTATTGCTAGGAACTCTAGGAGCTATTGCTTCTCATATATATATATATATTTATACTTTATATATCTCATATATATATATATATATACACACGGTGATTCTAAACTACTGTATTTCCCTTGACAGGGTGATAGAGGACATCATTCTGAACAAACTTTATATTGTAATTTTTTTTCTATCTCGTATAGTTTTTAAACTACGGCACTTTAAAGTTACGCTTTTTCAGCCAATCAGAGAGCGTCATTCTAAACGTTCGAAAACAGCAACAAGTGTGTGCCCATTCTGCCCCGGTAGCAACGAGCTCATTGATCGCTTGCATAGTTACCAAATAAACATTTGTTTGTTATTGTCCCTGACATATAACCCAAAAATAAAAATTTGAGTATTCTAATGTTTATAATCGAAGTACGTAATGTTGAATAATAGATGGCAATGCTATTCTTATAATGAAGATTCAATTTGTTGTTTTATTTTATTTTATAACTAAATAAATTATTTTATTTTAAAACTAATAAAATCAATAAAAATAATAATTTGAAATTGCAAAAATATCAAATTACTAATTAAATAAATTATTGATGATAATGATTAATTATTGATAAATAATTATTATAATTACTAATGGACTATAATGAATAATTTAATTTTGAAATATTTCTGTGAAAATAGTCTTTTGAACAAAATTGCCCTAAAGAAAAAAACATTCAACTCCGGTGTTATTTCGTATACCGAACCGTATTTTTGACTACTACGATACTTCCATTCGTACGAAAAATTCGTTCGGTGTACGAAATAACACCGATGTTTGATTTTTTTTTCGTAAGCGTGTTGCAAATATGATAATTCTTAAAATAGCAGGCGTAGAAGTAACGATAATAATTAAATATTCATTTTTTTCGAATATTTAATAAGATATACTTTTTCTTTTAATTACTTAAAAAAGTTAAGTAACTTCATGATAATATCGTTGTTTTGTGCAAAATAATTTTTTTTATGATTACTCTTATTCTAAAAATGGGTACAATCAGATAATTTTATTTAACAGAACATGTTTCAATATGCTTAAGCTTGACAGCGTTATAAAGAATTTTTGTTTATAATTACAGTTTCTTAAGGTAACTCCCTTGGGTTATACACGTCATGCAGAACATAATTAGAAAATTATTTTTAATTAGCTTTTTCATAAATTTTATGCATTGAACGTACAATTATCTAAGAAAGAGATACTTTGGGGTGCAAATAAAAAGTATTTCATAACAATTGCAACCCTAGTCGTGGAGATATTAATAATTCAAAAAAAGATACAAAAATGTTCTAAAAACACAGGTAACTTTTTTATTTTTAAAGTGATTGGAACGCAATAAAGCTCATTTTGTGCCTTAAAAATATCAGAGAGAGTTACCCACGTAATTTCAGTGATAGTTCTTACAGTTGAAACGTAAATTACAATTGTTTATTAATACACTTTATAATTTTTTCAAACAATTGTAATTTACGTTTAAACTGTAAGCACTATCACTGGAATTCCATGGGTGACTCCTTTTGAAATTTTTTAATGCACAAAATGAGCTTTATTACGTCCCAATCACATGAAAAATAAAGTTTCTTGTGTTTTTAGAAAATATTTTGTATCTCTTTTTGAATTATTAATATTTTCGCGACTTGAGTTGCAATTGTTATGACATAATTTTTTTATGCACCCTAAAGTATCTCTTTCTTAGGTAATTGTACGTTCAATGCATAATGTTTATGAAAAAGCTAATTAAAAATAATTTTCTAATTATGCTCTGCATCACGTGTATAACCCAAGGGAGCTACCTTAAGTTTCACAAATTTTCATTTTTATAAAGAATATTTTTTATCAGTAATATATCTATAAATTTTTAAATTAATGTGCTAATTAAATACAACAAATACTAGGATTCATGAAATTTAAAGCCACATTCTACAAATAATGGTTTACAAAACTTTTTAATGTTGAAACACACTAAATATTTTTTTGTATGTAATACGATACGTCATCATCGGAAGTTCGATGTTAGCAATTTTTATAATAAAATATTACTTATGAAAAGCTCCAAGATTAAATATAGGTATTTGTGAATTTTTTTGAGTCAAAGTTAAGTTTTTAGTATTATAAATAATTTATTTATTAACTAGCACAATGATATAAAGGGTTTTCGATGACAAGGTATCGAACGTTGATTTTCATCGTCGAATTAATATTTATTTCCCTGTAGGATTCGTGGCAGCCTGCAGGTATATTATAAAGTTTTTTAGATTTTCTTATTATTATAATTTTGAAAATATTAATAAATTTGTATAAATGAAATTATCGAGACGTGATTTTAACACAGTACTCTTTGCTCTGGCCTCTGTCACTATCATCTGAGCTATTGTTTCGCTATACTGACTTGATAATAATTCGGTTATAACTAAGAGGTCTAAATAATCGCAAATATTTAATCATGCTTTTTATCACATGCTAGTGAGAAAAACTTACAGTATAAGCTTAAAATAATAGGTTAGACAGGGTTGTAGAAGAGGAAGTTTCTTAGTGAGTATCCCCACTATACGAGTCAAGAATAGTAGCCACATCCATCACCGTATTATCTTAAAATGTGTTACTATTTTCCTCTTTTCCTTTTTTCTTTGTCTTTCTCGTTTTTAACAAAACAATAGCTCAGATGATAGTGAGAAAGACGAGGGAGCCAAGGGTTCTAGGTTCCAATTTTATCTTGGAAATATTTTTTTAATTTTTATTTATTTCTTTTTTTTATTATTTCTATTTTACAAAATATAATAAACAGAAGACCCAATGAACTCTGTGGAAAACCTTCAAGTGTCCTAAAACTCGCCAGGAAAATGAGAAAATTTCTACAGATATTACTACAGACATGCTATAAATCATTTGCAGATATTTCTACAAATGGCTAACAATTTTTTTTCCGTAATGCTCTATAATAATAATAAGTTATTATAATACCTAATACTTCCTGCTAATTTCTGTTCGTTATGGTTATAATTATAATATTTTAATTAATATTTCTTTCGATTATAATCATTCTTACAGAATCGCTAATAATAGTTAATTTTAATATTCATTTCACAGATATCATATGATTATGGCTAGGTTTTTGTCAGACTTTATGCCGAACTTTTCCCTAGATTTTTGACAGACATTTAACTAGGTTTTAAACTTCAGTATATTAGTCTTGGCTGAAGTTATGAATTATAAAAAGTAGTTTTAGCTAGAGACAAAAATAGAATTTACTGGTCTTGGCAGAAACCAAGACTGGTATGCTTTAGATCTGGCTAAAGTTAAAAAAAAGATGCTTCACTCTTCGTAAAAATAACTAATCTTATGAGCCATGCAAAGCTGTAGTGACTAATGCCATAAAACTTATTAGTTTTAGCTGATGCCAGACATAGCAAGCGCTATTTTTTACTAAAGCCAAGGATAATATTGTCTATGATTGGCTAAAACTAGAAACCCTTTGAGTTTATCTTTAAGCTTGGTTACAAATGACAAATGTTAATTTAAGCTTGTGCCAATGCAAAAAAAAATATATTTATACAAAAAAGTCGGTGTACCATTAACCTCAATGAGGCAAGTAAGGGCTAAGTTTAGTCTACGTCTTGCAAAAAGTCTAGCTAAACGTCTTGCGAATAGTCTGGCAAAAAGTCTTGCGTAAAGTCTGGCAAAAAGTTTTTTAAAAAGTCTGGTGGGAGTGTCGCGAAAAGTCGGTCGTCTAGCAAAAGGTCTTGTGATTAGTCTGGAAAAAATTCTGGCGGAAAGTCTAGCAAAAGATCTAGCGATGAGTCTAAGAAAAAGTCTAGCGAATATTTTAACAAAAAGCCTGGCCTAAAGTCTTGCAAAAAGTCTTGCAAAATGTCTAGCAGAACGTCTTGCAAATAGTCTGGCAAAAAGTTTTTCAAAAAGTCTGTTAAAAAGTATTGCGGAAAGTTTGCTGAAACGTCTGGCAAAAGGTCTTGCGATTAGTCTGCGAAAAAGTCTGGCAAAACGTCTTGCAAAAGTCTAGCAAAACGTCTTGCAAAAATTCTAGCAGAACGTCTTGCGAATAGTCTGGCAAAGAGTCTCGCATGAAGTCTGTCCAAAAGTTTTTCAAAAAGTATAGTTAAAAGTGTTGCAAAAAGTCTAGCAAAAAGTCTGGTAAAAAGTCTAGTAGAACGTCTTGCGAATAGTCTGGCAGAAAGTCTTGTGTAAAGTCCGACAAAAAGATTTTTAAAAAGTCTGGTGGGAAGTGTCGCGAAAAGTTGGTCGAGACGTCTGGCGAAAGGTCTTGCGATTAGTCTGGGAAAAATTCTGGCGAAAAGTCTAGCAAAAGATCTAGCGATGAGTTTAGGAAAAAGTCTAGCGAATATTCTAACAAAAAGTTTGGCCGAAAGTCTTGCAGGAAGTCTGGCCAAAAGTCTTGCAAAAAGTCTAGCAGAACGTCTTGCGTATAGTCTGTCAAAAAGTTTTTAAAAAGTCTGGTAGAAAGTATTGCGAAAAGTTTGCCAAAGCGTCTGGCAAAAGGTCTTGCGATTAGTCTGCGAAAAAGTCTGGCGAAAAGTCTAGCGAGTCTGGTCTAATGTCTTGCAGGAAGTCTGGAAAAAAGTCTTGCTAAAAGTCTAGCAGAACGTCTTGCAAATAGTCTGGCAGAAAGTCTTGCGTAAAGTCTGACAATAAGTTTTTAAAAAGTCTGGTAAAAAGTGTTGCGTAAAGTCTAGCAAGAAGTCTGGTAGGAAGTCTTGCAGGAAGTCTGGCAAAACGTCTTACGAATAGTCTGGCAAAAAGTCTTGCGAAAAGTTTGGCAAAAAGTGTGTCAAAAAGTCTAGTTAAAGGGTTGCGAAAAGTCTGTCGAAACGTCTGGCAAATGTCTTGCGATGAGTCTAGGAAAAAGTCTGGCAAAAAGTCTGGTAAAAAGTCTTGCAGGAAGTCTGGCAAAACGACTTGCATGTAGTCTGGCAAAAAGTCCTGCGTTTAGTCTGGCAAAAAGTTTTTCAAAAAGTCTTGTGAAGAGTATTGCGAAAAGTCTGCCGAAACGTCTGGCAAAAGGTCTTGCGATTAGTCTGGGAAAAAGTCTGGCAAAAAGTCTAGCAAACAGTCTGGCAAAAAGTATTGCAGAAAGTCGGGCAAAGAGTCTTGCTAAAAGTCTAGCAGAACGTCTTACGAATAGTCTGGCAAAAAGTATTGTGTTAGGTCTGGCGAAAAGTTTTTTTAAAAGTCTGGTGGGAAGTGTCGCGAAAAGTCTGTCGAGACGTCTGACAAAAGGTCTTGCGATTAGTCTGGGAAAAATTCTGGCGGAAAATCTAGCATAAGATCTAGCGATGAGTCTAAGAAAAAGTCTAGCGAATATTCTAACAAAAAGTCTGGCCGAAAGTCTTGCAGGAAGTTTGGCCAAAAGCCTTGCAAAAAGTCTAACAGAACGTCTTGCGTATAGTCTGGCAAAAAGTTTTTTAAAAAGTCTGGTGAAAAATATTGCGAAAAGTTTGCCGAAACGTCTGGCAAAAGGTCTTGCGATTAGTCTGCGAAAAAGTCTGGCGAAAAGTCTAGCAAGTCTGGTAAGAAGTCTTGCAGGAAGTCTTGCAAATAGTCTGGCAAAAAGTCGTGCGTAAACTCTGGTGAAAAGTTTTTAAAAGTCTGGTCAAAAGTGTTGCGAAAAGTCTAGCAAAAAGTCTGGTAGGAAGTCTTGCAGGAAGTCTGGCAAAACGTCTTGCAAAAAGTCTAGCAAAACGTCTTACAAATAGACTGGCAAAAAGTCTTGCGTTAAGTCTGGAAAAAAAATTTTTATAAAGTCTGGCTAAAAGTGTTGCGAAAAGTCTGACGAAAAGTCTGGCAAAAGGTCTCGCAAAAAGTCTGGTCTAAAGTCTTGCAGGAAGTCTGGCAAAAAGTCCCGCCTAAAGTCTGGTGGAAAGTGTCGCGAAAAGTTTGTCGAGACGTCTGGCGAAAGGTCTTGCGATTAGTCTGGGAAAAATTCTGGCGGAAAGTCTAGCATAAGATCTAGCGATGTGTCTAAGAAAAAGTCTAGCGAATATTCTAACAAAAAGTCTGGCCGAAAGTCTCGCAGGAAGTTTGGCCAAAAGCCTTGCAAAAAGTCTAACAGAACGTCTTGCGTATAGTCTGGCAAAAAGTTTTTCAAAAAGTCTGGTGAAAAGTATTGCGAAAAGTTTGCCGAAACGTCTGGCAAACGGTCTTGCGATTAGTCTGCGAAAAAGTCTGGCGAAAAGTCTAGCAAGTCTGGTCTAATGTCTTGCAGGAAGTCTAGAAAAAAGTCTTGCAAAAAGTCTAGCTGAACGTCTTGCAAATAGTCTGGCAGAAAGTCTTGCGTAAAGTCTGGCAATAAGTTTTTTAAAAAGTCTGGTAAAAAGTGTTGCGTAAAGTCTAGCAAGAAGTCTGGTAGGTAGTCTTGCAGGAAGTTTGGCAAAACGTCTTACGAATAGTCTGGCAAAAAGTCTTGCGAAAAGTTTGGCAAAAAGTGTGTCAAAAAGTCTAGTTAAAGGGTTGCGAAAAGTCCGTCGAAACGTCTGGCAAAATGTCTTGCGATGAGTCTAGGAAAAAGTCTGGCAAAAAGTCTAGCAAAAAGTCTGGTAAAAAGTCTTGCAGGAAGTCTGGCAATACGTCTTGCAGAAAGTCTAGCAGAAAGTCTTGCATATAGTCTGGCAAAAAGTCTTGCGTAAACTCTGGCGAAAAGTTTTTTAAAAAGTCTGGTCAAAAGTGTTGCGAAAAGTCTAGCAAAAAGTCTGGTAGGAAGTCTTGCAGGAAGTCTGGCAAAACGTCTTGCAAAAAGTCTAGCAAAACGTCTTACAAATAGACTGGCAAAAAGTCTTGCGTTAAGTCTGGAAAAAAAATTTTTATAAAGTCTGGCTAAAAGTGTTGCGAAAAGTCTGACGAAAAGTCTGGCAAAAGGTCTCGCAAAAAGTCTGGTCTAAAGTCTTGCAGGAAGTCTGGCAAAAAGTCCCGCCTAAAGTCTGGTGGAAAGTGTTGCTAAAAGTCTGTAGAAACGTCTAGCAAAAGGTCTTGCAATGAGTCTGGCAAAAAGTCTTGCGTAAAGTTTGGCAAAAAGTTTTTAAAAAAGTCTGGTCAAAAGTGTTGCGAAAAGTCTAGCAAAAAGTCTGGTAGGAAGTCTTGCAGGAAGTCTGGCAAAACGTCTTGCAATAAGTCTAGCAAAACGTCTTACAAATAGACTGGCAAAAAGTCTTGCGTTAAGTCTGGAAAAAAAATTTTTATAAAGTCTGGCTAAAAGTGATGCGAAAAGTCTGACGAAAAGTCTGGCAAAAGGTCTCGCAAAAAGTCTGGTCTAAAGTCTTGCAGAAAGTCTGGCCAAAAGCCTTGCAAAAAGTCTAACAGAACGTCTTGCGTATAGTCTGGTAAAAAGTTTTTTAAAAAGTCTGGTGAAAAGTATTGCGAAAAGTTTGCCGAAACGTCTGGCAAAAGGTCTTGCGATTAGTCTGCGAAAAAGTCTGGCGAAAAGTCTAGCAAGTCTGGTCTAATGTCTTGCAGGAAGTCTGGAAAAAAGTCTTGCAAAACATCTAGCAGAACGTCTTGCGAATAGTCCGGCAAAAAGTCCCGCCTAAAGTCTGGTGGAAAGTGTTGCTAAAAGTCTGCAGAAACGTCTAGCAAAAGGTCTTGCATTGAGTCTGGCAAAAAGTCTTGCGTAAAGTTTGGCAAAAGTTTTTCAAAAAGTCTGGTGAATAGTGTTGCGAAAAGTCTGCTGAAATGTCTGGCAAAAGGTCTTGCGATTATTCTGGGAAAAAGTCTGGCGAAAAGTCTAGCAAACAGTCTGGTAAAAAGTCTTGCAGAAAGTCTGGCAAAGAGTCTTGCAAAAGTGTAGCAGAACGTCTTGCGAATAGTCTGGCAAAAAGTCTTGCGTAAAGTCTGGCTAAAAGTTTTTAAAAAAGTCTGGTGACAAGTGTTGCGAAAAGTTTCTCAAAACATTTAGCAAAAGATCTAGCGGTGAGTCTAGGAAAAAGTCTTGCGAAAAGTCTAGCTAAAAGTCTGATCGAAAGTCTTGCAGAAAGCCTGGCAAAATGTCTTGCAAAAAGTCTAGCAGAACGTCTTGCGAATAGTCTGACAGAAAGTCTTGCGTAAAGTCTGACAAAAAGTTTTTTTTTAAATTCTGGTGAAAAGTGTTGCTAAAAGTCTGTCGAAACGTTTGAGAATAGGTCTGGCGAAAAATTTGGCGATAAATCTGGCAAAAACCTCGGTGAAATATCTTGCTAGGATTCTGGAAAAAAGTCTTGCTACAATCATGGCTAAAAGTATAACAAAATATCTGTCTGAGATCCTAGTTAATAGTTTTGTCGTTACAATAAAATATTAAGAGTAGTGCGGAAAACTCAAAAATCCCTTTATAATACTATACATAAAATTTTATAATACAAAATTTCAATGTATCATATTTTGTGGTTAGGTTTGTCGAGCTTATAATATTATAATAATTTACAATTCGTAAAGCTAGAAAGAATAAGAATTCGTCAAATAAAATGGTAACTAATGTAGCAAATAATCAGACAAACAAGAAGGTTAAAAAGTTTGAAAACAATATCATAAAAAGTTATTGAAAAACCTGATGTAGAATCTAGCGTGGTCTGCTTTCTTTTTTTAGACTCATAATTAATTATTAGTACATTTTGTAACGGGTATGAAAAAGCTTTATTTACGAAACGAGAATTTTACGTCCCGAGCCGAAGGCGAGGGTCGTAACGAGTTTCGTAAAAAAGCCTTTTCATACCAGTTGCAAACCGTATTTTTACCATGAGAGCCAAGAAAGAGCAACGAAGTTGCGATTTTGGGGTTAGAATGGCAAAAAAATTATTCTGATATTAAGAATATTATAATTTCTAATAAATACACTAAGAATGTCTATTTTTACATTTAAATGACTTCTTGAATGTATACTTTTTGGAAATGAAAATACTATCAAAATAGTAAATATTTAATCGTATAAATAATATATTACCAATCAACAGATTCTTAAATTTTATTTTAAAAATATTTTCACTCATGTACAAAGTGGAAAAAAATTTTTAATTTTAACACACATAAGTGTTACAGATGAACCACAAATTTTTGTGTTAAAATTTACAAATTTTTTTTCTGTAATTTACGAAGTTAAAATTATAACATAATTCATGAATAATATAAAATTTTGAATAATAAAATTTGTAAATTTTCAAATTTATTTGTGTTAAAATATAATGGTTGAAATGATGATTAGATAGTAAATAATGCCTTTCTCGTATTTCTTTCTGTTAATATATTTAAAAAGAAGAGAGATAAAAAAATATAAGAAAAAGGATAAAAAGATGGATGTTGGCGTGGATCAATAAAATCATAAACAAACTAATCTTATTTGATAATATTACATTGTCATTTAAAGGCGAACGTAAGCGAGTGATTCCGAAAAGAGCCGATCATTTTTTAATATTAGTATACCATAGAAATAGAGCCGGTTAGTGGCTCAGTCGGTAGAGCGTTGGATTCGTAATCTCGGGGTTCTGTGTTCGAATCTCGCTCTCGGCAACCAATTGATAGAGGCACCATTTAACGTTACATGTGCTTTGTTTACAAACACACTTACAAGCTCCGTTGCTGATTAACATCACAAGTAGCATAAATATAGCGACGGTAAAGAAGAAAAAAAGTATAAAAATTTTTGTATTTACCTTATTATAAAATATCACCAATAATATTTTGTAATTATTAATGATAAATCATTAATATTATTGTTATTGTTATAATTATTTAATATTATAGAAAGATTTAAGCACTGCGTGTCTGAAATCTGCTTACTATGTATGCTTATTCGGGGCGAAAAAACTTTCATTTCGCTCATTCGCTAACTACGACGAGCCTGAAAACGCTATTAAAAATATTTGTATCATAATATAGTAATAATTAAACCCTGTGTTATTTGATATAAGTATAAGATAAGAAGTATTAAAATATAAAAAAGTTTAGCAATTCGTTATACAATAATATATCATTGAGATAATAGAATAAAATATATCGAAAAAATATATAAAATTAAATTAATTTCAAGAAATGTATAGGAAAGGGTTCGGCTGTGGGCAATGGTTTGGTTGTGGAGACCCCAGCGTTTCTATTGACAGAAAGCAGATGATGTTTTTCTGACAAATATCATTTATGTATCGTTATGCCAAATATCAAAGCGAAAAAACACGTCTGCTTTTTGCTATAAGCCAATTAATTTTTTTGTGTAAAAAAAAAACAAATATTCATTTGTACTTATTTATACTTTATCAATAATATTACAAATAAAAATTTATCAATGAAGGTGAATGTAATGCACATTTATTTAGTATGAAATTATTCCTATTTTGTAATGCAATATAGGTTGCAATCAATAAATTAACACCAACAATTTTGCAAGGGTGCCCACAACCGAACCAATACAAATCGCAACTTTACTTCCTGATTACATAATATATTACAATAAAACCACTTTTAAATATGACATTTCCTAGCCTAGCCTTTTATCAATACTCATTCTCCCTATGTTCCCAATACTGTACCAGTTTATTAAACATATGTAACTGTTGTTCAATATTAATCGTATAGGAATAGCACGTCTACCTCACAGTGCAATTTTAAATGCAACGTTGGAATTACTTTTTAGATATAGATTGTTTAATATTAAGGTCGCTCATCCGCCTAGGACCGTATCATGTTTTGGATCCTTGGGTAATATTTGTATTATTGCAAATTTTTATAAATGAATATACTCTATATGTCTCAATTATAACTATTATTATTTTAAAAACAAAAATCATTGCATAAGTAAAAGCGTAGAAAAATCTTAAAAAGTCTTGTGAACTATCAATTGTAGAATGTGGTTTTAAATTGCATGAATCCTAGTATTTGTAGTATATTATAAGCACATTAATTTAAAAATTTATATATTATTACTGATAAAAAATATTCTTTCTAAAAATGAATATTTCTGAAGCTTAAGGTGATGTAAAATAGACTCTACACCTGCACTCAGAAATATTTACCGTTTTCTTGTTCGATTGCAAAGTTTTAAAAAACGAGATACATTAGCTTCTAGTATGTATCATGGGAATTGTTCAATTAAATTAAGTAAAGTGATTGATTAATTATTGAGAATTTTTTATTTTAATATTCAAGGTTATGAAAATAACAATGATTATTGGAACCCAAAATATTTAATAAATGATAAATGAATTTACTTCGAAATTAATTTCAATAATAATCACTATATTTACTACTAATGTATGACTTTTTCTGAAATTTCGGAGTAAAATAAAAAAATTCCTAAGTACTGGTGAAGCGTCCGTTATATCACCTTTAGAAACTCTAATTATAAAAAAAATTAATTTATTATAACGTTGCCAAGTTTAAGCATATTGAAATATGTTTTGTTAAATAGAATTATCTGATAGCGCCCAATTTTAAAATAAGAATAACCATACAAAAAATATTTTTGCTTCACAAAACAACAATTTTATCATAAAGTTACCTGATTTTATTAAGTTATTAGAAGACAAAGTATATCTTATTAAATAGTTGAAAGAAATGAATATTTAATAATTATGGTTACTTATTTGCCTGCTACTTAAAGAATTATCATACTTCCAACAATACTGTTCGAATAGAACTATTTTAAAATTAAATTTTCACTAATATCAATTGACGAGTAGTTATTTAAATATTTTTATAATATATCATCTTTTTTACGATAATGATATTAATCAAAATCTTACTTTTAATGATATTTCAAAAATAAATTATTCTTTATAATTCATTAGTAATTATTATAATTATTTAATAATCAATCATAATTTTGTTGAATATTTACGTTTAAACAATAATTTATTCAATTAGTAATTTGATATTTTTAGAATATTAAATTATCGTTTTTATTAAATATCATTTATTTAATTATAAAATAAAATAAAACAACAAATTGAATCTTCATTATAAGAATAGCATTGCCATCTATTATTCAACATTACGTACTTCGATTATAAACATTAGAATACTCAAATTTTTATTTTTGGGTTATATGTCAGGGACAATAACAAACAAATGTTTATTTGGTAACTATGCAAGCGATCAATGAGCTCGTTGCTACCGGGGCAGAATGGGCACACACTTGTTGCTGTTTTCGAACGTTTAGAATGACGCTCTCTGATTGGCTGAAAAAGCGTAACTTTAAAGTGCCGTAGTTTAAAAACTATACGAGATAGAAAAAAAATTACAATATAAAGTTTGTTCAGAATGATGTCCTCTATCACCCTGTCAAGGGAAATACAGTAGTTTAGAATCACCGTGTATATATATATATATATATATATATATACAAAGAATAGTGAGCTGTTGCTAGAAACAACGCGCTTGATTCTCATATATGTAGAAGCAATGTATTTCTTATATCGGTTGCTACTCTATTTTTTGCGTATAATGGCCTGAAGACAAATCATAATTGTGGCAGTTCTAACAAAGAATATAAATGCTTACATAGAAGTGTACTTTCAGGCTCGAATTTATAGACCCAACACGATTGTTACTAAAACCTTATTCCGTCTTTGTCTCTCTAATGATTCAGTGATCTCTCGATACAAGAGATTGCGATATAAGAGATTTCGAGCTCTTTCTTCTAAATATGGGCGTGAGCCTAAGTATTTGCGTTATCCCACCACTATGAAAGTGAGAGAGACAGAATATACACGCATGTTGGATACAACTCACACAACAAAACAGTAGGTGTGGGTATCACTCTTGACTCAAGCGTGTTGGGGACTTTTTGTATGAAAGAATTTTCAAGAAAATTCCTCTCCTGAAAGCCCGTTGATTCTCTTGTATCCAGAGTCTACTGTAATACAGAAAGACAGATGATACGACCGTTACTTCAGTTATGTTTAAAAATCTTATTTTAGCGTGCAATAGGCGTAATTTGGCTGTAAATAGTAGCTTTATGACTCTAAAGAGATGATGATCTTTTAATTTTTGAATTTGGAACCTTAATTAGAATCATTTAATTGTTCAAATCTACCGAGTTCGTGATTTATGGAGGACAGAAAACATGTTAGGTCTCTTACAAGCTAAAAAAGAACACTAAAAAGAATAGTTACAGGAATAGATAAACATTGGTTTTTTATCTATGTATAAGAAAAATAATTTGCGTTTCCTAAGAACAACTCACTATTCCTTATGTATATACGAGGGATAGCAAGTTATTCCACATATATATAGGAGTTAACGTTATCTGTCTAGTATTTGTCTCTGTTTTTCGGGTGTAGTGGACATGATTTGCCTATGGATACATTAAATAGTAGCTTTGAGACTCTAAAGGGATGACCAAGGTCATAAAAACATAAAATGCAGCAACGACGCAAAGTAGCTATGTAATAATTTTAGAATTATGTTATTTTTTTAATGGTTTTGTAACAGCATCCAAGTATTCCTAAAGTAATCATGCACATTTTCAATGTATTTTTTCACGTAGAATCCAATGAAGCTATGTTTTTTTCTCTAAAAATGATTTGTGAGTTGCTAGAGACCAATAACCGACAGAAAACCTATGAAAAAATGGTTTTTCGAGTTTTTCGCCATGGCGCCATGCCAGAATCGAATTTTTGGTCATCATAAACTTTATTTGTTTTTTAAAAATACAAATTTTAATCTCAGAAAATTACTTGTAGCCCCTCCCAGAGCAAAGTTACGGAGATTTTATGATTTAAATGTTATTTTTAGGTTAGAAAAACTGCTTTCTAGGACTCACAAAAAATCACAGTTGAAGAGAGTGCTAAGACCTAGTCATATGTATTTCGCGGGATTAATATCATTCATCCTTCCAGATAAAAAAAAAATTTTATAAAAAAAGTGATTTTTAGGTTATGTTGAGGTTAGGGTATGTGTTAGGAAACTATAAGTATAACAAAACCTAATCTTAATTACTATAAAAACAAGAAAAAATATTAGTTTTAAAATATATGAGGGAGGGCATTTTACCTATCTTAACGGGGGGTACTCTTTAATTCTTTTAAATTTTAATATTGTGACTGATAGATATTGTATGACTGATTTTCATTTATATGATTATTTTTATTTTTATTGCGTGTATTGTATGAATACTCTGTGATATCACTTTTATTTATTTTTGTTTATGACTTACTTATTCAGTATTATTAGATTTAGTGACTGACTGTGATATTAATTGTGCAATATTTACATTTATATATATATTTATATTTTTTCATAACATTTTGTGCAATATTCATTGTTTTTATATTTACAAATTGTATTACACGTTTTTGTACTCTTTTACAAAATAAAATAATATCTATCTATCTATATCTATCTATTTCAGAAAAAGAAAAAAAATACCGTTTTCGTCAACGGAATTTTTAAAAACTAAAATTGTAATAGGAGATCAATCAACGTATGTATTAAAAACTTTATTTTCTACAGATAATTTCTGTTAAATATAAATCACTACCTCTTGTAGAATTTACAGCAGCTCTGTGCAGCTAAAGCTACTGCAGTAGGTTAGGTTAAGCTTACTCGATACGCGTTCACTACTCTACTGCACTTAAATATACTGCAATTATCAGTTGGATTAACATAAAATTTTTTTCCGTATACACCTACACCTTTAAGAAAAATTGAATTTCGCTTCCAGTATATTTATGAAATTTATATTTTTACTTTAAATTTCATGCAAATTTACATTAAAATTACGGTAACATTATTAATTTTCATGTACACGCTTGAAGCAAGCTTCCAGTTTTGCATTAAATTTCATGTTTTTTTTAACAGTGTATAGGCACATATTGGTTAAAAGAAAAAAAGAAGGAACGCAAAAAACAATCAACATATATACACAAAGGAGTGGGCGCTGATGTTACAGTATAAAATTATATACATATAGACATTGGGGAGAAGACTGTCAAATACAAAAAACGTAAATAAACAATTTTTATATTATCTAAGAAAAGTTTTAAATAAATATCTATCAGTAAAAGATGATAAATATTTTGGTTCTACATTCATACGTAATTCTATAGTAAAGTTTTGTCGCAAGATTCTTATGCGAGATAGCTTCAAGTATGCTGTATGCTCGCGCGATTATTCTTATTATAAGATTTCATTTAACTTTTGTTCTTCTGATGTAATTTTAGCGCAAGATTCTCACATAAAACTGCTTCGATTCTGCTGTACATTCGCGTGTTTATTCTCATCATTAAATTACACTTGACTTTTGTCATATTTATGTAATTCTGGGGTGAAGTGCTGCTGCAAGATTTTTACGGAAGACTGCTTCGATTCTGCTGCAAGTTAACGTGTTTATTTTCGTAACATAATTGCACTTAACTTGTGTCATTCTTATGTAATTCTGGGGTAAAGTGCTGCTGCAAGATTCTTACGGAAGACTGCTTCGATTCTGCTGCAAGTTTGCATGTTTATTCTCGTCATATAATTGCACTTAACTTTTGTCATTCTTATGTAAATCTGAGGTAAAGTGCTGCTGCAAGTTTCTAATGCAAGACTGTTTCGATTCTGTTACATGCTTGTGTACTTATTACGATTCAAAGAACAGCAATTGACAATTTGCAATTCTTACGTAATTGTGCTGCAAAACTTTGTCGGAAATTATTTACTCAATTTTGTTGCTAGTGTCTGTAATAAGTTTTTTCCGCAAGTTTACTGCAAAATATCTTCAAGATTCTGCGCATTCTTTCCGTTCCGTAGATTGCACTTTCTCTTTGCCAGAAACGTGCAATTCTGTTGCACTTATCTGCTGTCATTTCTTTTCATAAAACACCCTATGAAATGCGGAAACAGACAGCACATGTTCTGCTGCAATTTTTTGATTTTAAAGAAAATTGCAGCAAAATTGCGTTGACCATGTTACGAGGGAAATAACTATGTATTTGTTGATTCTTACAACAAATACATAATTTCATTGACGAATAAGGGTGAGTACTGACAACATATCTTATAGTAAGAAAGATTATTATTATTATTGATTATTTTAATAACATATCTTTTTTCATTTCAGCTTTCTCTAGTCGATAACAAGGTTCCCTTGTCTGGTATCTCTTTTTTATATTAGTAGCTAATATAAATAAGAAATACCAGAAAAGAATTATTTTATGAAAGATAAGTATAGCATTGATAATCTTAAGAAATTTCAATATTTTTACCTTATTTTTGGGTTTTTTTACTACTTCTAGTTATTTGATTTTAAAATCCTCCATTTGTGCGAGAATGGTACTAATATTAAAGCTAGAACCATTTGGAAAAGTTAAATCCATCCATGGGTTTAGCTTAAATCTTACGGTCAAGAGCTTATGAGTACAAAGTTTCATCGAATGATTGTAGGCTTACAACTAAATAGTCCAGTAGAATTAGACTTTTTGCATGACCTAATTAGTAACAGGCAACTGAAGTGAAAAATGAGTTCATTAGGTCAAAAGATATTAAAATTTGGAAAGACCCTCAAAATTTGGGCTGGCATATTTTTTTAAACAACGTTTTTATGTAAAAAAATGTGAAAAATCGATGTTTTTTGGATCTAGCTCTTTTCGTTTTTTAATAGGGTATATGAAATTTATAATACTTACAAGGGTCTTCAAGACGAATAGTTAAAGGCGACTACGGAAGTTCGGTTCGATTTTATTTTGTAGTTTACAAATTACTCTTTCAGTTTCTAAAATTTTTTAATTTGTCACCATTTATTATAATCCGTAGAATGGTGGAAAATTAAAAAATCTGAAAAATTTTACATATTGAAAGAGTAATTTGTAAACTCAAAAATAAAACCTAACCTAAAATCCGAAGTCGCCTTAAGCCCTATTACATTAAATTTCGTTAATAATTTATTTAAATAATCGCAAAATATAGTAAAAAATCGTTAAATTTTCAATAATTTTTTATTCCATAAAAAAAGGGCTACATGCTTGTAACTTTGTAAAAAGTTGCCTTCTATCACCCTTAAGTCCCCATAATTTTTTCAGCAAAAAATTTTTATTTGTATATGAGATATTCAATTTGTTCACTAAAAAGAGGTAAAATGTAGGCCTCAAATGGACCCTATTGCGGTCATTTTAGAAAGAAATGACCATTGTCATTTATGCTCTTTGACACTTATATTTAGTGAAAATAAAAAGTTTGATTGACATTTTTATTATTTTCGCTGTTTAAATGGCGATCGAAAAAAATAAATTTTTTTTCTTAATTGTTTTTTAAATTTATATATGAAAAAATGAAAATATTTAAATACAACTTTTTTATTCTTGTTGCTTATATTTTATACAAAGTTTCTACATATAGATCTGAAATAAAATCATTCTGAATATAATAGTATATATTTTACTTTTTTAAATAAAAGTTATTGTTCAGTTCATTCTGCAATTTCGTTAATATACAATAAATTTGGGAGTAAAAAATAAGTTTCTTTTATTTTTGTTTATTACTAAAAAATTATTTTTAATAACTTAATGAATCCTAATTCAATTATAAATTGCATGATATGTTTGTTAAAAAATATTATAAATTTTTCATTTAAGATATTTATTTTTATTGTAAAAGTTTTTTTTTCTAAAAGTTTTTAAAATTAAAGAAATATTTAGTATTTTTTATAAAATAGCTTTTTGAATATATTACAATAAAATTAACCATATTACAATATGTTCATTATATTTTGATTTATCTAATTCTTAAAAAAAAATTCGTATTAACAGTTTATTTTTTACAGCTACTTGTTTGTTGCTCATGATTAATTGCAATGATAATAGATGTGGATGTCGAAAACATGTATTAAAATGCTCTAAATTATGTTCTGGTTGTCACGGGGAAACTTGTGATAACCAGAAGACTGTATTAGTACAAAATTTTCTGTTTGATGAAGATGGTTGCAGCAGCAGTGAAAATATGTCAAACTTACCGTTTTAAATTGACAATAGTTCCAATGATGAATGTTGTGATGATTCGAGAAATGTTTTCAGATGAAGATTGTGATGAGCCATTAAACAAGCGAATAAAATTATCATAAATATTTAATAAATTTTATTAAAATCAACCTGATACCGATCGAGTAACAATTGAGTTGTTTTGTTATTTACTCAAGTTTTAATCGGTGTATCTTTAAATTAAAGGTCGAGCGCAATAGATATTATTATTATGAACATCTATGCACAAAAAAAAAAATACCTACCGGTTTGTTTTTGAGAAAAGTAAGTAACGCGAAAATATTATAAACATAAACTTTTACTTTGGCGTTACTTACTTTTCTCAAAAACAAATCGGTAGATATATTTTTTTTTGTGCATAGATGTTGATAATAATAATATCTATTGCGCTCGACCTTTAATTTAAAGATACATCGATTAAAACTTGAGTAAATAACAAAAATGCCAATTAGACAAGGACAGCGAATCCGGCCTGCTCTTAATTGCTAAAATACGAAAAAAATATAATATTTTTTCGAATATGTGTTTATGTGTGCGAAAAAAAGATTGTAAATATTTTTTTTAAAATAAAAGAAATTCATAAAATTATATAAATAAACATTTATTCAAAATATAATATGTAAAAAATAATAAAAAAATTTTTTTTATTATATATAATTCATTAATTTGTTTTGTTAAATAAAACAAAAATGACGGTACTTAATATTATCTCGCACAACCCCAGATCAAAAAAAGAAACGTTAAATTCGTTGAATATTCAAGGTCAGAAGCTCTTTTTTAATAATGTCAGGATTTTTATGATAAGAGCAATGTTTGTATTAATTATTAGCGTGTAAAAAAGATAATAATCTAATTTTCTCATGAAATAAATGAGACTTATTTATTAGATTATAAAAATAAACATTACAAGTATATAAAAAATGAAAAAAAAATATGCATATATTTTTTGTTATTGTTTATAACAAATTAATTTATTTATATCATTAAACAAGTATAACGACTGTTAATATTATCTCGCGCTAGCCCAGATCAAAAAAAGAAACATCAAAATCGGTTAATATATCACTGAGATATAGGAAATTTTTTCACATAAGACAAATTTTAAGTAATCGAAAAAATTTTTTCTGTACTTGCAAAAGATGACGCGTTCCTCCTCTCTTCAAAAAGAATTGAAACTATACATACTTAAAAACAATCTTTTAAGGTTTTAAAAAACTGATTTTAATATCAGAAATGATCTTATGTTAAAGTTCAAGTATTGAAGGATCTGTCATTGAAATTTCATTCCTTAATCTTTGTAAATAAACAAATAGCGAATTTAAAAAAAAAAAATTATCTCTGCTCCTAATTATCATAGAATAACATTTTTTTTTTAATAAGCGTTAAAATTTAAGCAACAAGAATAAAAAAGTTGCATTTAAATATTTTCAATTTTTCATATATAAATTTAAAAAACAATTAAGAAAAAAAATTTATTTTTTTCGATCGCCATTTAAACAGCGAAAATAATAAAAATGTCAATCGAACTTTTTATTTTCACTAAATATAAGTGTCAAAGAGCATAAATGACAATGGTCATTTCTTTCTAAAATGACCGCAATAGGGTCCATTTGAGGCCTACATTTTACCTCTTTTTAGTGAACAAATTGAATATCTCATATACAAATTAAAATTTTTTGCTGAAAAAATTATGGGGACTTAAGGGTGATAGAAGGCAACTTTTTACAAAGTTACAAGCATGTAGCCCTTTTTTTATGGAATAAAAAATTATTGAAAATTTAACGATTTTTTACTATATTTTGCGATTATTTAAATAAATTATTAACGAAATCTAATGTAATAGGGCTTAAACTATTCGTCTTGAAGACCCTTATAAGTATTATAAATTTCATATACCCTATTAAAGAACGAAAAGAGCTAGATTAAAAAAACATCGATTTTTCACTATTTTTTACATAAAAACGTTGTTTAAAAAAATATGCCAGCCCAAATTTTGAGGGTCTTTCTAAATTTTAATATCTTTTGACCTAATGAACCCATTTTTCACTTCAGTTGCCTGTTACTAATTAAGTTAAATTTTAAGGTTTTTCGAGCTAATTCTACTGGACTAAAAGCAAAATTTGCTTATAATAGCTTAAATTAAAGGTATTCGAGTCTGCTTTTAAATATTTCATTAATTAAAAAATAAATAATTAAATATAATGAATATTGAATATTGGTGTTTGCAGATTATAAAAGTGTTTTGTCCCCTTAAGAGACTGACAATAGAAGGCAATTACTGAAACAAATTAGGTTCCTGTTGTTATTTCGCACTCTTTAATAGTTTCAAAATAATACACATTTGAGTATTTATTAAACGTTTCATGTATAGTCATAGAAAGCCACTAGGCTAAATTTGCATAGCTTTAAATGGTATCACTCCAATTTCACGACAATAATGATATACGGATTTCGACTACTGTTTCTACTCAGCTTAAGAAATTTTCACGACTTTTCTGCATTTTAATCACAAATTAGAATCATAAATACAATTCAATGCAGTATCAAACATTAGCGGAGTACTGCATATTACTATTGAAGAAGAAATACAAAGCTATAATATTTTCATTACAATTTATATAAAACTTTATTTTTAACTGATGATTAAGCTATGATAATAATTAAATAAATTTTCACGACAGTAGCCCAAAGCACGATTAGATTACTAATGGTGAGGCTGTCGTGCCGCTACATAAATTCAATGTTTAAAAGGCTTAATAAAGTTTGTATCCATTTACAATTAGAGACAATTCTATACGTGAAATGAAACAAATCATGTTTTATTAAGAGACTGACAATAGGTAATCACGGCAACAAATAGGTTTCCATAGTTATCTCCCACTATTAAATAGTTTCAAAAAATAACACATTTGTATACATTTTGAACGTTTTATTTACTGTCATAAGAAGTCACTAGGCTGAATTTGCTCAGCTTTAAATGGCATCACTCAAAGAGTACCCCCCGTTAAGATAGGTAAAATGCCCTCCCTCATATATTTTAAAACTAATATTTTTTCTTGTTTTTATAGTAATTAAGATTAGGTTTTGTTATATTTATAGTTTCCTAACACATACCCTAACCTCAACATAACCTAAAAATCACTTTTTTAATAAAATTTTTTTTTCATCTGGAAGGATGAACAATATTAATCCCGCGAAAAACATATGACTAGGTCTTAGCACTCTCTTCAACTGTGATTTTTTGCGAGTCCTAGAAAGCAGTTTTTCTAACCTAAAAATAACATTTAAATCATAAAATCTCCGTAACTTTGCTCTGGGAGGGGCTACAAGTAATTTTCTGGGCTTAAAATTTGTATTTTTAAAAAACAAATAAAGTTTTTGATGACCAAAAATTCGATTCTGGCATGGCGCCATGGCGAAAAACTCGAAAAACCATTTTTTCATAGGTTTTCTGCCGGTTATTGATCTCTAGCAACTCACAAATCATTTTTAGAGAAAAAAACATAGCTTCATTGGATTCTACGTAAAAAAATACATTGAAAATGTGCATGATTACTTTAGGAATACTTGGATGCTGTTACAAAACAATTAAAAAAATAAAATAATTCTGAAATTATTACATATCTACTTTGCATCGTTGCTGCATTTTATGTTTTTATGACCTTGGTCATCTCTTTAGAGTCCCAAAGCTACTATTCAATGTATTCATAGGCAAATGACGTCCACTGTACGCGAAAAACAGAGACAAATACTAGACAGATAACTATAACTCCTATATATACATATATATATATATATATATATATATATATATATATATATATATATGTGGAATAACTTGCTATCCCTCGTATATATATAAGGAATAGTGAGTTGTTTTTCTTATACATAGATAAAAAACCAATGTTTATCTATTCCTGTAACTATTCTTTTTAGTGTTCTTTTTTAGCTTGTAAGAGACCTAACATGTTTTCTGTCCTCCATAAATCACGAACTCGATAGATTTGAACAATTAAATGATTCCAATTAAGTTCCAAATTCAAAAATTAAAAGATCATTATCTCTTTAGAGTCATAAAGCTACTATTCGATGTATTTACAGCTAAATTACGCCTATTGCACGCCAAAATAAGATTTTTAAACATAACTGAAGTAACGGTCGTATCATCTGTCTTTTTGTATTACAGTAGACTCTGGATACAAGAAAATCAACGGGCCTTCAGGAGAGGAATTTTCTTGAAAATTCTCTCATACAAAGAGTCCCCAACACGCTCGAGTCAAAAGTCATACCCACACCTACTGTTTTGTTGTGTGAGTTGTATCCAACATGCGTGTATATTCTGTCTCTCTCACTTTCATAGTGGTGGGATAACGCAAATACTTAGGCTCACGCCCATATTTAGGAGAAAGAGCTCGAAATTTCTTATATCGCAATCTCTTGTATCGAGAGATCACTGAATCATTAGAGAGACAAAGACGGAATAACGTTTTAGTAACAATATATTATATATATATATATATATATATATATATATATATACAAAAATAGTGAGCTATTGCTTCTCATATATATATATATATATATATATATATATATATATATATATATATATATATATATAAAAATATTTTTTTTATATATATATATTATTTAAAGAATAGTGAGCTGTTGCTAGAAACAACGCGCTTGATTCTCATATATGTAGAAGCAATGTATTTCTTATATCGGTTGCTACTCTATTTTTTGCGTATAATGGCCTGAAGACAAATCATAATTGTGGCAGTTCTAACAAAGAATATAAATGCTTACATAGAAGTGTACTTTCAGGCTCGAATTTATAGACCCAACACGATTGTTACTAAAACCTTATTCCGTCTTTGTCTCTCTAATGATTCAGTGATCTCTCGATACAAGAGATTGCGATATATGAGATTTCGAGCTCTTTCTTCTAAATATGGGCGTGAGCCTAAGTTTTTGCGTTATCCCACCACTATGAAAGTGAGAGAGACAGAATATACACGCATGTTGGATACAACTCACACAACAAAACAGTAGGTGTGGGATCACTCTTGACTCAAGCGTGTTGGGGAATTTTTGTATGAAAGAATTTTCAAGTAAATTCCTCTCCTGAAGGCCCGTTGATTCTCTTGTATCCAGAGTCTACTGTAATACAAAAAGACAGATGATACGACCATTACTTCAGTTATGTTTAAAAATCTTATTTTAGCGTGCAATAGGCGTAATTTGGCTGTAAATAGTAGCTTTATGATTCTAAAGGGATGATGATCTTTTAATTTTTGAATTTGGAACCTAATTAGAATCATTTAATTGTTCAAATCTACCGAGTTCGTGATTTATGGAGGACAGAAAACATGTTAGGTCTCTTACAAGCTAAAAAAGAACACTAAAAAGAATAGTTACAGGAATAGATAAACATTGGTTTTTTATCTATGTATAAGAAAAATAATTTGCGTTTCCTAAGAACAACTCACTATTCCTTATGTATATACGAGGGATAGCAAGTTATTCCACATATATATATATATATATATATATATATATATATATGTATATATAGGAGTTATAGTTATCTGTCTAGTATTTGTCTCTGTTTTTCGCGTACAGTGGACGTCATTTGCCTATGAATACATTGAATAGTAGCTTTGAGACTCTAAAGAGATGACCAAGGTCATAAAAACATAAAATGCAGCAACGACGCAAAGTAGATATGTAATAATTTCAGAATTATTTTATTTTTTGAATTGTTTTGTAACAGCATCCAAGTATTCCTAAAGCAATCATGCACATTTTCAATGTATTTTTTTACGTAGAATCCAATGAAGCTATTTTTTTTACTCTAAAAATGATTTGTGAGTTGCTAGAGATCAATAATCCGACAGAAAACCTATGAAAAATGGTTTTTCGAGTTTTTCGCCATGGCGCCATGTCAGAATCGAATTTTTGGTCATCAAAAACTTTATTTGTTTTTTAAAAATACAAATTTTAAGCCCAGAAAATTACTTGTAGCCCCTCCCAGAGCAAAGTTACGGAGATTTTATGATTTAAATGTTATTTTTAGGTTAGAAAAACTGCTTTCTAGGACTCGCAAAAAATCACAGTTGAAGAGAGTGCTAAGACCTAGTCATATGTTTTTCGCGGGATTAATATCATTCATCCTTCCAGATGAAAAAAAAATTTTATTAAAAAAGTGATTTTTAGGTTATGTTGAGGTTAGGGTATGTGTTAGGAAACTATAAATATAACAAAACCTAATCTTAATTACTATAAAAACAAGAAAAAATATTAGTTTTAAAATATATGAGGGAGGGCATTTTACCTATCTTAACGGGGGGTACTCTTTCACGACAATAATGATATACGGATTTCAAGTACTGTTTTTACTCAGCTTAAGACATTTTCACGACATTTATGAATGTTAATGCTGAATCAGGATTATAGATACAATTCAATAAAGTATCAAACATTAGTGGAGTACTGCATATTACTTATAAAGAAAAAATATAAAGCAATAATATTTTCAATACAATTTATATAAAACTTTTTATTTTTTAACTCATGATTTATGAGCTTTGATGATAATTAAGTATATTTTCACGACAGTAGCCCTAAGAACGATTAGGTAACTGATTGTAAGGCTCTACTACAGCTACATAAAGTACAATATTAAAATGGCTTTATATAGTTTGTATCTATTTGCAATTGAAGACAATTCTATATGAGAAATGAAACGAATCACTTTTTATTATGAGACTGACAATAGAAGGCAATCACTGAAACAAATTAGGTTCCTATAGTTATTTCGCACTCTTAAATAGTTTCAAAATAAGACACATTTGTCTATTTATTAAACGTTTAAGGTACAGTCATAGAAAGCCACTAGCATAGCTTTAAAT
Source organism: Anastatus disparis (assembly GCA_017163975.1). Classification (NCBI taxonomy): domain Eukaryota; kingdom Metazoa; phylum Arthropoda; class Insecta; order Hymenoptera; family Eupelmidae; genus Anastatus; species Anastatus disparis. The sequence goes on along the minus strand of JAFFSR010000036.1, from coordinate 1,151,114 downwards.
GGCATCACTCCAATTTCACGACAATAATGATACACGGATTTCAAGTACTGTTTTTACTCAGCTGAAGACATTTTCACGACATTTCTGCATTTTAATGACGAATCAGAATTATAGATATAGTGCGGTTACATAAATTACAATGTTTAAAAGGCTTTCTGGAGTTTGTATCCATTTACAATTAGAGACAATTCTATACGTGAAATGAAACGAATCCCGTTTTATTAAGAGACTGACAAGAGAAGGCAATCACAGCAACAAATAGGTTTCTATTTGTTGCCGTTCTTTTACCTCCCACTATTGAATAGTTTAAAAAAAATACACATTTGTATACACTACCCTCCAGCCACATTTGCCCACCCTACATGAAAATCGATAAAACTTTAAAGTTTTGTATCTCAGTGAAAAATAGTCGTAATTAAAAAATTCCAACGGGGTTTTAAAAAGGGTTTAAAAACCTTTAATTTAAGCCGAGTTGAGCAAAAAAAAAATTAAAAAATACATGCCTTATGCGTAAAAAACTAACTAAAAAATATTCAATTTTTTTGTTCCTATTCAAATGCCTGCCATTTTTGCGGAAATTATCGAATCATAGAAAAACAAAATGGAGGTAAATGCTAAAGGAGTCACCTTCAAAATGAGCTATAGAAAGCTCATTTATGATCGATTTTACAGTAGTTATGGTCATTTTTTATGAAAAAAATGATTTTTTTTGATAGCTATTATCTCAAAAAATACGCATGATATAAACAAATTTTTAATAAAAAAGTTGTTTATTTTTGAGTCAAAAATATAAATATTCAGGTTAAACTGAGAATCAGTAAGAAAAAATTTTTTTCATTTTTGATCCCATTGAAAAAAAATCCATTTATTCAATATTTATATTTTAATGTATTTTAAAAAAAAATTTTTCCTTTCGGATTTCAGTTAAATCTAAATATTTATATTTTTGACTCAAAAATAAACAATTTTTTCATTAAAAATTTTTTTATATCATGCGTATTTTTGAGATAATAGCTATCAAAAAAATCATTTTTTTTCATAAAAAATGACCATAACTACTGTAAAATCGATCATAAATGAGCTTTCTATAGCTCATTTTGAAGGTGACTCCTTTAGCTTTTACCTCCATTTTGTTTTTCTATGATTCGATAATTTCCGCAAAAATGGCAGGCATTTGAATAGAAGCAAAAAAAATTGGATATTTTTTAGTTAGTTTTTTACACATAAGGCATGTATTTTTTAATTTTTTTTTTGCTCAACTCAGCTTAAATTAAAGGTTTTCAAACCCTTTTTAAAACCCCGTTGGAATTTTTTAATTATGACTATTTTTCACTGAGCCACAAAACTTTAAAGTATTATCGATTTTCATGTAGGGTGGGCAAATGTGACTGGTGGGTAGTGTATATTTTAAAGGTTTTATTTACAGTTTCAAATGTCAGCACTCCAATTTTGAGACGATAATCATATTTGGAATTCAAATACTGTTTTTGCTCGGCTACAAATATTTCAACGACATTTATGAATATCAATGCTGAATCTATCTGAGGATTATAGATACAATTCAATAAAGTATCAAAAATTAGTGGAGTACTGCATATTACTTGCAAAGAAAAAATATAAAGCTATAATATTTTCAATACATTTTATGTGATAACTTTTTACTTTTTAACTCATGATTTATAAGCTTTGATGATAATTAAGTACATTTTCACGACAGTAGTCCAAAGCACGATTAGATTACTAATTATAAGGCTGTAGTACGGCCATATAAATTACAATATTTAAAAGGCTTTATTGAGTATTTATTTATTTGCAATTAGAGACAATTCCAAACGTGGAATAAAACAAATCATGTTCTATTAAGAGACTGCCGAAAGAAGGCAATCACTCAACAAATTAGGTTTCTATACTTATCTCCCACTATTAAGAAGTTGTAAAATAATACACATTTGTATATTTATTGAACGTTTTATTTACATTTATAAGAAGCCATTATTAAAAATTATATAGGTTATAAAAATTATCTTTTAAATGTAGTGTACCATTTCGCTAACCATAATATATAATCAATGATTATATAAATTTCTAAAAACACCTTCTAATTTTTCTATAATAATTTAGCAACAGATAGTTAAAAAAAATAATCTAAACATCTAGAAAGACAATTATATAAAATTCTTTTGATTTTGAGCCAAGAAGTTTTGGCATTCAATTCTACCAACGAATATAGACGCTTATAGAAGCATTCTCTTAAATGGGAAATTTTTGTCAAAAATGAGTTACCCAACTACTGAGGGCGCCACCAGACCCCATGTATTTTTATATCCATATGTATATCAAATTTTTTATATGTATAGATATACAAACAACGTGAAAATGTTACCCAGGTTTTCGGACGAAAAATTTAACCCAGAAGAATCCTTCTATAAGCGTCTATCTTCTTTGATCCTACATAAATTTTTAAAAATTTAAACTTGTTTTCAGTCAACTTTATTATGTAATCTTAAAATGATTCGAATGAAAAGTTTTTCTAAATGTTTTTTAATTGTTTTTTTTTATGCTGAGAATAAATATTCAAATTTTAAAAATTATAACAGATTAAAATTCATAATCTTATGTAAAAAATACACTAATTTCAGATGATGTAACATAGCAGAGTGCAAATAATGAGAGACAACTAAACATAATGACTTACAATAGAGATGGTTGAATGTTTACAAATTTTCGATATGCTATAAGCTTCGACATATGTAAAAATAATACATAAATATTACTATTTTTCAGTATATCCGCATTAAGCTTTTTCAATTCTACGTTCAGCTTTCTCATTTTTATTTTACTTGACCTAAATAAAACTGGATGAGTTTTCCCAACTATTAATAATCTCAATCTCTTTTTTCACGCTTTACCGCAATATATATCTCGGCACGTGCTACGTGCTACTCTGAACCTTGAAAGGGCACACACAAATAATTTTTAAACGTGTTTATATGGGAAGCTATAGGGCATTTTTCGTAAGTCGCACGTATGGTTTGTTAAAAATTTGTCGTTACGGAACGTTCCAAAACTTTTGAAATGGCTGTTCCAAAATGTAAAAAAAAAGATGAATCTTTTGTAAGTGTTTTCAGCTATCACCGTACTGTTGAGTAACGTTTATAAATGCCTTCCCGCAAAGCATAGAAAGTTACTGCAAGGTTTTTAGTAATTATGATTTCATTACTTAAATCTTGCAGCAACCTTCCATGCTATGTGGGTTACTGATAAGTCTAGTAGTCGGCCTAAACTACTTGATATGAACTTTTTGTTCTTATTTTATTATGTGCAATGCAAAACAAACTACCAATAAAGTACAAAAAGGTTTTATTAATTCAGTATTATATATATTTGAAATAACTATGTTGTATTTACAATCCTTTGTGATTAATTTTGAAGTATACAAGAGAACATAAACTAGAGGCGCCTGTAAGACAAAAGGTTCACAATCAAGTACAGGCAATAAAAATGAAATAATCTTTTCAACATTATTTTTTTAATTTTAAAGGAGATTTAATTTACAACTCGCAATATAAGGTGAGTCGACACTTAGTTAAATTATCCAACTTAATTAAACAATAAATCAATTAATATTAATATTGCCCGCGTTACATTGTAAAAAAAAAAGAAATTTGACGTAACATTATCTCACTCGTGCAATTTCAACAATGGCCGCCACGTCGCCTCACTATTACCAGTTACCTAATTTTAAGCAATAATAAAAAAAAAAATAATTGGAATAAAGTACGAGCAAATTTGTTCGACCCCAATAACCATGGTTCTCGCATTCAATTTATAGAAAATGGCGTCGCGTCGCCTAGCATGAATGAGTGAGAAATTGGAGAAGTTGGTCGAGACGATAGTGAGCTTAACAGATGGCCGCACGCCAGTCGCTGACTGATTCGTTACTGCCTCCTGGTGCACTGTAGCCTTACTCTCGTCCTCCTTTTTCCCTTCCTTTGCTTCCCTGGTAGCAAAATCTGCCGCACTTAAAGTGCGCTGCACACGCATGGTCTGCTTCCGACTTTTACTATGGTTTTACTAGCAGATGATTATAACAGATGCGTGCAGCATACTTGCGTCAAAATTGCAGCAAAGAAGTGCTATTCTTTAAAACGGTATATTGCTCTCGCGTGTGCAGCGGAATTGCAAGATAATTTATGTATGCACGTTAAACAGATGAGTGCAGCATAATTGCATCAGAATTGCGAATGGTGATTGCAAATAGAGGATAACAATAATGCACGCGTACATTCAGCATAAACACATCAGAATTGCGCTAGTAGCATGCAGCAGACGCGTGCAGTAAAATTACGTCAAAATTGCGCCAGACATGTACAGCAGATGAGTGCAGCATAATTGAATAAGAATTGCGAATGGCAATTGCAAATAGAGGATAGCAATAATGCACGCGTACATACGGCAGAAACGCATCAGGACTGCGGTAGTAACATGCAGCATACGCGTGCAGTAAAATTACGTAAAAATTGCGACAGACACGTGTAGCGGATGAGTATTCTTGTAAAAGTTGTGCTTAATATATTGATCCAGAAATTCATTAATCTCAAATATTTTATTAAACTTATGTCTGAAATAGATGATGTTCTTAAAACTAAACTGTAACAAAGAATAAAATTATAAACATTTATGAACGTTTACTTAATAAATAGAAAAATTAAAAAAGCAATTACAAAATCAGCTAGAACTTTACAGAAATTAATCAAAGTAATTTTCAAATATTCATTTTATATGTGTTATGACTTGTAAGAAATAGGTAAGTATTAATTATGAATGCTGTAACCGAATGATTATTAAAACTTTAAAATCATATAATACGAACTATAACCAATTTACGATACTGCTATTATTAAATAAAATTCAGAATTTTAATAAATAAAAATAATTGAAATTTTGCTAATTGACTTACCAAGTACAACAAAATAGTTTTCAAATACTTTATAGAACTTTTTATTAATGCAATCGCTGATTAAAACTATTAGTTTAAAACCTTTTAAGACTTCTATTATCTATTCACAACAAACGGTTTTCTGTTCTTTGTTTTAAAATTGTGTGACTTTATCAGCATATATGCATGTATGGGGTGCGTTTTTTGCTTTCGCGCTAATGCAGCTATATCCACTATACCACTACAATAATAGATGTTTGTGTGTATGTATTACAATTTGTAAGCAATTCAGCTTTAACGATAAGAATGCTATTGTTATTATTATATTGCTATCCCTTATTTGCAATAACAATTTATAATCCTGATGCAGTTATGCTGCACTTATCTACCACACATGTCTGTCGCAATTTTCACATAATTTTACTGCGCGCATGTACTGCATGCTCCTACCACAATTCTGATGCGTTCCTGCCGTATGTACACGTGCTTTATTGTTATCTCCTATTTGCAATTGCCATTCGCAATTCTTATGCAATTATGCTGCACTCATCTGCTACACGTGTCTGTCGCAATTTTCACATAATTTTACTGCACCCGTCTGCTGCATGCCCCTAACGCAATTCTGATGCATTTCTGCCGTACGTACGCGTGCATTATTGCTATCCCCTATTTGCAATTGTCATTCGTAATTCTAATGCAATTATGCTGCACTCATCTGCTACACGTGTCTGTCCTCTATTGAAAATAATGACGTCTTTGGACGTGTCTGGATTTGGAACAAAAAAATAATACCTACTGAAATGTTTCAAAAAAGAACGTACTAAAGCTAAAATATATATACTTGAAGTACGTAATTGAAGTATGTATACTGATTTTCAACTGTGAATCAACACGCAAAATTATAACCTTATATACCTGCATCTCTGAAATTTAGATAAGGGATTGCAAAATTAAGAAAAACGGCACCTCACAATTAAAAATGTAACTACTGAAAAAATTATTCGAATCGACTATTAATTCTATCTTTGACTGTTAGGTGGCGTTTTTCTTAATTCGCGAACTTCTACGAAAATGTTAGTGACGTGAGTATATAAGGTTATAGCATTTCCAGTTTGTTCGCTCAAGCTTTTTGGTCTGCAGAGAGCTGATGGTTATCTTGTTTCCATATCTTTCTTTAGAAAGATACCCTATTAAAAATAATAACGGCTTTTCAAGATGTCTTTTGTTGTATTGGGATTTGTAAATACACATCCAATGACATCTTTCAAAGACGTCTTTATATACACTTTAGCATAAGAGTAGATAAGCTATAGGCATACCCGATCACCTTCCTTCTGGATCACCCCCTCTCTCCTCAAAGTGATCGAGAATCTAATGTGTGTATAAGCCCATAAGAGTATCCCCTTCTTCGAGTGATTTTTTGAATTTCAGTTTTTATTTACGCCCACCCTTCCCTACTCCATGTGATCGAGAATCCGAAGTGTGTATAAGCCCATAAGAGTATCCCCTTCTTCGAGTGATTTTTTGAATTTCAGTTTTTATTTACGCCCACCCTTCCCTACTCCATGTGATCGAGAATCCGACGTGTGTATAAGCACATAAGAGTAGCCCCTTCTCTGTGTGATTTTTTGAATTTCAGTATTTTTATTCACTCCCACCCTTCCCTATTCCATGTGATTTAGAATCCAATGTGTGTATGAACCCATAAGAGTTACCTTTTCTTTGTTTGATTTGTAGGTGGCCCCAAATGGTAGGGAGTCCCAAGATGTTTATTTTCTTTTGAAATGTTTTCTTTTACTGAGGAATTTTTAAAAGATTAATGTTTACGATTGCGTGTTTTTCAAAATTTTCATCTCTTTGACTTTTTTCTTTAAGCCACTTGCTTCTGAACAATACAATATTTTTCCTTATCTTCTTGAAATAAGAGTTCTCTTTTTTTTAAAACAAGATGAGAAAAGATAGCTGACCCTTTTAATAAATTTTTTTCTCAAAAAAAAGATTTTCTTTAAAAAAAAAATAAAGACAGGGCATAAAAACAATGACTTGAAAAAAAAATATATCAGAAGACAAATTTATAGTTTCCTTTTGCATTCCTAAAGGTTGCATGATTCATGATTTTTATGCACCTGCGACTCAAAAGAGAACACACACACACACACACACAGTGTACTGCATTGAGAGAAAGGACATTCTTTTCCTTCTCTCCTAAAAGCAGGTAAATTTTTGTGCAACGTTCAAGAAAACGCATAGTAGGCAGCGCTATAAAAAAGACTCTCCATCCGTCGAAAAACTTTACGTTTGCTAGTGACCCTTTCGCTTTCGCTTCCCCGCAGTGCCACTTAGTCGGCACAGTCAGTGTGCTGAAAACGGACTCTGATTACTCCGATAATCTTAATGCAAAGACTCTCCATCCACTGAAAAATTTACGTTTGCTAATGACCCTTTCTCTTTCGCTTCCCCGCAGCGCCACTTAGTCGGCACAGTCAGTGTGCTAAAAACGGACTCTAATTCCTCCGATAATCTTAATGCAATCGGCGCTTTACGCAACGCTAAAGGATACATGCGGGGCCTAATGTCTTTGAGTGCAGGTATACACAGAAAACCCTAAATACCATAAACCACTGATTCGAAAATAGCAAAAACGTAAAAATTATAGCTGGCTCTCGTTTTTTTTTCGGTCTTGTCATTGTTTTACCACTGCATACTTTTTTTCTTTTTTCATCTCTATGATAGTTTCTTTAACCCACATGCTTCTGATCGATAAATATTTTTCCTTTGGTCACTTTCACATAACTTCACTATTAAAAGTCACTTGTTTTCATTTTGTTGGAAAGAGACCTTTTTTTTCCTTTTCGTAAAAATATGTCTTCTTTTACTGAGAAAAGAAACCTTTTTTTTGGTTTTCATGTTTATTATCTTACGATTTTTTTTCTTTCAAAATACCTATTTCTTTAAAAATTTAAACTCTTATTGTGCCCATTCTACACCCATGTATTAAGTTAAAATAAGGTTATTGGTAAATTTTTTTCTTTTCAGAAAAGGTTTTCTTGACAGGTTTATATTTTTGAAAGTCACCTGTTATCTTATCTTTTTTTTTGAGAAAAAAGGTCTTTTATACTTTTCCTAAAACGATATATCGGTCATTTAATTTTGAGAACGAAGCCCTTTGCGAATGCATTCTTTTTAGATAAAAGAGAGGGCGTGGAAAATACTCGGAGGGTTGTCAAAAAATTTTTTCCGCAGGTAGGTAATTTTTGTAAATTTTTTTGTATAAATACTGTGGTGCATGCAATGTTCAGTATTCAGTCTCTCAAGCTTCCTAAAGTAAGATTGAAAAAAATTTAAGTTCCGATTTTAATCGTATTTAAAAAAAATAAAAATGGCAAACGGAAAAAGAAACCAAGAAAACAAAACTAGTGCAAGCCTCAAAATAATGAGGGATCGAATCCAATGGATAATGAGGAACGGGTCGTTGATCTTGCTGATGTTAGATCACGTAACATGGGCAATGGATGCAATATCATCATGTAAGTAATATTTAATAATTTTTTTTCTTTTTTCATAATTAATAGTTTTTTTATATATTTTTTTCGATAATTTATTATTTTTGTTTTCTTTTTTAGTGCCACCGATGCCGCAGTCTGCTTCAATGCAGCAATTATATCAAGGATTTGAAAATATGGAAACTCCGAGGGCAAGCCCGAAGCGCTCGAGAAAAAGATCATCGAGCTCGAATTCCAGTTAGAGTTCAAGTTCGAGCTCCAGTGGAACTTCATCGAGCTGCTCTTCGTGCAAAACAACACCCAAGAAAGTTCTCAAAGTCAACAACGAGGATGTAAGAACTCCTCTTCGAGAGAACTCTCCGCAACCAGGAACCTCAGGTCTTCATACAAGTAAGTTGAAAAAACAAAAAATATTTTATTAAAAAAGAAAGAAGATTAAAATATTTATTTTTTCTGTTTCAGCATCATAACTTTGGGAGAACTCGTCACAACCAGAGCCCTCGGGTCTTCATACAAGTAAGTTAAAAAAACAAAAAATATTTCATTAAAAAAAAAATAAAAGAGAAAAAAGTTTAAAATATTTATTTTTACTGAAAATAATAATTTTATCTAAATAACTAATTAATTTTTTTTTTCCTTTTTCAAAGGTGAATGGCAGCGCTACTATCCAGGAGAATAGACCTCCTCCTGCAAAACGAATCTTGCAGCTTAAAAATTCAGGAAAAAAAATTATGATGAATGCAAGTCCAACCAGGAGGATGAGAATGTCAGATTCCCTAAATCAACGCCGGAGGATGAAGAAACAGTTTCTCGTTAGAAACAGTGGTCCCGTTATAAAAGAAGATATCACATGGCTTGATTAGAAAATTGTATTGAAAAATAAATTTTATGTATATGTATATGTATTTTATGTAAATGTAAAAAGAATTTTGTAACTGGCGAAAAATATGTATATGTAATAAAAATTTTAATTCAATAAAAAAAAATAAATAATGGTTCATAAAATCTTAAACTCGCTTATTTCATAAGCCTTCCTGTAATATAATCTATTTTATAATAAAAATTTTTTTCACTTAAATAAATTATTATAATTAAAAATAGTAGTTGGTTTGGAAATATTAAATGAAATTATAATAATCATTGATAAAATTTTTATTTTTAAAATCACATACAATTTTTTTAATTTTTTAATTTTTTAATTTTAGAAATACAATAATTATAGTATTTTAATAAGATAATAATAAAAAAATTAAAAAAATTTTATTCATTTGCAAAATATAAGCATGTACATTTCATTTTTTTGTTTTGTTTAGAATAATTATCAACTTCATCTTTATCATTAATATTTAAGTAATTTCGTAGTCATCTCGTATAGCAATCGCATTATTAATTGCACACACGGGTCTTTTTCTTCTTATACAGAAAACGTGGTTCGAGCAGAAGTGGCGCTTATCACTTATTATTTCTTCTAATGCTGGATAGCCAAAATCTTCAACATTTGAAATTGACCTGCAAATAAAATAAACAGAACAATTGAACTATAATATAAAAGTATGAAAAAAGTATGAAAAAAGTATTAAAAAAGTATGAAAAAAGTATTAAAAAGTATGAGAAAAGTAAAAAAAATTATGAAAAAAGTATGAAAAAGTATAAAAAAGTATAAAAAAAGTATAAAAAAGTATAAAAACAGTATAAAAAAGTATGAAAAAAGTATAAAAAAGTATAAAAAAGTATTAAGAAAATGATTAATTTGAATATTAAGAATTTAAATATATTTGCACTTACACATGGTAAAAGATTATTCAACCATTGCACTTTCTGCTCTCCTTTGATGAATAATTTTTTGATTCCTTGCGAGCAGATTTGGAAAACACGTTGTAGACGATGATATGGAATATCTCCGAAATCCCATGCTATACCGTGATGGAACCTTTTCACCCACTGAACCATGCATTTTTCTTCTGTGTTTAGTTCCTCCCATGTAATTGGAGATTTGAAAACATAGACTGTAGGTAAAGCTGTTTTTCTAAAATTGAGGAAACTAACTTCTTTGAAAATAAAAAATGCCTCTGATATTCTTTGAAATCCTTGAATATCACATATATAAATGCTTTCTTCTTTCGCAGACTGCATGATATAATTTTTGAATGAATTCTTGAAATTCTTTGAAATGATTCTGATAGGTTGAAAAAGGTAAAAAATTCATCCCCACACGTGAAAACCTCTCTTTTTTCTGAAAAACTTGCACTCCGTTTCACTATTGGTTAGTTAATTGAATTTTCTATCTCTCCTTATGTTAACTTTACCTTTAAAAAGGACTCAGGGTTTCTGGGTGAGCATACTTCGTCAGAGGAGTCGTGAGTGTACATAGTCATTGGGACTAAACTTTACTAATCGTGAAAGTTTGTGTTTGTAAAAGGTTATTTTAAATAAAAAGAAAAAAAATGGCTTCAATTAATTTCTTTGAACGTCTTGTGCAACTACTCCATGATACTTTACAAAATGTAAATGAACTGAACAATACCGATCTCCATTATTGGATAGATATGTGCAATGGTAGTTTAGAGAAATTAAATGAAAAAATTGTCAATTCTGATCTTACAAGAGGAGAAAAGCAGAGATGTCAAACTTGTGTGTTACATCTTTCGGGTATTCAAGTTCAATTTGAACATCATCTTCAACGAGGAGGTGGTCTACAATCTGAAGAAATAGAAGCTTCTGTTGAATGGTGAGATGTGCAGTCAGCTTTTGAAAACAGAATTAGAACTGGCGTAGTGATAAATATAAATTATGGGGATATTTTAAGTTTTTTAAACGACGCCCAAGAACTCTTTAAAGTACATGCACAGTCATGCTTAGAAGAATATAGTGCTCTGAAAGTGAATTCAGATTTCACCGCAGAATTTTCTATACAGAAAAGTAGTGAAGAATTAACAGATATTAAATATTTTACAACCACAAGTGCTTCAATTTTCAGGTCAACAAATCTAGAAGAATAGTTCAAAATAAATATCAAAGATTCTATTTTAACACAGATAGAAAAATTTCAGGAAAAAGATTCTGGCTGGACTCTAAAAAGTATTATAAGTCTAAGCATAAATATGAAAAAATATTCTCCGATCAAGGACAGCTCGTACATTCCTCAATCACCATTTATACAAAAGAAAAAAGCATGTGTCAATGTTCGTAACAATGACAATCAATGTTTCAAGTATGCTATCCTCTCAGCAATATATCCACGTGAAACTAATACTAATAGAGTTAATCAATATAGCAAGCATGAGAACAAGTTTAAATTTGATAACATAGAATTTCCAGTGACACTTAAAAATGTTCCAAAATTTAAAGAACTGAATAATATTTCAGTAAATGTATACATGTTGAAGAAGTTTGGACGAAAATTTGAAGTATCACCTTGCCACATTACATTGGAAAAAAAGGAAAAGCATGTCAATATACTCATCATCCAAGACTTTTACATCGATGAGTATGAAAAAGATAATCATTCTGATGATAGGAGTTTACCTAAATACCATTACGTTTGGATAAAAAACATGTCTCGTCTTCTGAGATCTCAAATATCTAGACACATGTAAAATCATTCCATTGCAAAAGATGTTTACAAGTCTTTTATAATGAAGAAAGATTGGAAGTTCATGAAAATGATTGTAAAAATTTGAATTATTGTCGAATTAATCTACCTGACTCTCAGAACAACATTCTGAAATTTGAAGATTATTATAAAAGCGAAAAAGTTCCTTTTATTATTTATGCTGATTTTGAATGTTCACTGAAGCCTACAATGAATGAAATTGCCTTCCAACTTCATGAACCATATAGCATAGGATATTATATAAAATGTAGCTTTGATGACAGCTTATCTGCTTATAAGTCATATAGGAAAAATATCGAAGATGGACAGACTCCTACACAATGGTTTGTTCAAGAATTAAAATCAATCAGTGAGAAAATTGATAAACTCTACAAGAATCCGAATTCATTAAAACTTACGGATTTAGAAGAATTATCTTTCCAGAGGTCAACTGTTTGTCACATATGCCGAAAACTAATCCGTGATGAAGAACTCGCAGTACGAGATCACTGTCATCTCACAGGACGGTAAGATATTAGTTATAGTTATATTTCAATAAAAAAAATTTACTTTATCATGCAAATTTTTTAAAAATATTTATTTTTTTACATTAGTTTCAGAGGTGCAGCGCATAATTCATGCAATTTGAATTACAAGTAATCAATATTTTTTCCTATGGTATTTCATAACCTCAATTACGATACACACTTTATTTTGAAAGAGATAGCCATATCTTCATTGATGGGAGGACGAGTTACGCTATTGCCACATAATAAGGAAAAATATATTTCTTTTACAAAATACATAGATGGCAGTGACCTAAGTTTTAGATTCATAGATTCTTAGCGTTTTCTTCCTTTGTCATTAGAAAAGCTTGCATCATACTTGGAAAATTTGCCGATATTAATAAAAAAGTTTCGAACTGATGGATTTACAAGTGAGAAAATTGATTTTCTCAAACGTAAAGGAATATTTCAATATGATTTTGTAGATGAATTGGATAAATTATTAGTTACAAAATTAAAAAAGAAAAATCAGTTTTATAACCAACTCACCGATTCTCATATTGCTGATTAAGTCTATGAGCATGCTATTCAAGTCTGGAGTAAGTTCAATATAAGGACATTAAGCGAGCATTCGGATTTATACTTAAAAATAGATGTTTTATTATTAGCTGATGTATTTGAAAGTTTTCGAGAAACATCTCTTAAAGCTTACGGCTTATGCCCAGCTCACTTTTATACGTCTCCAGGCTTGACATTTTCAGCAGTACTAAAAATGATGAAGGTAGAACTGGAGCTTCTTACAGATATAGATATGTTGATGTTCATTGAAGCAGGTATTCGGGGAGGAATAAGTCAATGCTGTAATCGCTATGCCAAGGCGAACAATCCATATATGGGCTCTTTTTATGATGAAAAACAGAAAATGAAAACACTTATGTATTTTGATATTAATAATCTTTATGGATGGGCAATGGTTCAATATTTGACAGTCAGAAAATTCAAATGGGTAGAATATAATACGAATCCAAACTTTTACAACGCACCGCCAGATTCGGATATTGGATATATTGCTGAAGTAGATTTGGAGTATCCTGAGGAAATACACGATGAACATCGAGATTTTCCATTCTGCGCAGAGCATAGTGCGCCACATAACTCGAAACAAAAGAAACTTCTCACTACTTTGAAGAACAAGAAAAGATATGTTATTTACTATCGGACACTCAGACAAGTGTTGGAAAATGGGCTTCGACTGAAAAAAGTGCATAGAATTTTAAGTTTTGAGCAAAAGGCATGGCTCAAACCTTATGTGGAATTGAATACTCAAAAAATGCAGGCTAAGAACGAATTTGAAAAACTTTTTTATAAATTGTTAATCAATGCTGTCTATGGAAAGTGCATTGAGCGAGAGCGGTCTCGAGTTGATGTCCGATTGGTAAATAAATTCACTGGTAGATATGGAGCAGAAGCACGCATAGCTCTACCAAATTTTCACAGCTGTGCTATTTTTGATGAGAATTTGGTTGCCATTCAAATGAAGAGAACAGCAACATTAGTTTATGATTTTCATTATTCGTATATAAAAAAGCGAGTTGGAGACAAATGCAAACTTTTGTATACTGATACTGATAGTCTCATATACGAAGTTGAGGACGTTGACATGTACAAAATAATGAAAGAGGAAATAGATAAATTTGATACTTCCGATTATGAAGAAAATAATCCGTTCGAAATTCCTCGAGTTGATAAGAAAATTCCGAGTTTGATGAAAGACGAATGTAATGGTAAGATAATGACATAATTTATAGGATTACGAAGCAAAATGTATAGTATTTCAAACGATGGAGGAGAAGTTATAATGAAAGCCAAAGGCATAAAGTCTAGTGTTGTTAAAAAATCAATTACTTTTGAGGATTACCGAAGCTGTCTTCAGGATCTCACTATTATATACCGTGAACAGTGTAATATCTGTTCAAAATTGCATACTGTGCATACTGAAAAACAGAGAAAAATTGCTCCAAGTCCTCACGATGATAAGAGATTTTGATTGCCTGATAGTACAGATACTTTACCTTGGGGACATTATAAAATTGAAGAAATACAGATGGCGCAAGCTGCACTTGAAGAAGAGAGGGAATATGCAAGAAAAATAACTGAAAAAACAAAGAGCGGGAGGAAGAAATGAGGAGGGGAAATACACGAGTGGAGATGGATGCTACAGAGAATGAAAGAGAGAGGGAAATCGAGAGAAGGGATGAAGCAACCAATGAAAATAGTGCAGAGCGAGTGGGAATGTCACTTTATGAAGGCGAGCAAATTATCATTGAGTATGATGTGTTAGAGAAGTTCATGAATGACTGGCATCCATCAATGGAGGGGGTAAGTTCCCAGGAAGGAGAAAAAAAGGATATATTACGAGTAGCAATCGAAAGGGCAGACATCGAAGTGGGGAATGGGCTATATCAACCAACGGACCACAATGAGGAGCGCATTCAAGTAATGGAAGAGCTAGAGGACGATCAACCTTGCACAAAGAAATCTAAAATCAACTAACTTTTTAAGTAAGTTACAATCTATTTTTTACCAAAAAACATTATTTTTCTCCATCAAAATTTTTCTCTAACAGAAATTTTAATTTTTTTACTTTTTCTTGGCTTCAGAATGGATTTATCTGCACTAAACAAGATTGCTGGAAGCGACTTCCTGCCAAGGAAGAAAGTCACAGACTTAGAAAAAGACCAGCAGTACATGATGACTGCACTGAAACAAGTCAACACAAGATTTGGAACCAAGGTCGTAGCAGATTTCGACCAAAGCTTCCAAGTCTTCTTACCAGAGAAGATTTCATCTGCAATCCTAAAAGATGAAGAATTTTTTTACAATCTCTGTGATAATGCAAATAAACTGCGTTTGATTGCAATATACCTGCGAGGATCTTCTTTTAAATTCGATCGGGCTTAAAATAAATAAAATATACTTATCAAATTATTTTTCAAACTGTTTATTGTAAATTGTACATAATAAGAATACATGAATAAATGAAAATTATTAAACATTATATAATTGTTTTTATTTATCACCACCACATATGATTATTATATTTATATTGAATCATAGAAAGAAAATTTCAATAATAAAAATATTTTATACATAACATAAAATAATGAACATAATAAAATTAAATTTTTTCTTTTTCATTAATTACACTGAAATACGTTGTAAAATACATCTTAGCTTATTCAAATAATCTCATTTTTATCTATCCAACTATTATGCTTGCTATTTAGACCCAACCACTTAACATATACACGCTTACCACTTTTCTTTAAAACTTTTTCTACCAAATAAATTTCTGGATACATAGTTTTTTTAATTTCCGTTTCATAAAAGCCGCCAGAGACGGGTTCATCATAATAATCTTTGACATGGTAAGTTATAGGATTGGTTTCAACAACTTTTGTTATTGTGAAAATTTCAGTCGACCAATTTGGTGTATAACCTTTTTCAAAAACTTGTTTTATCTTACTTATTCGCACTTTATCTCCTACTTTGAATTTTGGTTTTTTCACAGGTCTTTTTTCAGTTGAGTAATTTTTCTTGATTTCTTTTTCATTTATTTCCGTAACGTTTTCAGGCTCGATTCCTATCGTCCGATGTTTTCTTGAATTGTATGCTGTCACTAACTCAGGCAGAATATCCAACCATTTATAACTTCCTTGTTTGCTGAATTCTAACCACATTACATTTTGTAAAGTTCTATTAAAGCGCTCACATATGCTTGCATGAAGATTGCTATGTGAAGAGTAGTGATTTATCTTGTACTTTTTCATAAGATTCTGAAAGTTTGAATTGTAGAATTCTTTTCTTTGGTCAGTTTGTAAATTCGATGGTATCCGTCCTTGTTTTAATATTGACTTCATGGCTAGAGTAACATTATTGCCACTTTTCGATTTGACTGGTACAGCCCATGCATACTTTGAAAATATATCTATAACAGTTAGTAAGTAGCGAAAACCTTTGTTTTCCTTAAAATAAGGTATCATTTCTACAAGGTCAGCTTGCCAAATCTTATCTAATCCGCGAATGTCATATTTTCTTCGCTTGTACCTGCGACGTGCTGGCTTGTGTAGCTCTTCAACTACTCTTTGACGTTCCATCTTAAACTTCAACTTTAGCAATATCCGACTGTCTATTCATTTCTTTAACTATATGTTCAATACTTAAAAAATTTCGTTGAGTCATATCATAGACATAAGTTAATTTTTCGTCTATTTCTGCTTTATATATTTCAACTTTGTTCTCATATTCTTCTATAGCTTTAGCAACTTTTATAATTTTAGAAGATAAGTAATCAACTTCTTTCTGTACGATATTATTTAGTGAATTCAAACTAATTGCATCATTTGGATGATCAGCCTCTCCAATATTGCAAAGCCGCTTATTTTCTAAATTAAAATTACCATCTGATGTAAAATTGAATCCAATACCTCGAGGACCAGGACTCACTTGCGAGCCCTCAAGTTTTCTTCCAAACACATCGAGACTCATGTTACTACTATTGATTTGAAAATTGTGTACGTCAATATATATGTCCGGCTTCACGTAGTTCCTCTATAATTGATTGGATATCATTGTTGTGATTATTATTTCCAGCAGATCGTTCGGCTATTAATAATTGTAGTCTCTCGACAAGCTCATTCGGATCATCCCAGTAGACTAGATCTATGGAACTATTCTCTTTTGCTATTTTATATTTAGGTATGAGACCTCCTCCGCTGGTAGACATTCTACTGCGATCACTGCGGAACATTGGTGCTATAATTTTTGAATATTTTCTACTCTTCGAAGAGCGTATATTCTCATTTTTGCTATATCTTTTTCTATGGGCATTTGTTGCTTCCAGGATAATGCGATAGTTCTTGCGATCTGTTGTACTTAAAAGATTATCATCTGGTTTTTTTTGAAAAGCAATTCCATTAGACTACTGCTTTTAGGAAAACTTAAATCTTTCGCTTTTATTATTTTATCATCAAATTGAATTTGTGAATCACCCATCATGTATACCCCACTGACTTTTCTCACTTCGTATATGCTATCGATTTTGCTACGGCTTCCATTTTGCATTGATTAAAGTTGTCGGTTCGTTTTTTTGCGGTCTGTGTATTGATTGTGATGATTTGGAATTGAATGTGAATTCATCATTGTGCTATTTATCGGAGAAACCATCGCTTGAGCTTATTATCAACGCCGAACTCGGTCATTATTCGTTTACAATATAAGTTCTCAAATCTCAATCTTTTGCCGATTTCCTGTTACTGTCTATAGCCGAAATGAGATTAGAACGTGACACACTTTCAGTTGTCGAATCGACAAGCTTTTCAAGTGGTGTAATAACTGGTTTTGAAGTATCAGCAATAACCTTTTTAAAATCATCTCTCTCCTTTTTTAATAAAGAATATTGTTTTTTAATATCCTCACGTGCTCGTAAGAGCTCGCTAAGAACATTTTTTTCTTTCTTAAAGTTAGGCATGCTGACAAGATGCTGTCTACAATTAAACTGCAAAGATTAAGATTTATACTTGCTTTTTAATGGCAAAACAGTCAAATCCTTTTCTATATCTACCATCATTCATTGCTCTATCTTTGTCGATAACAACAAATTCATACTTATCATTCTTCCAGCATTCAGTACAAAGATTTCGAAATTCATTTAAAGTTAAGTCAGTATTCACATGATCTTCATAGATATGTTTAAGATTAACATCACCTTGACGATAAATTACCATCAAATTAATATTGTCCCTGATGAGATGTTTCGGTATATGAGCATATGACTGACATAGATAAAAGCTATCTACACTTTTGTGTCTCCCCATACAGAAAAAAGCTCTGACGTTATCCTGCTTCTCACAAGCCACATCATCAAAAATCATAATTGAATTAGGTTGGGCTTCATTTATAGACACTACAGATGCATGTTCACTAAACGGTAGATATGATATAACATCAATTGGTTCTAAAATTTTTTGAAGAAATTGGTGTTTCGGTTGATTTGAAGATTTAGAATATACATACAAATTTTTAAATCTAAGACCATGAGGGTCTGTAATTAGAGCCAATAAACTATTAGTTTTTTCACAGTTCGATGGGCCACAGAACACTGCTCGTATATTATCTAGAAGTAACTCTCCGTGTCGCTTTTTTCTTTTCGTTTTCTTAAAATCAAAGTTGGCGACGGGAAGTTTGACGTTCTGCTCAGTAAAATCCATGTTTACGTAACAAAGTCAAATCTAAGATTGACCTTTTCAAAATATAAACGCTTGTTTTATATTTCAATCATCAGTTGTAAATCAGCACTCGAAGAGAGATGCTCGTACACAAATCACAGAAGCACCCTAAGGGTAAAGGGTTACTTAATGAAGTAATCAATAACTTACCTATTGAAATGCATATTCCTGGATATCAATATTGTGGTCCCGAAACAAAACTGAAAAAGCGTCTAAAAAGAGGTGATACAGGTATCAATCCACTTGATCAAGCATGCAAAGAACATTACATATCTTATTCTGATAAAAATGCTGATCGAAAAGTAGCTGACATGAAGCTGATAAAGCTTGGCAGCGTGTAGAGCTAAAAATGCAAGTTTTAGCAAAAAAGTAACTGCTTTTGTTGTTGCAAATGCTATGAAATTAAAAGGAAAGACAGGAATGGGTGTAAAATTGAGTAAATTAGTAACTGCAAGTAAAAAATCATTAAAACCAAGTAAACATTCTCGCAAAGTTATTCAGTCCGCTTTAAAAGATGCACGTGAAGCTCTTAAGATCGTTAGCGGTAAGAAAAAAATTATCATTCCACGTATTCTACCTGTTCCATCAAAAATAGGTGGCGCTCTGCCTTTTCTCATACTATTGTTCACAGCACTAAGTGCAACTAGTGCTCTGGCTGGAGGAGCTGCTGGAATAGCTAAAGCAGTAAATGAGGCTAAAGCTGCACAGAAAAATTATGAAGAAAGTAAGATACATAATAAAACTATGGAAGCTATTGCTCTAGGAAAAGTCTCTATTTTAAACTATATAAAACTGGAATGGGATTATTTATGAAACCTCATATCGGTCATGGTCAAGTTAAAAAAAAAACTTCGATTTAACTTTGCCAAATCGTGCACTGGCTGACTATGATCTTATAAAGTATGCTCGTATGATGCAAATCCCATATTTTCGAGGTGTTTTCATAAGAATTAACCTACCTTCTGATGGCCTATGGCATAACGAATCTGCTATAGTTAACTTAGATGATTTTCAAAACAAAGGCACTCACTGGGTATGTTATCGAAAACGAGGTTCTGAAGTGATTTATTTTGATAGTTTTGGTGAAAAATAAACCTTAGGCTTAAACCCCCTATAGATCTCATGTTATATTTTAACGTGAAATAAGTGAAATACAACTATAAAAGATATCAGAATTTTGACTCATTTATTTGTGGACATCTTTGTCTTCAATTCTTGTGTGAAAGACTATAAAATAAGAGTTTTCAGACAAGCAGGATCATTCTTTTACAAACAGTCATGAAAGATAGTTTCACTTTGAGTCTTTCAGGCGAATCTTCTGTCTTAGAAGCGCAATATTTTCCTTCAATAGAACTACTACAGCATAAGAATTTTGTTTTGGGTTTAGTTGAACTTTTAACATTCAACTCGATTCCCAATGTTGACGATTCGAATAATAAACTTTATATAAACGGAGAGAAGATTATTACTATTTCTACTGGCAGTTATGAAATTGATGCTATCAATTTTTGCAAAAAGATTTGAAATTTAAAGACATCGAGTTTTCCTTGAAAGCTAACAACAATACTCTTAGAAGTGAAATTTATTGCAGCCATCGGATAGATCTTAGACCTCAGGATTCAATAGACCGTCTTCTCGGTTTCACTTGTCACGTTCTTCATGAAAACATTCATCACAGCTCTGATTTGCCTGTGAAGATATTGAAAATAAACGCACTCAGAGTAGAGTGTAATATTACTACAGGTGCTTACATCAACGACAAAAAAGTTCACACGATCCATGAGTTTTTCCCAAAAGTTCCTCTAGAATATAAAATCATAGAAGTTCCATCGCATGTCATATATTTACCTTTCAATGTTAAGAGTATAGATCATCTTCAAATCCTAATCGTTGATCAAGACGGAAATTTAGTGAATTTCCGAGGAGAGGAAATTACTGTTAGACTTCACATAAAATCTGTATAATGGGAATCGTTTATAATTCAAGTGTGCATATAAGTTAGCCATCATGTCAACCCACCATCAGTCGTCCAAAGGTACTCAAACCGTTAATACGGATGAGCATCCAGTTTCTCAAAAGCATAGGTCTCAAAGTACGTGGAAAAAGATAAGTTGTATCATTCTCTGCTGCTTTCAGAAAAATGGACGAAATTCTAAGCATTTAATCAGGTGTCGCATTCGATGAGTCTATTGCTCTTTATGAGGTTCACGCACATCAACCATACTCCACAAATAACAGTGATGAAATCCGTATTTCTATTCAGCATCAAGATTTATGCCTCTTACCATCATGTAGTTACATCCATGTATGTGGAAAATTACAAAAACCAGATAGACAAGCACTAACTAAAACTAATTTCGTTAACAATGGCATCTGTCATCTGTTTGATAAAATTCGATATGAACTTAATGCTGTAGAGATAGATAAAAGTAAAAATGTTGGTCTGAGTAGTCTCATGAAGGGATGCACTTCATTTAATCCAAATCAGACTCTAACATTAGAAAATGCAGGCTGGCTTGGTGTTGAAGAAGGAAACAAAACAATTGTAGATGATCATGGAAATTTTCACGTTTCTATCCCTCTAAGTATGATTTTAGGCTTCGCAGAAGATTACAAGAAAATTGTTGTTAATATGAAGCATGAACTCATTCTCATAAGATCAAGAAATGACCTGAATGCTATAATATAGGAAGGTACTTTAGCCAACAATGTAACCACATATGAACCTTATCAAATAAAAATATTTAAGATAGAGTGGTTAATGCCATATGTTATTGCATTAGTTAAACAAAAAATCCAGCTGTTAAATTTCATTGGCAAAGATAATCCTATTTCTATGAGTTTTCGTTCATGGGAGTTATTTGAAATTTTTGTTCTGAATGAATTCAAACGTAAATGGCTGTTACGATTTAAGTTTCCTGCTTATAACATCAATCAATACTGCTATCTATCAAACCCATCTCTTAAGTGTGTTACCATATGCACAAACCATAATCCAATTTATAAAACTGTCTGTGCACTACACAATGTCAAACTCATGAAATTAATCTATCTCTCACAAAATCATTTGTAAGAGGAAAAAAAGGCAAAAAAAATAATAGGAAAAATAAAAAAAATTAAAGAAAAAAATAGTAGAAAACGCTATAGGCATTCTGGATCGCGTTCGGATTCTAGATCACTGAGGTGATCTACAATGCGTACGGATTCTGGATCACTTTGAGGAGAGAGGGGGTGATCCAGAATGTAGGTGATCTGGTATGTCTATAGCTTATCTACTCATAAGTACGTTCTTTTTTAAAACATTTTAGTAGCTACTTTTTTGGAACATTTTAGTAAGTACTTTTATCAAAAGGAAAACTCGATGTCTTTTAAAGACGTCATTATTTTCAATGGGGTCGCAATTTTCACGTAATTTTACTCCACGCGCCTGCTACATGCTCCTACCACAATTCTGATGCATTTCTGCCATACGTACGCGTGCAATATTGTTATCCCCTATTTGCAATTTCAATTTGCAATTCTGATGCAATTACATTGCACACATCTGCTTGATGTACATGCATCAATTATTCTGCAATTTCGCTGCGCGTGCAAGTGCGATATTTTCATTTTAAAAAATAGCACTCTTTCACTATAATTTTGGTGTAAGTATGCTGCACGCGTCTGTTGTTATCATCTGCCAGCAAAAACATAATAAAAGTTGGAAGCAGATACCACGTATAGATAGCCTCCTTGACTCAAATGTACTTTACTAATTATCCTCTTTGTAATCACCAAGGCGTTCTATTTAAAACAAAATAGACTTGAAGAACTCTGGTATGCGCCGAAAGGTTGCTGATACAAGAATGACTAAGGAAAACTTTGCACGTGTGCTTCCGAAGCCGGCTCAGTCAAGAATATCAAAAAAACTCTGCACGTGTGCCTCCAACGCTGACTCAGTCAAGAATGATGTCTTTCCTTGTTTTTTTATGGAAGTAGAGTAAGATAGAATGATGTTTGATACATGTAAACTGAGTGCCGAGTGCCAAGTGTGGACTATAAATTCGAGCCTAAGTTAGGGACCCTTTAGAAAGGGACTGGAAAACTCGTTCTGCGTTTTCTATTGGCTGTTACAAACAAGGGATCTAAACTGGAAACTACATAAGAAAGTAATATGTTGGAAAGAGACAGTAAATATTCCCCACGAAGACGACCCGTGATGTTTTTTATAAGCACTTTATTCATTCCTTTCCGGTTTAGATCAGTATGGCGGCAACATTTTCTTGTCCCTTCCTAGAGAGTCCCTAGTGTAAGTGCGCTTGTAGCGCCATACTCACACATACATTATGTGTGTGTCCCCACAACATCATTAAATGACGTAAAAAAAATACGCGTTTTGATACGTCTTTTTTTGAAGAGTTCGCTACTTTTGTTTCTCCAAATGCGTCATTTTTTCAAGTATTTGCGACGGTGTGCAGAACCATCTTAAGAGCATGACGAAGCTGTCCGCCTTCTAATAATATTTCCAATCCTAACTTATGAATAAACGATGCGTTTAATCGAGTTTCTTTGCTACGAAGAAAAAATTTGTAAGATTAAACTCTAGTGCGGACAACTCAAGAAATTCACCAAAATATTATACATATAAAGTTATAATAAAAACTTTCAATGTGCCGTATTTTAAGGTTAGGTTTGTCGAGTTCGATATCTAATTTCCAATCTAAGCTCATAAAAAAATAGCAAGTCCAAATGATTTTTTATTTTAACAAAAATTATTGTATTAATATAGCTTTAGTGCGGACAAGTCATTATATTTGTTTAATTTAAGAATTTAAAAAGATATTGATAAAATAAAAAAAGCAAAACTCGATTGCTGTAGCTCCGACATGCCGTTAAAGTACAGATGACGTATTTTTCCAAAAAATAAAAGTCATTTATTATGAAATTAAACGAAATTCTGAATTATATCTTTACGAATAAATAATTCGAAAAGACACTTATTTCCCATTCAAAGGGAAAATCAAAAACGAGATACCACTCGCAGTTTTCACTCTTTGAGGATCGAAGAGCTTCTACGATTCAACTGAGTGTTCTGGCTTTATATGTCCACGACTTCGAAATCTGTCTAAAGGATCACAAAACTTAGAAAAACGCCACCTAGTGACTTGCAGTCAAATTGATGATCGATTACGTCGATTCGATTTTAAGTCACTAGGTGGCGTTTTTCTAAGTTTTGTGATCCCTTATACAGATTTCGAAGTCGTGGACATATAAGGCCAGAACACTCAATTAAATCGTAGAAGCTCTTCGATCTTCAAAGAGTTAAAACTACGAGATGTATCTCGTTTTTTATTTTTTCATTGAAACGGAAATAAGTATCTTTTCGAATTATTTATTCGTAAGGATATAATTTAAAATTTCGTTTAATTACGTAAACAATGACTTGTTTTTTGGAAAAAACGTCATTTTTAAAAAAATACATCATCTATGCTTTGAGATGGTTCTGCACACCGTCACAAATACGTAAAAAAATGACGCATTTAGAGGAACAAAAGTAGCGAACTCTTCCAAAAAAGACGTATGAAAACACGTATTTTTCTTACGTCATTTAATGATGTAGTTAAAATACATAAACACCTTATTATTTTCAGTAGGGATACGTGAAAAATGACGTACTTTTTTGAAAAATGCAAAAATGCATAGTGGAAATGTATTCGGAAGATTTCTGTAACCTATTAAATCGTTAAATGCGTAGACTTTAAACGAAGGATTTCGAGCTGATTCATTTTAGTGTCGAGGAAAGGCGCAAAAAAAATTTAAAAAGTAATGATAATCTTCTTATCTCTACTGTCGTGGAAATGTATTTAAAGGTGACGTATAACCTTAAAAATTATTATTTTTATAAATTGTAAAGTTTATAAAATCGGTTTATTTCATTTTTCTGTCGTGGAAATGCGTACAGAAAAGATAGTTAGTATTGCTAATCTCCTTACCTGTACTATGGCTCAAATAAAGAAAATGATTGAATTTCTAATCTTACTGTTGTGAGAGTCCCTAAGCAAATAGTGGTAACTAATTACAATTTAATTTTTACTGTCATAATAGAAAATTTTAAAGTTTTGTACAGGCCAAAAGATTTTGAATAGAGGATGCCTTTTTTCTTTATCGCACTATTTTCGGAACCGCGTACAAAATATTATGTCGATAAAGATATCCTATTCTTTCTACAATCATAAAAATGGTTAGAAAAGTTTTGTATAAGTATAAAAATAATCATAATTCAACATTTTCAATATAGGTTATCTGGTTTATACAGAAAATTTAAAAGGTTACTCTTCTTGTCTCTACTGCCGTGGAAATGTGTTTGGAAGATTTCTGTAACTTACTAAATTGTTAAATATGTAAATTTTTAACAAAGGATTTCTAGCTGATTTATTTTAGTGTCATGGGAGTGTATACAGAAAATGAAATCGGTAATGATAATCTTTCTATCTCAACTGTCGAGGAAATGTATTTAAAGGGTTTGTATAAGCTTAAAATTATTCAATTTTAAAATCTTAAATAAAGAATTTTGGCCTCTAGGGTTTCTAATTAATTTACCAGATTAACATAAAGATGCGTGCAAAAAATCTTGTTCATAATCATCCTTTTTTTATCTCCACTGTAGTGTAAATGTATTTGGAAGATTTTTGTAACCTACCAAATTGTTAAATACGTAAACTTTCAACAAAGGATTTCCAGCTAATTTATTTTAGTGTCGTGTAAGTGTGCACAAAATATTTAAAAAGTGACAATACTCTTCTTATCTCTACCGCCGAGAAAAAGATTTATGTAACCTACCAAATTGTTAAATACGTGAACTTTCAACAAAGAATTTCAAGCTAATTTATTTGAGTGTCGTGGAAATGTGCACAGAAAATTTAGAAAGTAACGATAATCTTCTTAACTTTCCTGACGTGGAAATGTACTTGGAAGATTTCTGTGACCTACTTAACTGTTAAATATGTAAATTTTTAACGAAGGATTTCTAGCTGATTTGTTTTAGTGTCGTGAGTGCATACAGAAAATGAAATCGCTAATGATACTCTTTTTATCTCAACTGTCGTGGAAATGCATTTGAAAGATTTGTATAAGCTCAAAATTGTTCAATTCAAAAATCTTAAATAAAGAATTTTGGCCTCATAGGGTATCTAATTAATTCAAAAGCCTAACATGAAGATGCGTGCCAAAAATCTCGTTCGAAATCATTCATCTTTTATCCTAACTGTAGTGGATATGTATTTAGAAGATTTATGTAACCTACCAAATTGTCAAATACGTAAACTTTCAAAAAAAGAATTTTAAGCTAATTCATTTTAACGTCGTACAAGTTTGCACAGAAAATTTGAAAAGTAACGATACTCTTCTCATCTCTACTATCGTGGAAATATATTTAAATGATATCTGTAATCTACTGAATTGTCGAATATGTAAATTTTTAACGAAGGATTTCTAGCTAATTTATTTTTGTGTCGTGGGAGTGCGTACAGAAAATTTAAAAGGTAATGACACTCTTCTTATCTCTACTGTCGTGGAAATATATTTGGAAGATTTCTGTAACCTACTAAATTGTTAAATATGTAAATTTTTAACGAAGGATTTCTAGCTGATTTATTTTAGTGTCATGGAAGTGCATACAGAAAATGAAATTGGCAATGATAATCTTTTTGTATTAACTGTCGTGGAAATCTATTTAAAGGGTTTGTATAAGCTCAAAATTATTCAATTTAAAAATCTCAAATACAAAATTCTGGGCTCATAGGGTATCTAATTAATTCACCAGACTAACATAAAAATACGTGCAAAAAATCTTGTTCGAAATCATTCCTCTTTTATCCTCACTGTAGTGGCAATGTATTTGGAAGATTTTTGTAACCTACTAAATTCTTAAATACGTAAGCTCTTAACAATGAATTTCGAGCTAATCCATTTTAGTGTCGTGTTAGTGCGCACAGAAAAATTAAAATGTAACAATACTCTTCTTATCTCTACTGACGTGGAAATGTATTTGGAAGATTTGTGTAACCTACTAAACTGTTAAATATGTAAATTTTTAACAAAGGATTTCTAGCTGATTTATTTTAGTGTCGTGGGAGTGCATACAGAAAATGAAATCGGTAATGATAATCTTTTAATCTCAACTGTCGTGGAAATGTATTTGAAGTGTTAGTATAAGCTTAAAAATTATTTAATTCAAAAATCTTAAATAAAAAATTTGGGGCTTATAGGGTTTCTGGCTAATTCACAAGACTAACATGAAGATGCATGAAAAAATCTTGTTCCAAATCATTCTCGTTTATCCCCCATTGTAGTGGAAATGTATTTGGAAGATTTTTGTAACCTACCAAATTGTTAAATACGTAAACTTCCAACAAAGAATTTCAAGCTAGTAGATAAGCTATGTTGCTTCTGGCCCACTGCATTTCTGGCCCACTGCATTTCTGGCCCATTGCATTTCTAACCCACTGCATTTCTAACCCACCTACATTTCTAACCCAGTGACTTTCTCGCCCAGTGGGTTAGAGAGTCAAGTGGGTTAGAAATGTATGTGGGTTAGAAATGTAGATGGGTTAGAAGTGTAGGTGGGTTAGAAATGTAGGCGGGTTAGAAATGCTGTGGACCAGGAGCAACATAGCCAGTCCCGAGAAGGCGAGCTGCCGGCAGCCGGCTGCGGGATGTTGACTGCAGTATTGACGCAGGGGAGACTATAACTCAAGCAAGCTACGAACGACATAGGATTTTTAGGGGGATCCCCGAAGTCAATCGCATGCTTTAAACGCAATCTCTTATACTACTACATATTCAAGCATTTAAAGCTTTTTATATTTTATATCTTTAGATGGTGTTTGTAATTTTTATTTTTCATAATACTCTTTCCATGTGGTTTTCTCATCTTTCACCTTTTTATCAGGAGGAAGAAGAGGAGTGTACTCTGAAGAATTTTTAGTGTTGTAACTCGGTGTCTGTCCCATCATGAAATGAATGTGAACTATGATGTGTATGCTTTTTATAGGAAGTGGTGAGAGCCCCAACCATCGCCCTCCACCTGTGAGATACATCCATTAATCATTATCTCTCCTTTTACTTCCTATGGTAGCATAAATAAACTTATTTATTTTTAGTAAAGTATTTTTTCATAAGTCTGACATTGTGCAGAGCACAACGAGCTTTGTACGTATCATTGTGATTTGGACAAACAGTCACTAGCTTTATTTTATCAGTTGGTGGAAAACCCATTTCTGTGACGTCGCATACTTTAAACTTGAAGCGTTCTAGCCATTTTTTTCTTATACTACCCACGACAAAAATTTCGGTCGCATCACGTAAGGCTTCTCTAAGAATATTGCCTACGTCAGTATAGGGAATGGTACCAGAGTTCCATGACAAACCATGGTAGTAATACTTTAATCACGTATTTTGTTCTTTGTACTCATCCGAAAGTCTACGCCAGGAATATGGCTTGTTGAAAAGGAGTACCAGAGGCTCGGTATCATCATTGAGCGGCATTATAGCCAACTCTTTAAGAATATAGTCATCACCAGACTGTTTGAAACCTTGCATATCCACCAAGTATTCCATGCTGATTAATAACTTTTTCACAGTACTAATTCACAATCTTTATTTAGACGAGTGTCTTCCCAGTCCATAACCCAATCACTGAAATCACTGAAATACAACTTCTGTACTGATTTAACGTTGTTAACAGCACACGTATTTTTATACATACAATCATGATGTGAACAAGAGTCTGTTTTAGTTAGCCGTTGATCAAAATTTGGAATACCCAGTTCACTAATATCCACAACTTTAAAATCAAATTTCTCCAACCAC
Source organism: Anastatus disparis (assembly GCA_017163975.1). Taxonomy (NCBI): domain Eukaryota; kingdom Metazoa; phylum Arthropoda; class Insecta; order Hymenoptera; family Eupelmidae; genus Anastatus; species Anastatus disparis. The sequence continues at coordinate 1,122,438 of JAFFSR010000036.1, read as the reverse complement.
TCTTTTTTTACTTGACCAATCACAAAAACTTGTGTAGCGTTCTGCAGAGTTTGTCGAAGAATTTTTTCTATCTCAGTATACTCATGATCTCCAGAATTCCAAGCTAGTCCATGATAGCAAAGCTCGAGCCAGAGATTTTCACGCTTGTATTTCGTAGTTAACTTTTTCCATGGAAAAGGTGGTTTGAAAAGATGTACTGTAGGTTCAGCCGATTCAACGAGAGGAACAGCAGCCAACTCTTTTAAAACAAATTCTTTACCTGGCTTTTTAAAACCTTGTAAGTCCACTGCGTATTCCATCTTGTTAAAGAATGAGATCCCAGCTCGCGCTCGCTTTCTTATATCCTACTATCCCCACTCCTTTGCAGACTATCCCCACTCCTTTGCAGACTATCCCCACTCCTTTGTAGACGATCCCCTCTCCTTTGTAGACTATCCCCACTCCTTTAGACTAATTTTCTAACATCACCACTTATGGCGTTGTATTCTATAATTCTATCATGTAAGATTAGACAGTAAGCTGAAGTTCCAACTGGAAAGTTTTGTTTGGTCTCGAATTCAAGACAAACATCAACTGGAGCACTCTTTAGAGAATCATTTTGTTTTAAATAATCGATGACTATCAGTGGCATGTGATTGATATAATCTGATTTTTTCAGCATTGGCTCGGACTCCTTCCCATAGTATGCATTTTGGAAATTAGCGTACATATCGTATAATATTGCATACTGATTATTGGCAATATCAAGATTCATATTTCCGTAAGGATAGTATTGAGAATTGAGAAATAGTTTTACATTGCTCAAATTGCAATGATCAAACTGACTAGCATTAGCAGTTTTTTGTCCTTTTCGATTTGTCTGGAAACCAAGAATGATAAAACGAGGCTTCTCCAGCTGATTAGATGTTTTGACTGTCCATACATGTCTCGTTGATGCCGGTAATAATGGATATTCGTATAATTCCCAGGAACGAAAACTCATTGAGATAGGTTTATTTTTCTCGATTTGTCGAAGCATGCGAATTTTACATTCATTGGATAACTGTATGTGAGGCATAAGCCACTCGATCCTTAAAAGATCAATTTTGAAATCTTCGTAAGCATTAATAGCATCCGGTGTTTGTATTACTGTGTTAATATCGTTCCTGGATCTCGTGAGGATAAGTTCATGTTTAACATTGACTATGATTTTGCGATAATCTTCGGCACAGCCTAAAATCATACTGAAAGGTATGAAAATATCAAAATAGCCATTGTTATTGATGATCTTCCGAGTTTCCGTTATATCAATCCAACCAGCATTTTCTATAATCAAACTCTGACTGGGATTGAGTGATACCCAACCCTTCTTAACGGTAGTCAATCCTACATTCTTACAGTGATCGATCTCTATAGCATTAATTTCATAGCGAACTTCCTCGAATAGATGACAGATGCCGTTATTAACTAAGTTAGTTCTTACTAAAGCAGTGTCATCTTGTTGAGTTAATTTTCCCACTATGTGCAGAGAACTCCGCGAAGGCAAAAGATTTGAATCTTGATGTTGAATTGATATGCGAATTTCATCGCTATTATTGAAATTTGACGATGTGTAAGGCTGGTACGCGTGCACCTCACAGTGAGCTATTGACTCATCCAATCTTACTCCTGTCCTTATGTTTAGAATTTCCTCCATTTCTTTGAAAACAGAAAAAAATTAAGCACGTGATTCTCCACCAGGAGCTCTTATTTTTAAGCCTTGGCTTTTCAAAAACTGAATGTTTTGCCGTGTTAATACTTTGACTTGTCGATGACGACTGATGTTCGAATGCCATCTTGATTTACTTATATACCCTTTGTTATTTTTATGGTCATAAACCACGCCTATTTTTTATACTGATTTAATATGTAATCTAACTGTAATAGTTTCTACACGAAAGTTTATTAGATTCCCATCTTGATCGGCTATGCGCACTTGTAAATGATCTATGCTCTTGACGATGACTGGGAGGTAAATGACCTGTGATGGAACTTCAATGATCTTATATCCTGGTGGGACTGCAGGAAAGAATTCATGTAACGTGTGCACTTGTCGACCGTTTATATAGGTACCAGAGACGATATTGCATTCGACTCGAAGAGCGTTGACCTTCAGGATAGCTACAGGTAAGTCTGAATGATTCGTGACGTCAGCAGGAAGTACACGTTTTGCAAAGCCTAATAAAGGTCCTATTGAACGTTCTGGTCGAAAATCAATCAGATGATTACACTTTATTTCACTACGAAGTGTATTATTGTTTGGTTGAATACTGATTGATATACTTTTTGTCGTCAATGTTTCACTGAGATAGTTTTCTATATCTTCGATCTCATAACTACCAGTCGGTAAAACAATTTCTTCCTGTCCAACGTGGAATAGATTACTAGCCTTGTCGATATTAGGTATAGAATTGAATGTTATGAAAGCAACTAATCCGAGAACGTAATTCTTGTCAGGTGAGAGTTCAATCGGTGGAAAATACTGTTCTTCCAGTACAGATGATGTGCCTGAAAGACTCAAAGTCAATGAATCTGCCATGATTGTTGAAGCTATAATGAACAAATACTTATCACTCTTTTCTTTATATATCAAGAGTGTTGCTCAAAAATCTTAGACAAAGATGACCGCAGTTAAAAGTATCAAAGTCTTGATATCTCTCAGGATTATACTTGATGTTGTCCACTCCCAAATAAGTCATCAAATCCAAAGGAGGTTGAAGATCACCGAAGCTATCGAAATACACAACATCGTTTCCTCGTTTGCGATATGCTACCCAGTGCGTTCCAGGTCCATCCGCATCATCGAGATTAACAATAGCTGATTCTCTATAGCGTGGTCCGCTAATAGGCATAGCATTCCTCATGAATACTCCTCGAAAATTTGAGATTTTTAGGATTTTTGCATACTTGATGAGATCAGCATCGGTGAGTGCTCTTTGAGGTAATTTTACTTTGAGGATCTTTTTTTTTTTCAAAGAATTTTTTGGTTTCATACGAAGACCAAGACCAGTCTTATATGGTTTCAAATAAAGACCTTTACCAAGAGCTATTTCTTCCATCTTTATATTATGTCTCTTATTTTCTTCTAATTGTTGTTTAGCAGCTTTGGAATCGTTTACTGCTTTAGCGATTCCAGCGGCACCTCCAGCTATACCACCGACAGCACTTAAACCTGCAAAGATTGGTATGAGGAATGGTAAGAAACCTCCTACTTTCTTTGGAACTGGTAAAGTACGTGGAATTTTTACATTCTTTTTACCGCCTGCTTTTTTAACAGCATTATGTGCACCTTTTAGAGCCGACAAAATGGCTTTTCGAGCACATTTTGTAGGAACAATTGATTTTGATGCAGCCTTTACTATTGTATTAAAAGTAGTAGTAGAAGGCTTCCTCCTCCTCCTCTTACCCTTCTTCTTCATACCCATTCCGAATTTAGACTTTACTTTCATAATGTTTTTAATTGCAAATGCAGCTGCTTTTTCTCCAAAGCTAGCGTCTTTTGATGAAATTCTTTGATTAGCTTTTTCAGCTAAAATTCTATCAGAAGCGTTTCTGGCTTCTACGTTTTCACGATTCTGTGAATAAGCAATGTCGTGCTCTTTACAAGCTCTATCGAGAGGATTGATTCCTGGATCACCTCTAGCTAAACGTTTAGCTAATCTTGTACCGGGTCCACAGTATTGGTAGCCGGGTATATGAAGTTCGATTGGAAGACTATTAAGAAGCTTGTTGACAAAACCACGACCGCGTCGTCGTTGTCTATATACGATCATCACACTTCGAAGACTAAATGAAGACTGAGGCATTGGGTATAAAAGCCCTGTATTTATAGCTGGCCAAGCATTCGTACGTCAGACGTGCTGTCATAATGAATTTCAAAGAACAATCCGTTAAGCTGCCGATAGGAAATTTCGACACTATCGTGGAGCATGAAAAGAAATTAAAGAGGCATGGGGACTTATTTCCAAACAGCATTCGAGCCATATTTTGTGGTCCATCGAATTGTGGTAAAACCAATAGTCTTTTAGCACTAATAACACACCCCAACGGTCTCAGGTTTGAAAACGTTTATGTGTACTCCAAGTCTTTGAGTCAACCAAAGTACAAGTTTTTGAAAGACCTTCTAGAGCCTTTAGAAGATGTACAATACTTTCCCTTTAGTGAACATGAATCTGTTGTAGCCCCTGATAATGCGCTTCCGAATTCAGTTATGATTTTCGGTGATGTAGCCTGCGAAAAACACAATAACATCAGAGCTTACTTCTGTATGGGCAGGCACAAAGATGTTGATTGTTTCTATCTCTGTCAATCGTATGCTCGAATTCCAAAACATCTAGTCAGAGACAATGTCAATTTGTTGGTGATTTTTCGTCAAGATGACGTCAATTTGAGATACTTATACGATGATCACGTCAATTCAGACATGACTTACGCCCAATTCAAAGAATTGTGCTTCAAGTGCTGGACTGATGATAAATATGGATTTTTGATGATCGACAAAGATAGTTCAATCAATTTTGGTAGATATAGAAAAGGCTTTGATTGTTTCGCTATAAATATAGCGCGCACATAGTCCTAAGAAAACAATTCATCATTGTACGCTGAAGCGTCAACATGGCTGACATTCGACGAAAGAAAGATGTTCTACATCACCTTGTGCAAGCACGCAATGCAGTTAAACGAAAATATAACTTGCTGAAGTTTGGAAAAGAGAATATTGAAAGAGCATTTGGCGAGACATTCAAACCTATCGTTGATCCTCTTCAGAAACTCGTTGCTACTACTGAGAAAAATAATGATTTTATACGTGACATAGCAAAAAATAAAAATAAAGTCATAAAAAACAATGATACTTATTCCTCCTTCTTGCAGCCTTCTTCTCCTTCCTCTTCATCAATTGATGATGATGCTATAGATACGTCATTAAACGATACTATTCGACAAGTTGATATGGAATTTGAATCAGCTACAAGTGAGCAGGAATTAGAAAAAAAAGAAGATGATTTATTGCTTAATAATAAATACATTCATATGCTCAATGAGGATCAATCAAAACAATTAGATAAAGTTTGTGGAGTACGCAAGGAAGATAATAATTACTTAATTGGTGACTTACCTCTATTTTTCGAAGATAAAAACATTCGTATAAAAGATCAAAAATATCCAAAAACTAAAGGATTGTTAGAATTGTTAATTACGAAAAATCCCGATAGAGGTCAGATAAACACCAATGATATGCAAAATTACAAGAAGATTCTTGAAACTACTAATGCTCACAAACGACGCTACAAAAGTGATGAGTCTATTCGTACGCACAAAAGTAAGAAATTTGACAGTATCATTAGTCCTTTGTTTTCATTGAAAAAAAGAGGAGGATCATTACCTCGATATAAAATTGCAAGAAGAGATACGAGAATGGATTACATATATTGGGATGATCCAAACGAACTCGTTGATAGACTTCGATTACTCATTGCTGAAAGAGAAGCTGGAAACCCTAGCCATACAAATGAGATACATTCAATTATAGAAGAGTTACGTGAAGGAGGTTATATATATTGAGGTGTAGACACCTATACCATGCATTATCAAAATGAGCGTTGATGTATTCGGACGTAATCTCAAACGAAATGAGGGTAGTCGAGGACCTCCGGGTATTGGCTATAAACTCACAAAAGATGGACAGTACGATATGGAAAATAAGAGGCTTTGTAATCTCGCCTAATCAACTCAATGAAGCTGTAAATTTAGATACTTTACAGCGTATCGTACGTTTGGAAGTTCAAAAATTATTAGATTCAATATCTAGTTTGAGAAGTGATCTCAATAACCTAGATAAAATTGTAGAGGTGCATAGAGACGAGCTAGATAAGAAATTCATACAAAGCCAGTTGGAGCTTGAGACTATAAAAGGAGGCATTATCTCTGTTAGTGCAAAACAGTCAATCGATAACCATCGATGGAACAACTTGTAGAAGAGCTTCACAAGCCAGCACGTCGTAATTATCCTCGCCGAAAGTTTGATGTGCGAGGTTTGAATGAGACATGGCAAGCTGATCTGGTAGAGATGCAACCTTATTCTCGAGAAAACAAAGGCTACAAATACATGCTTACTGTTATAGATATTTTTTCCAAATACGCGTAGGCAGTCCCAGTTAAAAATAAAACTGGCGTAGAAGTCTCTGCAGCAATCAAATCTATATTATCAAAAGGCAGAGTGCCTAAGAATCTTCACACCGACAGAGGCAAGGAATTCTATAATTCAGATTTTCAAAGACTGATGCGCAAGTACAAGATTAATCTATACTCAACATATAGCAGTTTGAAGGCATCGATCTGCGAACGTTTCAATCGCATTTTGAAAAATCTTATGTGGAAAAAGTTTAGCTTACGTGATAATTACAAATGGTTGGATATCTTACCTGAATTAATAGCAGCTTATAATGAACGTAAGCATCGTGCCATCGGAATGAAGCCTAAAGATGTAACAGCTGCTAATGAAGCCCAAGTTTTGTTGAAATTTGCTCATAAACGCAGAACCAAGAAGAAGACAAAGTTTAAGGTTGGTGACAAAGTCCGAGTTAGCAATGCGAAGCAAATCTTCGAGAAAGGATATACTCCAAACTGGTCGACGGAGATATTCACAGTTGTACGGGTAGCAGCCACTGATCCAACGACGTATCATTTGAAAGATTATCAAGATCAACCCATCTCTGGTGGTTTCTATGCAGAGGAACTGCAGAAGGTCAAGTATCCAGACGTTTACCTCGTAGAAAAAGTTGTCAAAAGACGTGGAAATCAAGTATTTGTCAAATGGCTAGGTTTTGACAGTTCTCATAATAGTTGGATTAATAAAACAGATATTTAATGAAATTTTGTATTAACTATAAAAAAAAAGTTTAAAAAGAAAATTGTATTTTTTTCAAGTATGATAAAGAATGTTATTTTTTTGTAAAGGATTATCAAATAAATGTGAACACACAAATTGAGTGACAAATCAAAGAGTATTTATTTTGAAAAAAAAACTGAATTTACATGCTTTGTTGACTAGAATATACTCGATTTTAGCTAGTCGGCTAAAGTTTTCTATATTTATCATAACATATATATATATATATATATATATATATATATACTAATACTATTAAATTTTAACACACTTATTTACACTAATCACTTAAACACTAGAAAACTCAATCTTGTAATCACCTTTGTAGGTTATAAATAGTTTAAGCTTATTTGCTGCTGCAGACATCTTATTAAATAAATCCTCATTCTTCACTAAAGCATCAGATACTCTCTTAGGCAAGAATATATCAAATTTATTCTCGATGACAGCTACAGTTTTACAACCATATCTGGTAGTCACCTTTTTGAGTGCGAACACCATGTAATTATGACCTTCATCGAGCTCAGTCAACTTTTTAGTTGGAAGAAAGCCTCCTTGAGCGATATTATTAATCTCGTTAAGATCCATCTGTAACAAAAAAGATTTTAAAAAATTATTAATATTTAGAATTTATCTTATGTGCTAAAGAAAATTAAAGAAAAAAAAAAATATTTTACTAACCTCGATTTAGTTTTTTTCAAAAGTTTCTACTCCTTTTAGTTGCTGGTTCTGGAAGCTCAGGTCTCTGATGCAGGCTTTTTTCAACTTCTTTGATGATAGGAGATGTTCTCGATGGCTCTTCAGTTGACTGAATGAGTTCTGGCGTGCGAGACCTCTGCTCATATAGATCTCTCCCCACTTCTACTCCATCTCCCTTCTCTTGCGGGTTTTGCGGCGGCTCGATTGCAGCGGTAACTCCCCACTCTTCCTCCATCTCTTCAATGGCGTCAAGCCCCTCCAGATAGTGACCCCAGGGCAGTGTGTCCGTTAAGCCAATAATCATACACCGTTTGTCATCGTAAGCACTTAGAGCGATCTTTGTAGACTTCTCGGTGTACAGAACATGATGATCAGATTTGATGTTTCGCTGCTCTCGTTCCAAAATTTCATTTTCGCGTAAGCATTTGATATAATCATCGAAGGTGATGGTCGCCTTCACTACAGAGCTCTTGACACCTTTAGCTTTTTTGATAGGCTTTTTATTTTCAACTCTCATGCAGTACATTTTGCTTCTCAATCCAATAAACTCCAACATGATTTCACCATTACATTCATCTTTCATCAAGCCAATGATTTTCTTATTGACTCATGGCATGTTGAATTGATTATTCTCGGGATAGTCAGATGTATCAAACTCGTGAATATCTTCCTTCATGATGTCATATATGTTGACATTGGTTATCTCATACACCAGGCTGTCAGTATCAGTGTATAATATTTTGCACTTATTTCCAATACGATTTCGCATATAATCATAATGAAACCTATACACTTGCGTTTTAGACAAGTCCAAAACGCAAAGTCCTACGTATATAGGTTTTCGAATACAAATTTTCGTCTTCATAAGTTGTATTGCTACGAGATTTTCATTGAAGATAGTGCAACTATAAAAATTTGGTTTAGAGATAAGTGCCTCAGCACCATAGCGACCGTCCCATTTACAGATCAATTTAATATCTACATGTTTCCGCTCGTTTTCCATCGTTTTGCCATAAACAGCATTGTTGAACAGTTTGAATAACATCTTCTCGAACTCATTTTTAGCGTTCTTGCGCTTTTCACTGTTCAAATCGATATATGGTTTTAACCATGCTTTCTGATCGAATCGCAAGGCTCGATGAATTTTTTTGAGTCGTAGTCCATGTTTAAGCGCTTGTTGGAGTGCTATGTAATGTATAACATAACGCTTTTTGTCATAGAGCGTGGTCATTAGTTTCTTCTGTTTGGATTCTGGTGGTGTCATGTGTTCAGCACAGAAAGGAAGATCTTTGTGAGCATCATGAAGCGTAACTGAATACTCCAAATCAACTTCGAGGATATAACCGATCGAGTTATCTTCAGGAACATCGAAAAAGTTTGGTTGATCAACGTCGAGCACCCACTTGAAACCACCGTAAGGTAGAGATTTGGTCATAGCCCAACCGTATAGATTATTGACATCAAAATACATGAGATATTTCTCGTCTTCATCAGCGTTGTAACCTTCTTTCATGTATGGATTATTGGCTTTCGCATAGCGATTTGAGCATTGGCTGATACCTCCACGTTTTCCACGCTCGATGAACATGAGCATGTCGATGTCAGTCAAAAGTTCCAGTTCAACCTATTAAATTATTGATTAATTAATATATATAATCTTGATTGTTAGTTATAATAAATTTATTACCTGAGTGAACTTAAGCATGGCATCCCATGACAGGCCTGGAGTAGTATAATAGTGAGCTGGATCCAAATCATAAGCCTCGAGACAATTGCTTCGAAAGTTTTCAAAAACTTCAGCTAACAGCAATACATCTGTTTTAAGGTATAAATCCGAGTATTGACCAAGAGTTTGGATCTGAAAAGCTTGCCAAACATTCTTTGCATGTTGGTAGTCCTCAAGAGTGATATCGTCTTCGTACAAGCTGCTGAAGAAATCTGCTCTCGACGGTAGGTCAGTCTCATCAAGCTTATCTAAGGATGACACATAGTCATAAGGAAAAACACCTTTTCTTTTCAGTAAAGTGATTTGCTCTGAAGAGAATCCATCATCCTGATGAAATATTCGATCAACAGTGTCGAGCCTCTCCAAGTATGATGCGAGTTTTTCTAGAGACGATAGCATAAACTTGAATGAATCAATGAATCGTAAATTCATATCTGTACCCTCTACGAATTTGGTAAAAGAGATGTACTTTTCTTTCGTTTGAGGCAAAAGAAGCACTCGTCCTGGAAAACTGATCGCTAACTCCATGATAAACAAATGCGCATCATAACCACTCAAGTTGTGGAAAATTACTGGTATAGTTCGCGAGTCTATGTAATTTAGATTACATGAGTTATGTGCAGGACCTCTGTATCTGAAAATAAATTTTTTTTTTTTATAATTTATCAAATATATTTTATATAATATTGTGAAAAAGTCAAGTACTTACTCTCCAGTGAAATGACAATGATCTCGAACCTTATGATCATCTGGTCTAAAAATTTTTGAGCAAATATAGCATGAACGAGCTCTAGCAAAATCTGCTTTTTCTTGATCTGTCAATTCCTTCATAGGTTGAGGGTTCTGATACATCTCGTTCAATTCCAAAGCTAAAGAATAAAGATTTTTTACGAACCACTTGGCTGGAGCTTCATCTTCCTCTCTTTGCTGTCGATAGCTTTTGTATACTGAACGAGTCTCGTCATAGCTGCATTTGACAAACAATCCTATGCTGAAAGCTTCGTGACGTTGATATTTCCGCTCGTCATCGACAGGATGTAATAAGCACTCAAAGTCAGCATACACCACAAAAGGTACTCGATTATTGTGAGCAAAGTTTTTAAACCGTAACACATTGTCCTTTTCACTAGGAAGCACAATTTTACATTCGTTCAGTTTCTCGCAGTCGATTGCATGTATAGCCAGTTTTTCAGCTGTGTGAAAGAAATGCAAACAGCGGTCACAAATATGTATTTTATTTCTACGAGAAGTCCACTGACTTTTCACCAATCGAGAAAGATTTTTCATCCAGACATAATGAAAGGTGTGTGGTCTATCAAAATCATCGATATAAAAATTTTCCACAAGAAGCAAGTTAACGTGTTTATTTTTCTTCTGCTCTGTGAGATGAAGTGGTAAAACTTCATAGGTTTCGCATTTCTTTTTCAAGATGTACACATTCACAGAAACATCATTTTGCTTTTCGAATTTCTTAACTTGTTTTGGTTGGACTGGGAATTCTATTCCACTAAAATCATACTCATTTTCATATCTTAAATAAGATGAGACGCGTTCCACATGTTTCTGTACTGGATGCATTGCAGATATGATGGCCCATTTAAAACACTGTTCGTCTTGATTTCTGAACGTTTACACATGCTTTCTTCTTCTTAATGTATTCAGGCAATTCGATATAAGAACTACTGGTCATGGGATTATACTTGTTTATATTAACCGCTAGATTAAGTATAGATCGCAAAGACCAGCCTGAATCCTGTTCTTAAAATTCTTCCATTTCAGTGCTGATAACTTGTTCAATGTTTTTCATGAACCACTCGTTCAAGTCCGTTGAAGAGTATATTGGAACTGCCTTTGTATTAAAGTACTTAATATCAGAAAGTTCACTATCATTCTTAACTACTGCATAGTTTGCGCTTAACACAGTATTCACTTTCACCGAATTCTGTTCTTCAAGTGTCTTTTGTACTTGTGGAATAAATAGCTTTTTTGTATCTGTTAAAAAGGTCTTAATATCAGTGTGTTTAAAATTAGTAATTACACCACTTTTAATTCTATTTTCAAAAGCACTGTTCACATTGTTCCAAGTTACTGCTTGAGCGTTATCAGCACCTCTGTCTTCAACTACTACGCTTCCACCAACTACTACATTGTTCTCAGAGGTTGATCTCTCATTAGCTTCATTACTATTTAGTAAATTCATTAACTGCATCAGCCTCGAGCATTGGTAACTGTCGCAACAAATGTAAAATACTTTGAGTCAATGTTCTAGCAGCTTGAAGTTTCTGCTTGTTCGCCACGGACAGACTTGGATCTTGAGCCAAGATGTTTGCCTTGTTAAGGTTTTTTTCACCAAGACTCAACCATCTCCTTATGTCATTAGCACTAGCTTCACCAGCTAATGCATAATTGTACGACTTAAGAAGCAGGAGAGATATGTCCTTAAAGTACTGGGCCATGATCTGCTTCTCACTGCTTCAATCGATGAACTGTGATTTTTTCGCTCAACTCGTCGCCTTTTATCTCAGCTCACGATTGACTGGGGCTAAAAAGTACTGTGGTGGGGGAAGAGCAAAAGTAATGTAGGCAGGGAAGGGGGACTAGAAGCAAGTGGGGATAAAGTCGAGATCGCAAGAGTATTTAAAAAGATGCTCGCAGAGTTACAAATCATGCTTCTACAGAGCTCACTAAAGAAACCATCAAAATGAAGTACATCGTCGACGTCCAGGGTTTCAAAATAACATTGAACGAGTTCGTTTTCAAGGAGGTCGCCATAGTAGCTCTCGAAGAAGACGCCATTCCATCGGTCTTCTTATTCAAGCCACCTTACAAATGGGATCACTTGTTGGAGAAAAACAAGAGCGAAAACCGTTGGCTTGAGCTCAATTTTCATGGTATACTATGGAGATGGGGCAACGTCGCTTACAAAGATGTTGGTAGAACTCTTCGCACCATCCTTGATGGTGCAGACGTCTACGTCAAGGGAATCAAGAAAGCCAAATGGATGAGAAGAATACTGTCTGATCAGTACGACCAAAACGTATACTAAATTTGAATAATTAAAAGAAATATACTTACCTTTCATATTTTTTTTAATTACAGATTAGTTCACAACATCGAGGACGATGGATGCCCTTCGTTCAAACAGCTTCCGATGGATAGTAGCCCATGCACCAATCATCTTCGGCACATCGATGCAGTGTGTGCATTTAGAAACGTACAAGCGATGAAACGATGGATGCTCGATTATAATAATAGAGTTTATGCTGTGAAGCTTTTGATTTTATAAACATTACTCCTTGTAACAATTGTGGTAGATACGGACATAGTGGATCAAAATACAAAAATGAGAACGTTTGCATGAAGTGTGCCGAAAAACACAACGTTAGTGAGTGCAATAATGACAAGATAGAATGTGTGAATTGTGTATATAACGATTTAAAGTATAAAACAAGTCTACACACAGATCATTTACCATCAGATAAAATAAAATGCGTTATATTAAAAACAAAATTAAAAAATACATAAATTCAACTGATTATCCAATAGCACCTACCTTACCTACGTGGGACGAGTCAAGAGAACTCAGAAGAATAGCATACCAATTAAACAAGATAATACAAGAAAGGTAAAAACAGTTCAAAGCTTCTAAGTGAAAAGTCTAAATAATGGAACAGGTGAACTTAATAGAAGATATACAAAAAAATTTTAAACAAAAAGGAAAATTGTGTAATGATCTTGAGACTTTTAATAAAGAAAGAAAAAAAAATAATAGTTTGATTTTATATTTGAATATTAGAAGTTTAAACGCTAATTTTGAGAAGTTACAGATTTTTATTGAAAGACTCAAAATCAAGCCTTGTATTATTATATGTACGGAGGAGTGGAGGCTGTATCACTATTCATATTATAAACTTAAAGAGTATAAAATATATTATAACTATAAAGATATTAATAAAAATGATGGGGTAGTGGTATATGTAAGGAATGATATTTTACACTCTGCTGAAACTATAGAAATTGGAAGACTTAAAATACTAAATACTATTATAAAACTAAATAATGAAAGTCTACTTGAAATATCATCCTTATATAGATCACATGGTTTGAGTTGTATTGAATTCAATATAAATTTAAAATCTTTTTTACAATTAAAAAGCAAATCAATTAATCATATAATAATAGTAGTCTAGGCGCCCAGAGGGTTTCGTATGAAGTTAGAGATCCCACCAAGCAAGCAGGTGATTTATATGTATTTTGAGCCGCTGAATCCGAATTTGCAGCTTGCTTTTCGCGCAAGTGGTCGAGTAATTTGTTAAAAACAAATTAATTGTTTAAATGACTATAGTTTATAAACTACAATAGATGCAATAATTTTCTCTGCGAAAACTTGTTCTTTAATAAAAAAAACAAAAAAAATCGTTTTTGTTGCATTTTGATTCGTCGATTAGAACCAGAGATATGACAAATATATTGCAAAAAAACATAGAGACGTAGCGCTAGCGCGGAACGCCCTGGTAAAAAACCTTATAACTCGACTACTAATTGATATTTTTTGAAGTTCAACATGTGTTTGAAAATTGTCAGAGTCTCCGCTTTCATGATAAATTGTTATATATTACTTTCAAATGTTGATAAATAAGCTAGAATGATTTGAAGCAGAAAAAATTTTTAATTTTTCAGCATTGTGTTTGTTTATAACGAAATAATATAGATTAGCAAACAAAATATTTCTATATTTTTGATATAGAATGATAGGAAATTTGATCTAACTAAGAATCTGTCCGGTTTTTTAAATTTCAGTAAGTAGAACCTGAGATATCGCAAATTTAAGCTGTAGCGCCAACTTCTTGCAATACGACATATGTGTGCAATATAGCGATCGCTTTCCTTATTAAAAATTCTTTTTTTACCCTAAGCCGCAAAATGACCATTTTGCGTCCTACGGAAAAACTTTAAATGTTTTGGCCTCGGGACAAAAAAATAGTATATTAGACCATAGATGCATATTGATCATCCTAGCTCGTGCAACTTTCGAGGCCTCGCTACGCTCGGCCCCAAAAGTTCGCACTCGCCGAGAATGATCAATATGCATCCTTGGTCAATAATGTACTATTATTATAAGGTAAGGAATCTTATCCTTTTCTAATAAAATCACTTTTGACTCGACTCTATTTTATATACTATGTCATAATATTAATGATGTATAATCTTCGAGCATATACTACTGGAGGAAGCCTCCCAGCTATTAACTACGTTACAAGACGAAAAGAGAAAAAGCCTCTATTTTGGTACGTGCTATCTCTCTCACTTTCTTACTGGGAAACAGAAGCAGCCAACCAAATCAGGCTAGAGAGAGACAGCACGTACCAAAATAGAAACTTCCTCTCTCTCTTCGCCTTGTAACGCTTTCTGCCATTCGGAGGCTTCCTCCAGTAGTATATGCTCGAAGTATATAATACATTTAGATGAAGTAGATTTAGGGTTTTAAATAATCATTGATTTTTCTACTATAATAGTAAACAATTCACTTAACTTATGGAGTATTTTCAGATTTATTTATTTTTTTGCAATTGCAAATGGAACAACAATCTATTTTATTCAAAAAATTTGTTTTAACCTTCCGATTTATTAAAGTCATCTATTTTTAGCTGAATCCTTTTTTATTAAATTTTTATTTTATTTCCTAATACAGAGTTAAAATTAATTTTATTACAAAAAAATGAAATTACTTACCTTATAATAAAAGAATTTTTAATAAGGAAAGCGATCGCCATATTGCACACATATGTCGTATTGCAAGGAGTTGGCGCTACAGCTTAAATTTGCGATATCTCAGGTTCTACTTACTTCAATTTGAAAAACCGGAAAGATTCTTAAACTAGATCAAATTTCCTATCATTCTATATCAAAAATATAGAAATATTTTGTTCGCTAATCTATATCATTTCGTTATAAACAAACAAGATTCTGAAAAATTGAAAATTTTTTCTGCTTCAAATCATTCTAGCATATTTATTAACACTTCAAAGTAATGAATAACAATTTACCATTAAAGCTGAGACTCTGACATTTTTCAAACACATATTGAACTTCGAAGAATATTAATTAGTAGTCGAATTATAAGTTTTTTTACCAGGGCGTTCCGCGCTTCCGCTACGTCTCTATGTTTTTTTGTAATATATTTGCCATATCTTTGGTTCTAATTATCGAATTGACATGCAACAAACACGATTTTTTTTGTTTTTTTTTATTAAAGAACAAGTTTTCGCAGAGAAAATCACTGCATCTATTGTAGTTTATTAACTATAGCCATTTAAACAATCAATTTGTTTATAACAAATTACTCGACCACTTGCGCGAAAAGCAAGTTGCAAATTCGGATTCAGCAGCTCAAAATACATATAAATCACCTACTTGCTTGGTGGGACCTCTAACTTCATACGAAACCCTCTGGGCGCCTAGACTATAGGCAATTTTAATATAAATATACATGAATATAATTCACTGAGCGTAGACTTCTTGAATAACTTATTTGAAAGAGGTTTCTTGCCGGGAATTGTTTATATAACTAGACCAAAAAATTTAAGTGCTGATGAAGGAACTTGAATTGACAAAATCTCTCACGCTAATAGTACCATTAACGGATCATTATCCACTATTCTTGGAATTGAAAAATAATAACAATATGGATAAAAATATTGATGTAAATAAAAATATTTACTTTTATAATTACAAAAAATTATTTAACACAGCTAAGCAAAACAATTGGCAGAAATACGGGGGCCTGAAAGATCCAAACGAAGCAGTTAATTTAATGATGAAAGAAATTCAATTTTGTATAGAAAATTCTATATATATAAAAACAAAAAGACGAAAAACAAAAAAGAATGTTCCTAGGAAAAGCTGGATAACTAGCGCGATAATAACCTCATGTAATACAAAGGAAATTCTATACAATAAATTAAAACAAAGTCTAAATAACATGCAGCTCAAAAATGAATACAAAAGATTTGTCAAAGTATTAGATAAAGTTATCAAAACAGCAAAAACGGAATATGAAAGAAAAACTATAAAAAAAAATAATAACGACCCCAAAAAACTTTGGGCTTACATTAATACCAAAATTTGTAAGAATAAAATAAAAAATGAGAACAATATTAACCAATTAAAAATGGATAGTAACATAATAATTAGAAATCAAAAAGAAATAGCCAATAATATGAATGCATATTACTGCAAACTTGGAGAAACACTGAGTAATAGAATTGTAACACCAAGTCATAAAAAAATTAAATTACCTAAAAGTAACCCGAAAACGATTTTCATTAAACTTACATATCAAAATAAAATACAGAATATAATTGATAACTTAAAATTAAAAAACGGTGGTTCTGACAAAATAAATGCAAAAAAATTAAAAACTATAGCTGTACTTATATCAGATTCATTAGCAGACATTTTTAATCTCTGCATTGAAACATCTGTATGGCCAGACGCGTTAAAAATAGCAGAAGTAGTACCGATGTATAAATGAGAGAAAAAAGATGATATGAGTAACTATGGACCAATATCATTAATATCTAATATAGCTGAAATCTTTGAAAAAATTATACACAATAGAATTCTAGAATTTATTAATAAATGTAAAATATTAAGTAGCAAACAGTTTGGTTTTATTAAAAATTTGGGAACTAAAGACGCATTAAATTTTATATCCAAAAAAATATATTCAAGTTTGGACAAAAGTGAACCTATAGCTATTGCTTTTTTGGGTCCTGCGAAGGCTTTTCACACTGTCAATCACAAAATTTTATTGGATAAGTTATATGCGTATGGTATTAGAGGGAACGGACAAGAACACATTGCCAGCTATTTATACGACAGGAAACAAACAGTAAGGATAGGTCAAAACATTAGCGAAAACGAAATTATAAATACAGGAGTTCCACAAGTCCCACAACACTTGGACCCTTACTATTTATAATTTATGTCAATGACCTTTTAAATGATAGAATGCAATTGTATCATATGCTGATGAGACAGTAGTAATGGCAACTGGTAAAACTTGGACTGAAGTGGAATGCGAAATGAATAAGTTTCTAGAAGAGATATCAGATTGGCTTAGACTTAACATATTAACCTCAAATGTATAAAAAACTGTATACATGACTTTTGGAAACTACAAGGATAGTCTACCAGGGAAAATGGAAATTAACATAAACCACGAAACATTTAAAAGAATATTCAACACTAAGTATCTTGGCATTATTTTTGACTCGCATATGAGGTGGGATGCACGCATAGAATATTGTATAAATAAGACTAGATATCTTGTTTTCCTCTTCAGTAAATTATCTAGATTTATGGATACCGATACGCTAAAAGTAATATATTACGCCTTTTTTCATAGTCTGATTGGATATGGTATAGTTGCTTGGGGTGGTGCTTATCACAATAAACTGCAATTACTACAATCAGTTCAAATAAGAATATAAAAAATAACTAACAAAAACACATTTACAAGTAAAATGCCTCTAAGTCTAGAACAGTTATTCGCATACGAAAGTTTGCTATATGAGCATAAAAATTTAAGAACTATATATGTCAACTCTATTAGTAAAACCAGGCATAAGTTGATAATTCCACCCAAGTATAACAAAACAATAAGCACAAAGAGCAGTTACATTAAAGCAATCAGCTTGTTTAACAAATTACCGAATGAACTTAAAGATCTTGATATTAAAAAAATCTCGAATATTAGGAAGTTGAAGGATTGGTTAAGATATAATGAGTAAAAAAAATGTCACAATGAACATTGAATGTCGATTGATAAAACCGTGGCTTAAAAAGTTGTGTTATCAAAATGAGACAATACTAAATGTAAGAACATACATATGCGCTAATCGCAAATGTAAAATGGCTAATAATCGTCGTATGTCCAACTATAACTTTAAAAAAATGGAAAGTATTTACAGCAAAAACAATATAAATATAGTCACGATTGCAGATGAGCTAATAGAAGTCATGTTACTAGAAGCAGTAAACGACCGAAATACAACAGCTGATGAAAAAGAAAATAATAGAATAATCAAAAAAACAGACGCATCATCGAACAAACTAAAAAACAGGAACTTTGTTAACATAAATTTTGTTAGGGCAACGGAGGATACTACAAGTAAAGATAAGGATCTAAATGTAGAAAAGTATAGACCTATAGAAACAGTCTTCACAGAAATAGATAAAATAGCGGAAGGAAATGCTAAGAAGATGAAGGTAATTGAAGCTTCAGGTATGCCTGAGCTAAAGTCAAACAACTATCGTATGATCTACGAAGCTATCAACCATATAGGCTTGAATAGGGCAATATTCTATTTTGATAGAGGTATAAGAGGAAAACAAATTTTTACAAACTCTATGTATTCTTTGAAACATCAACCACCAGATAAGGATATTGTGATTATAGATGATATTGTATTTACATCATCATGTAAATGTGTTTCGTCAAATTAGCATTAAGAAATGTTTTCACATTATAGAGTAACTTGTGCTGCCGGTCTGACATGTCCAGCTAGACTCAGTAGTATGGAAAGAATGCTACATGCAAGAGATAGAAATGCATTTTCTGACGTAATGGTAACAGCAAGACAAATGCTAGTTAGATATTGGTAGTGGGATTGTTTGGTATGTCGTACAGGTTTCTTTATCAAAATTTTTCGAGAGTAAATAAATATTATTTGTACTAAATCTTTAAACAATACTGTATAATAGAATTTTGTGATACAGAATAAGTGTTATTTTGTATTATTTCTTTTTTTAACATATAGAATAATAGAATGTTATAATATAATAATTAAGATAATTTATCATTGTTAAGAGGAGGTCACGTATCTCCATCCTTTTCTAATCGAAGAATTAAGTTTTTGCAAAAACTAATAACTTTATCGAAAAATGAAGAGAAAGCCCCATTGCGTATTAAAAAAAGCTATATCATAAAAGATTATCATAAAAGATTAATTTCTGAGATGGTGTTTATAGTAAAACACAATACTATTAATAAAATATTGGACACCCAAAATTTGAATGTTGTTATAAAAGATTATGTAAATAGTTTAATATTGTAATATGTTATTAAAATTAAATGAATGACAAATTTTAGGTCATGAAATATTTTGGGATCAGATTTGATTTAAAGTATTGTGAAAAGTATCATTGATAAATAAAAGTTCAGTTTTCGACTGAAATTGGTACCCTGACAGTCCATTAACACCTAAATTATCGCCTAAAATTAATACTAGTTGGAATTCAATTAATTTAGATATGCCATTGACAATAATCTGAATTCCTTGATCTTTTAAAAAATTAAGTTCTTTTATAATTTTGTGAAAAACTTGTCCATTACTCATTTTTTTTAGCTTCTGTATGTATTAATGTGTTGAAAAAAATACTGCTTAATCGCGAAGCTATTCTGGGAGGTAGACATGTTGAAGAAACGTATACAAAAGAAGATCCGATTTGATATTCTTCAAATACAACAAACCCCTCACTTCTCAAGAGAGAAAAACGTTTATCTTCAAAAGATATTTGTTTAAACATTTCTTTATAATTTTCAAAAAGTTCCTCTATCTTATTAACTGTATCTAGGGACACATTATCATTTAATAATAAGGTTAATATTTCACTTTTTAAAGTTTTGAATAAGATTTTTTAAATAAAGTTATTCAAGAAATCAACTACTATCTGCACAATTTTTTTTGGCAGTACTGGATCACCGTATGAGTTTAGAATAAAAGTTAATAAATGATTAAACATCATTAAGTTAAACATAATTGATTATTTAATATATTATTATCAACGCAAAACAAATTGATAAATTTTAGAACAATAAATACAAAGCCAATTATTATAATTATTAAAAATATAATTAAGAACTTAGTTTGTTTTCATCTTGGATATTATAATTCTTAACATTAACTGATTATTATTATTATCAATACAAATTTAATGAAAGAATAAAAAATCAATAAATACAGAACAATGCAAAATTAATCAAAGAATTATAAATCAATAAATACAGAACTTTTAAATATATTGCAATAAAATAAAATAAGAACTCGAGTTTTATTTTATACAAGAATAAAAAGTCTTTATTCAATAAGATACAAGTATATAGTATTATATCAAGTAACACGGTCTGTTCTATTCAACCGATATCCACAGACTGATTCTGAAAAAACGTTAGTCGTCTACATATAATAGATGGCGCTACCTTACATACGATGTACTGAGCGTGCATATTTTTAACACTCCCTCCCACGCTCAGATCGAAAATAGAATAAAATAGTATAAATTAACTGTCGTTTCAACAAACAAAATAAACGTTTCGATTAATGTATTTGATCAATTTTATTCCTTGGTGGAACTTGCCATCCTCTATGCATTATTTCACCTAGAATCTAAAATACACACAAATTTAATTGATTAGTGATATTATTTAAATATTAAAATAATCAGTTGTATCAGTCATTGAGTATTAATTTTGACAGTCTTTATGCAATTCAAAGGGCAATGGTTTCGCAAACACATTGACTATTTGATTTTAGAGGAGATCCAGCTGACATTTATTAAACCTCTCATCACACACTTATTTACATCATGTTTTTTTACTTTCTGTTATATATCTTATTTTTTATTTCCTGTCTTTACATTTGATTCGGCTGCTTCATTATCGCACCAAAGTATCATAGGTGACAACTCTTGTTACAGATACTTCTTTGATATTAAGCATAATGATATTAATTCTTGAGCACACTCACTCATTGTGACATATTCTTTCTGACAGTTAAATAATGCCACTTGTCTCTGTCTATGTACTCACGTCATTTGTTGTAAGAGAACTTTTGCAGTCTCCGAAGCTTGCATCTGAAAATCCTTGTGAGCGATCATCTTGTCATAATCTATAGCCAGCCTTTGTTCTAAATTATTATTTTGTATCTCATTGTCAATTTCAAATTCAATAAACACAGTATGGTTTCTCATAAATTTCTATTTCTATTCATCAAGTGTTTTGTTACTCCACTGTCAGATATAAATTTCACTAATAAAGATACGTCCGACTTTTCAATATTTATATTAATTACTTTTACGGATATCTCGAATTGATTTCTCATTTACTTTCGTGCAATAGCCCTTCTCATAATTAGATATATCATCCTTGATATTAGATTTGTAATTTATATTTTTTTTCTAAAGTCCTTCTTTGTCGAATTTACAATAATTTCCACTTTCTCTTTTACTATCGAATCTCGTTCGTTTTATCTTATTACAGTCGATCGTGTCAATCTGTTTGCACTTAAAACCAATCTAATCTGTCCTATTTTATTTTTGTTAATATTCCATATTTTCATTTCATATTCCTTTTCATCGTTCTGTCTCGATAGACTCGGTTATTTTGGGCAAGTTGTAGCAACATGACTTTGTGTAAACTACAAACTGTAGAAACATCTATTCATCCTTGTTTCTTTTCATGAGTAGTTATCAGCATATTGTCCACAGTCACCACACTCGTAGCATCGTACCTTTTTCAACTGCTCCAGTATTAGTTGCCATGACTGTCGTGCTTGGATTTTCCGTCTTTTGGCTTTTTATCTGCATAATAAGCAATTTTAATTTATCAAATGTCAGTCCTTTTCCTGTCACGCTTTCTGTCATAAAGTCTATATTTTCTATTTAAGATAATTTGTTTACAAATGCATTATAAAATGCATCTCTTTTGTTTTCTTCAGACTTGTCTTTGATGTTAGGTAAAACATTAAAATTTCTTACGATTTCTTCAAATCTTTCTACAATGGTCGTTGCCTTTTCTTTAATTGAATTATATTGTGTACTATACAACTTTCTTTCCTTCTCTTTTTTTTATCTACTGGCTATAGTTCACCTCTGTGAACCGACGATGATGTATAACTGTCTTTTAATGTAAAATAAAATTATGTTAACTTCACTCAATTTAATTTCTTTAATTCTATTTAATAGTTTTGCTGGGTTTTTAATTTCAATTACTGTGGCATAATTTTTATCTATTCTATTTATAAAATATCACAGACTTTAAATTTATATTTTCCTTTTACTGTCTCACTCAAATTATTATTTATTTCAATAAAACTGTCTATAACGTACAATTCAGACATAAAATAATTCAAGAAATTCTCAAATTTCATTTTTTAACTTGTAGTCGCGTTTTACCGATCTGTCTTTATTAGACGATCCGGCCTTTAATGTTTCTGTCAATTGTTTAAAAATGTCATTTATTTTTCTGTCATTCTCATTGAATCTTTTGTCTACTTTTAATTGAATCAATCGCGATATTTCTGCTTTGTTTATTTGTTTACTGTCTTTATCTAAAATAGTCAAATTTTTTAATTCCCTGACAATCATGTCTATGTTAAAATTATAGACGATTGGTATATGATGAAGTGTGTTTGTCCACTTAATTATTGTGTAAGATATAAATGTGCCCGTCTATGGAGGCACGCGTGTATAGGATGAGGAAGGAATCTAAGGCAGAAGAGAAAAACCAATATTAACTAAAGATATAATATTACGCCGGGACTACCGGCTATAAGTTTTTATTTGGTTTACAGTGCTGAGGCTCTAGCATGACTGACTAACGACGCTGACGCGTCCCGCAACGAGGTCCGAAAGCCCTCTACAACATTTTTTGACATGCGCACTGAGGCGCTTAGCGTGTAGACACCTACACTACTCCCCCTTAAAAGGAAAAAAAGGACAAAACTATTAATAGCAAATGATTATACTCATTATAGACTTGGCGATGAAATACATACATATATATATTGTAATTGCAATTATATTTCTTTTCTTTTTTTTTACATTACATTTATCTGTTCATTTATCTTGCCAGTCGTGATGCCTTTTACAAATTAACAAATCGCTTTTACAAAACATATTATATTCAAAACGCATATTGCATGTCCGGTTTATAATGATTTACAAAATTATAATTTTTTAAAATCTATAACTAAGCTTTTTTCTAAACTTTTTATATTTACATTTTTTCTTTTTAGTACACCCCAAATGTAACTATTACCGGGAACATAGCAATTATCTAAAACGACTTGCAATTGATTTGACCATTCAATCATATTTACTAAAAAGTTAAGCGATAAAGCTTTAGTTTTTTTCTTGCCTAAACGATTAACTACTTGAATATTGCTAATTTTGACGCTTCTAATAGAGTTTAAAGATTCATTCGCTTGTAAGCTGTAATCAACCGAAAATTCTTGAAGTTACAAGAGTCGTGACAAGTTCAACGGCTCCTGAAACCTCAAGCTTAACACGTTCAATTCTGTTACACCTGGAATGCATGGAAGCATAAAACGCACCAAATGCTCAAGTTTACTAGAGAGATTCAGGCGCTTAATTCTTTCGTTCAGTTTTAGTGAAGGCTGATACAGCCATTCAACTTGTAAATCTACTCTATAATAAAATGAATACTGAAATGATTCCAGTACGTTTTTACCAGAAAAAACTGCTTCAATGATAGTGAAGTCCACTCTATCAATGTCTATATTACTACAATTAATTAACTGAAGCTCTTTAAGAGCATGACGAAGCTGTCCGCCTTCTAATAATATTTCCAATCTTAACTTATGAATAAACGATGCGTTAAATTGAGTTTTTTTGCTAGAAAGAAAAAATTTGTTAGATTAAACTCTAGTGCGGACAACTCAAGAAAACCACCAAAATATTATACATACAAAGTTACAATAAAAGCTTTCAATATATCGTATTTTAAGGTTAGGTTTGTCGAGTTTGATATCTAATTTCCAATCCAAGCTCATAAAAAAATAACAAGTCCAAATGATTTTTTATTTTAACAAAAATTATTGTACTAATATAACTTTAGTGCGGACAAGTCATTATATTTGTTTAATTTAAGAATTTAAAAAGATATCGATAAAATAAAAAAAGCAAAACTCGATTGCTGCAGCTCCGACATGCCGTTAAGCGTCTGATTCTCTTTTACATAATCAAATAATGCCTCTATAAGAAGTATTTTACAATTTATTAAAGATAAAGTCGTCAGACTTTCAAAGTTTGGTTCATACAGAAATTTTAAACGCGCATTAACGCAATTAACAAAACATAAATTGCTTAACCCTAACAACCTAAATTCTCTATCGAACAGCGCCCGGGTAGTCCCAACACGCAGTCCTTGCACGTCGAAGTGCTCGAATAAATTAACAAAAACTTGATTAGACGCTTTGACGCCTGTCAAATCTATCAATTTTATCTTACACCTATCCCTAGATTTATTTACATATACGAATTGTCTTTCAAATAACATATTTACATTAACCATATAAGCTTCGTGCGGATTTAATGGAAAACTTACACTAGAAAATCTAAAAGTTTTAGCATCTTTATACATAAGTTCTACTCCTTGAGCTCCTCTATACCTGTTGATCGATGCGTCAAAATGTACGCTCAACTTGTAAAAAACTGGACGGAAACCTGTCGCTTTATAAAAATTAAAGAAATCACCGGGACCCAGATTCGAGCAAATAATGCTGACCGCGTCTCCACATGCTAAAACTTGGGCGAGTTCAGGTGAAAAACATCGAAGGCTTGGCTGCTTGCCTGCGACGGTCTGCTTACACTTAAAACCAGGTTTTACCCTTACATACTTTTTAGATCCATCTTTATACTTCCAAATGAGCTGTTTTAGGCAGGATTTACACTGAAGCAAACACGAAGCCTCGATGTGGTCAGCCTGAACTATCGCAGACGTACGGTCCTTTCCTTTCAAAATCCTAGTTACAGTGAAATCCTTACATCCAGATGCTTTTAGAAATTTATCAATATCTTCACCAGTAACTTGGTCGAACAAATTAAACAGGAAGAGCTTTAACACAGGTTTACCATTTACAACCAACACAGGGTGACGCAAGATGTTCGGGTTAAAATCTCGCATAACTGTGCGTCCTTGACCTCGGGTAAGATGCCTATGATGGTGATCGAAGAGCAGTGAGATCTCCTGCTTGTAAGCCTGTAGATGTATTTCAGCATTAAAGCATTTGGAGCGGAAGTATGCATCGTCACTGGCAGTTTTCATCTGCTCAAGCTGTTTAAACACCTCATCCAACTGCTCCATCGTGCAACTGGCCAGGTTACCTCTGAGAACAGAGTAAGAGATGTTGATGATAGCAGATAGGTTTACTGCACTTATTAAAACTGTTATTCTTATTTCCTATGCTGCTAACTATATCACATGTTTACATTAAGGTGTTATAATGAGATCTCTATTTAGTTAACCTACGCTCGTCTTACTGACGAAATTGTCGGTTATACTTTCATATATTTACAGCTGTTTTTTCTTTTGCTTTCTCATAGAGAAAGCATTGTATCGGTAAAAAAAATTTTTTTCTATTTTTTCATTAATTTGTACATATTTAGACTCAGGGAATCGAAAAAAGTTGTTTCCAGAAAATGTCTGTATGTATGTGTGTGTGTGTGTGTGTGTATGTATTCAGTACGCCAATAAGATCTCGAGACCTACTCGATGGGTTAACTTCAAATTTTGCATGCAATTTATTTTTTTGTCTAACTGGGGAGGAAGCTATTGAAAATTGATCTTCTTAGCTCAGTTTTTTTTAGAGCCATTTTAAGAATTTTAAAAAAATTTTTATTTTTCATTTTTTTGATATTTTACGTAAACTACTCGTAGAATTTTCTTGAAAATTTGTATGAACATTATTTGCGACTGCCAAAAGAAGAAAAACTTTTACCAACTGATTTTCTTAGCGCACTTTTAATTTTAGAGCATTTTGAAAATTTTGAAAAAAAATTTTTTTTTCATTTATTTTTTATTTTAGGACAACCATTCGATAGATTTGCTTCTAAATTTGTATGCAAGTTATTCGCTATTGTCTAAAGAAAACAAGCTTTGGAACACTTATTTTCTTAGCGTAGTTTTAATTTTAGAGCATTTTGAAAATTTTGGAAAAAATCTCTATTTTTCATTTTTTTTCTATTACACAAAAACCATTCGATAGATTTGCTCGAAAATTTTTATGGAAATCATTTGCAATGGCCTAAATAAAACAAGCTTTGAAAAACTTATTTTCTCAGTGCAGTTTTAATTTTAGAGCATTTTGAAAATTTTGAATAAAATTTTTCTAATTTTTTTTATATTTTACGTAAACTACTCGATGAAGGAGCTTCAAATTATGTATGAGAATTATTTATGATTGTCAAAATAAAATGAACTTTTGAAAACTAATTTTCTTCAATTTTCTTAGCGCACATTTAATTTTAGAGCATTTTGAAAATTTTGAAAAAATTTTTTATTTTCAATTTCTTTTCTATTGCACAAAAATCACACGTTAAACTTGCTCAAAAATTTTCATGCAAATTATTTACTACTATCTGAATAAATCAAGCTTTGGAAAACTTATTTTCTTAGCGCAGTTTTAATTTTAGAGCATTTTGAAAATTTTGGAAAAAATTTTCATATTTCATTTTTTTTCTATTACACAAAAGCCATTCGATAGATTTGCTCAAAAATTTTCATACAAATTATTTGTTATTGCCTAATTAAAGCAAGCTTGGAAAAACTTATTTTCTTAGCGCAGTTTTAATTTTAGAGCATTTTGTAAATTTTGAATAGAATTTCACTTATTTTTTGGTATTTTACGTAAACTACTCGATGAAGTAGCTTAAAATTATGTATAGAAATTATTTACGATTGCCTAAATAAAATGAACTTTTGAAAACTGGTTTTCTTAGCGTAGTTGTAACGTTAAAGCGTTTTGAAAATTTTAAAACAATGTTTAGTTTTCAATTATTTGGTATTTCTTGTAAACTATTCGATGAAAATGTTCCAAAATTCGTATACAAGTTATTGGTTATAGTGTTAAGGAGACAAGCTTGGGAAAATTAATTTTATAAACGCATGTTTAATTTTAGAGCATCATAAAATCACATTATGCAAATGGCAAAAGTAAGAAAGAGTAAAATTCATATAGTTTTCGTAGATATTAAGACAGCCTTCAATACAGAGGATAGGGACATTTATATTAAAATCGTATTTAAAAAAATAAAATCAAATTACTCTAACGCAATGCGCTCTATGAGAAAGCATTGCGCCAAAGCACTTGGCAGCGTTTTTATATTACATTTTATTACGTATACAAAACAAAATTTCTTCCATAAGGATCAGTCTAAATTTCTCTTTATACAGGTACCGTTTTTTATAGCTTTTGTTCTCAAGTGCGGTGTCTTTGGGCTCGCAGTTGCAAGTATACCAAGTGCTAAAGTTTAGTTGTCTCTATTGAGGTATGTCATAAACTTCAGTCTGAAACGTGACTTTCTTAGCACTTTGAGATGGTTGAGTATTCACAGACGCTTGCTCTGCTTCGTCAGTTTGCACTCGTCGTGTTCTCTTTAATATATTTGGCACAAATTTCTTTTTTCTTGGTGCCTCTTGCCGCTCAGTATCCATCGAAACGTCGAGAACTGAATTTTCAGGCATAAACTGACCATTGCTTTCGTCCTCCGGCTCATGGTGAGACAACTGAGGATCGATCAGGTCGTCTCCGTTTGCACTATAATTATCATTATCATTTGTGGCGTTGTACTCGTCGCGAGCACTATCTACGTCCTGGACAGGAATTTCAGGTTCCGGTGTTTCCACCGCTGACCGTGACTGCTCAACGGTAACTCCTTCCTCCGGTTCCTCACGAATAAAGTAGGCTGGTTTAATCAGCTCTATATTGACTATTTTATGAGTGCCATTAACTTCTATTGTGAAGTTTCTACCATTAGTATGGCGCTCAATTACCTTGTGAGGACCAGTATATGACCCAAAGCTGGTTTTATTGCCTTGGTTCTGTACATCACGTGCGTACAGTGAGAGATGTCTTTGTACATAAACGGTTTGATAGCGTGTTTGTGTTTAACTGGCACAGGTCTCACTTCACGCATATAATTTCTGAACTCCTCCAGAAAGTAAGCTCTGTCGGGTTCGGTGTCTTGAAAAGCGGAGAATTCGCCAGGAACTCGAAGACTAGAACCAAACAGAAAATCAGCTGGGCTAGCATTCATATCTAAAATAACACTTGTACGTAGGCCCAAAAGCACAGTAGATAAGGAGAAAGCCCAGTCTCTGTTGTTCTCTGCGTGAGTTTTAAGAGCAGCTTTGAGTGTTCTATGCCAGCGCTCTATCATTCCATTCGATTGAGGGTGGTATGCTGATGTATGGATACGTTTACATCTAATTAGCTGTAACAAGGCTGCGAACAGCTGAGACTCAAATTGTCTTCCTTGATCAGTGGTGATAGTCACCGGTGCGCCGTAGCGGGCTATCCAATTATCATAGAAGGCTCGTGCCACGGTAGCAGTTGATATATCGTACAAAGGAATGGCTTCAGGCCATCTTGTGTATCTGTCTATCATAGTTAACAGATATGAATAACCATCACTTCGTGGAAGTGGTCCAACTAAATCTATGTGTACATGGTCAAATCGACTATCGGGAGCTACAAAATGCTCAGGTAACATTCTATTATACTGACTAGGAGAGTGTCACACCTCCGGATCACGGATTTTTCTCAAACTTCGGGATAAGTTTTCAGATGATAAAATATGAAAAAAGCTAAAGTTATAGTCATAAATACTCAATATTTCCCTAGTTACAATCAATTAAAGAAAATCACTAAAAAAGTTACTAGATTTTTAAACGCATATAGTTCCTTAGCATTGATAGCTACAAGCTTGAAACTTTTTTTAAATCAAAGCTGAGCTCAAATCCTTTCGAATTAGTAGTTATAGCATGTAAAAATATTATTTTTTCTCTAAGTTAGAGCGTGATAAACATTGAACCTGATTTTTCTTTTAAAAACATTAATTAATAATAAAAGCTGAAATTAGGCCCAATCCTTATTACGCTCTAACTTTGGGAAAAAATAATATTTTGATATGCTGTAACTACTAATTCGAAAGGATTTGAGCTCAGCTTTAATTTAAAAAAAGTTTCAAGCTTGTAGCTATCGACGCTAAAGAACTATATGCGTTTAAAAATCTAGTAACTTTTTTAGTGATTTTCTTTAATTGCCTGTAACTAGGGAAATATTGAGTATTTATGACTATAACTTTAGCTTTTTCCATATTCTATCATCTGAAAACTTATCCCGAAGTTTGAGCAAAATCCGTGATCCGGAGGAGTGACACTCTCCTAGTGAGTTACCTTGGCTCTCTGGCAGGGTAAGTAAGCTTTACACCACTTTGCTACGTCCCTGCTAACTTTCGGCCATATATAAGTCATTCTTATAATTCGGTCGGTTGCCTTTGCGCCAGGATGCGCGAGAGAATGAGCAGAGTCAAATGCGGCCTTTCTTAAGGTCTTAGGTAAATAAGGTCTAATTACGTGACCATACAAGTCACAATAAATAGGCAACTTGTCTGATCCCCATGTTAGCTTCTGCAACTTCTGCAACTTCTGCAACAACGGGTGATCAGGATTTTGTAAAATTTCAGCTAATTGTTCATCTTTTTGCTGCTCATCACTGAGTAATTTATATTCAAATAGTGTTGGAAGACTAAATGCATCAATTTTATTGATAACATTTATAAACTGTGGATGATTTCGCAATTCTGGATTAGTCCAGTCAATAGCTGTAGCAGAACTGACTGATTCGATTCGCGACAACGAATCAGCGACTCTATTCTCATCGCCCTTGATATAACATATTTCAGTGTTAAATTCTGAAATATATGACAATTGACGGATTTTTCTTGCACTTGCCTTCTCATCATTATGCGTCAAGGCATAGATCAGAGACTTGTGATCAGTAAGTATCTTGAAGCTAAGTGCTTCTACATAATGGTAAAAGTAACGCAGAGCCTCATAGATAGCCGTCAATCCTCTATCATGGACAGAGTATCTTTTTTGTGTTGGCGAAAACTTTCTAGAAAAGAAAGCTATTGGTTGCCAAGAATCATCACATCTTTGCTCCAACGCTGCTCCCATTGCTACATCTGATGCATCTGAAACAATTCTTAACTCAGCATCGTCTTTAGGAAAAGCTAAGTACGAAGCACTGCAGAGCTCATCTTTTGCTTTCTAAAAGGCCTGCTCGGCCTGTAAAGTCCATTTAATTAACCTCTTATCGTTCTTTTTTGAATCTTTCAGGTAGTCGTTAAGGACTATTTGAGTCTCTGCCGCTTTAGGGACGCATCTTCTGTAGAAATTGAGCATTCCCAAAAACCTACGCAACTGCTGGATGGTGTTTGGTTTAGGAAACTCAGCGATGGCTTTAACCTTATCAGCTAAAGGTTTAAATTCATTGGACGAGATGTTGTGTCCTAAAAATGTAAGTTCGCTTACGCCAAATAAGCATTTTTCGATTTTGAGATGCAAGTTGCACTGATCTAATCTGCTAAGGACTATTTCTAAGTGCTGTTCGTGTTCTTGCATATTCTCTGAGGCAATGAGTATATCATCTATATAAACAAACACAAATTCTAAATCTCCCAGGGCTCTATTCACGAACCTCTGGAAAGACTGAGCTGCGTTACGCAATCCAAATGTCATAACTGTATATTCAAACAGACCAAATGGTGTTATAACAGCCGTCTTTTCTATGTCCTCAGGAGCAACAGGAATCTGATGGTAAGCTTTTCTCATATCTAGAGATGAAAACACTTTCTTGTTGCTTAGAAATACTGGAAAGTCGTGAAGATGAGGCACTGGATATCTATCAGGCCTAGTGACTGCATTAAGCTGTCTGTAATCCCCACATACTCTCCAAGAACCGTCTTTTTTGGCATTAAATGTATGGGACTTGCCCATGGGCTAGACGAGGGTCTACAAATGCCCTGCTCGCATAATTAAGTGAACTCTTTCTTAGCTGCTGCCAGTTTCTCAGAAGACAATCTCCTAGCACGTTGTGCTATAGGTGGACCTGTTGTCTTAATATAATGAGCTATTCCCTGCTCGTTGGAGAAAACTGGACTTTCTATTACAATAACCTTGGGAAATTTAGCGAGCACGCTAGCAAATTTATGTGACGGCTCTATTAAAAAAATTTTAATTTCTTTTTCCACAGTCTTTTGAATCGTAGCAACAGTCATTAATGTTTCACCATCAATCAGCTGTTTCTTTTTAAGGTCAGGTATTAAATGGTGGTATTTAAGTACATCATCTCCCAAAATAGCGTATGGTACATCAGCAATCACAAAATTCCAACTAATAGGCCTTCTAAGGTCGAAGTTTAGTGTTTTTCTTACTACACCATATGTATTGATAACTGTATTGCTTGCTGCGTACAACTTCAATTCTGATAACTCCAAATTCTTATCACCTCTGGGCAGCAAGGAAATCTCTGCACCTGTATCGACAAGAAACAGAGTGGAGAAATTATAATCTCAAACATGAAGACATACAGTTGTTTTGTCCAAGTTTGCAGTCTCCTCACAAACAGGACTTACCCATTTTTTTCATTACTACTATTTGAGTTTCGCTTGGGTAACCGTTGAATAGTACGGTTTCGCCAACTATATGGCTGTGTACATCTTACTGCAGCATTGCGCTAGGTGTAATGGTCGTAACACAAGACGTTGTTGTTACGATTTGGAGATTTAGCTATCTGTTGGGTAGGCTTTGACCTATTAAAATTATTTCTACGCCAGCTGCCTCTACCTGACGTTTTAAATGAATTATTTTTGTTACGTTTATCACTATTTACGTTATTATTTTCTTTGTGTGCAGCAACCTGCTTTTCCAGAGCATCTATACGCTTATTTAATTCATTTGAGACATCCTCCTGGACAGAAATAGTGTTACTTTTTCTTTTATTTTGTAACCTATAAACCTCGACTGCCGTCTCCAGTTTGCTTGCAAGTGTTTGTCCAGGAAGCTCAGGACCCATGCCGACGGCAACCTCACCAGGCAACCGTTCCTTCCACATTTTAAGTACAGTCTCTTGAGGAATTTGTGTACCAGCCAGGTTGGTCAATTGCTCAAAAAATATTGAAGGTTTGTTTTCCTCCATCTGCAAGTTTACGAATTTATCCAATCTTTGCTGTGGGGTTACTCGTAGCAGCTGCTGTCTTAATACAAACCAGCCGCAGTCCTGGCGGTTTGCAATGATCGACATAAAAAAAGGTATGATGCAAGAGCGCCCCCGACGCGTCGTTCGGCCGCACGCACAGCTGGGCAGCCAAAAGAATCTTAAAAACAATGCACACACATACACGAAACCCGGACACTGCACGATCACTGATCTAATCTAACTGATAATATCAAAATTTTTCAAAACAGTTACGTCAAACCAGACATGAATTTACTAATGACTACAAGCAGGTGACGAGAAAAGTCTTTCATTTGTCAAATTATTAAAGATGATATTTAAAATAAAAAGATTTTTTATTAAAATGCATTTAAGTTTTTATTAAAATAAATAAAACGTTTCGACTCACTTGCTTGCGACACTCGACGCTCGCCGATAAAAAATTTTTGCTTTATTATTTTATTATTATTTTTTTTTTAAATTTAAGAAATCGCAAAAAGGGAAAAGAAAGAAAATCGCATTAATAAAAAAAAAATTTTATCCAAGAAAAATCTTCAATTCATGTAAAATTTTATGTTTTCAAAATGGCGGTCGAGCGTTGGTTCTTATGTAACGCAGTACGTTATAAGCACAAAATGGCTACCCAAACCTCATACTAATATTCAACCTTCTTTTCCTTTTCTTTATTTAATTAAAATGCAAAATTGACGTATATAAAAAAAACTTTCTTTTAAAAATTAATCAGTTGTATGAAGGTTAGGTCGCGCATTAAATAAATAATTCTCCGCCTCAACAAATGTTAGTGAAAAAAGAAAATTCGCCGATACAGAACGCGCGTCCCGGAAACACGTCATCAAAAAACTTTGTTACGTCACGCTTCTTTCTCGAACCTTCGTTCGCCCGTGCACATTTATATACCTATATATATGCGTTGCGACGCCAAGATGGCTGCCGAAAACGCTTTTTCCTATTTCTTTTTCTTTTGAATTTTTTTCTTATACAATTTCTTGTTTGCAATATTGTATTTAATTAACACTTTTTTTTTTTTTTTAACTCTGCGCACGCACTACGAACGCTTTTTAGGTTAGTACGAAAATAATGCGCGCACGCATTTAATAAATACCTTTGTTAATATGCAGCGGGGTTAAACGAAGACAAGCAGGCAGGCCGATGATGTTACCACGACGATGCTCTGCCGATGCCGTTGACGATGACGTTGCTCAGAAGCCCCAATGGCCTCGAGATCCTGCTGAATAATCCGGATGCGACCTCTCCCTTTTACCCTTGTAACAAGGAGGCGCAGCGTCAAATTATGACGCAAATTGATTGATGGTTGGTAAGGAGGAGAAACAAAAAACCTCTACTATTTGCTTGTGAGTAGCAGGTATAGCGTCAAACTGCGACGCAAATCAATTTTTCGCTGTCTAAACTTCTCCCTTTTACCTTTGTAACAAGGAGGCGACAAGCAAGCAGCAGCAAGAACAGCAACTGCGAAGTTTCGTGTAGAGCCAAAATGGACGCCGTCGTTGTATAATGGACTCGTCCGCTTCGTTCAAAATGGAGCACTCCTTTTCCTTCAAACTTGCCAAAATCAGAGACAAAGAAAAATCCTCCTTCCTTCAAGTTCTCGGGGTCACCAGTATAGACGATTGGTATACGATGAAGTATGTTTGTCCACTTAATTATTGTGTAAGATATAAATTTGCCCGTCTATGGAGGCACGCGTGTATAGGATGAGGAAGGAATCTAAGGCAGAAGAGAAAAACCAATATTAACTAAAGATATAATATTACGCTGGGACTACCGGCTATAAGTCTTTATTTGGTTTACAGTGCTGAGGCTCTAGCACGACTGACTAACGACGCTGACGCGTCTCGCAACGAGGCCCGAAAGCCCTCTACAACAGTTTTTGACATGCGCACTGAGGCGCTTAGCGTGTAGACACCTACAAAATTATTACTTGTATTACCTATTGATTCTCTCTCTACTGTCTGATCGGTCGTTTTTCTATCTTTTACAGCACATGTTCTGGCTTCACCTGTCATTTTATCTGCCGTCTGCATTCCATTTACATCAGTTGTTATTTGTTCTTTAAATATGAGTTTTAATTTATCCATTGAATTTTCAAACTATGCTACCATCGCTTGCTTTTCTTTAATAAATGCTGCGATTAAGCTATCTATCAACTTTTGTTCTAGATCATGAAGTAACTTTTAACTTCTTTTCTTTTAACTTCCTTCATTGTTTCCTTTACAGAACCGAGTTCTTCCAATTCGATTCAGTTTGCTGTCTAAATTTAAATTCAGAAATTCATTATTAAAAACATTTTTATCAACATTTACTGTTTCTTTTGTAATATTTCAAAATTTTGTTGATAAATAATTTATTTAAGACGATTTTATCAGTCTTAGTAATAGGTTTACCTCGTATTTTTTTTCTTTCTGTCTTGTTAGCTGGATCATTACATTCTTATATAGCTGTTTTATGCTTTCTTCTGTCTCTTAAACTGTTTTCCTTTTCTGCCTTGTCTTTTCTGTCTTCATTCTCTGTCTTCTTATTACTTTCTGTCATATTGTAATGCCCCTTTGTCTCTTTGGCTCTGTCTTCGCATTCAGTCATATCCATCGCTCCGTCTTACATAATGTGGCTACCTGTCGTACAATAGAGCATGTACAATTGGTCTTATTTTTCTTCCTTTAAAACAGAATTTTTGGTCTGAGCAATGAATCGTAAGCAATTTCTGTCTCACACTTTCTTTCTCTTCTACTGTCTATATAACGAAGTAAAATTTCTTGCTGATTACATATGGGTTATCTGAAAAATAAATGAACTTTCAATATTTAAATCAATTCGATACGCCGAACACAAGCAGTATTAATTGATTTGAAATTTAGTTTAGTTAAATTTAAAAATTGTTTATTGAACACAAGTTTATCAAAATTGAACACAGTACCGAACGCTAGTTCATGAATAATTCTTTAGACATTTATTGTAATTTTAGAGAAAAATTGATTTGATATGCCGAACACAAGCAATATCAATTAATTCAAAATTTAATTTAGTTAATCTCAATGATTATTCATCAAAAATAAATTTATTAAAATTCAAGATAATACCGAATATTAGTTTATCAATGATTCTTTGAACTCTATAATCATTCCAACGAAAAATCAAATTAATATGCCGAACACAAGCAAAACTAATTGATTAAAATTTTTTTTTAAATAATGAACTCAGAATGATATGCCGAACACAAGCTATATCAGTTTAATTAATTTTGTTTGACACCCAGTCTGTACTGCCTTTCAGATACTGTTACAAAAACTATACAGTCGTCCCTGACGGTTGCATGCACCTTCTTCTTAGCATGCTGCCATCTAAAGTCATTGATGGCTTCTTGTGTCTTCAAGAATAATAGCAGACTTGTCTCATCTGTGCATGAAATTTCATTTTAATATTTCATATTTTTATATTCGTGCACATGCGTACATACGTATATATGTAACTTCAGTCAAACGTGTTTTATTTTATTTTTCGTTTATTGTATATACACACTTTCGTTTGTGATCACATACTGTCGTCGTTCTGTCTACATTGTTTTCTGTTCTTAAATTTATACATATACGTGTATTAAATCGTGCGTATACTAATATTCATATGTACGCATGTAACTATACACATATGCATTCATTCGTTCCTTCGATTATAAATTTCATTCAGTCGTACTTGTCTATTTTATTAATTTTAATTTATTTTTATGCTTTTAATTTTAATTTATTATAAACGTTTATGTTTAATTTTTTATTTTAATTTATCGCTGTCTTTTTATTTGTAGAGTGCATTACATGGCGTCATCTTTTCCGTAATTCTTGTTAAGCACATACGTATACGTACAGTGGGGTCCAATAAAACGGAGCCACCGATTTTTTCTCATTTATGTGCATAATGTGAATTATTATAGGATGAAGAAGAAAAAGATAAAATTATTGAGCAACATAAAAATAAATTGATGCAGCTTGGTCTTCCAAAACTGCCATACGTCGTGATTTGTGGATCAATCGATAAATTATCAGAAACGTTTGTAGTTTTAAATACACATAGGTTTAACTTTGCGAACCCTTTATCGTTAATTCAAGCGTGATTTAAATGCCTTTTCGCTTTAAATATATGGCCATATATGTGTGATCACCTTTGGATATTTATTGTCAAATTAGTGTACAGACTAGATCCAAAAAAAGTTATATATCAGTAACAAGGCTAATATCTGAAATTAAAATTAACTAAACACTTGAATGAAATATTTCTATTTATTAAAATTTGTTCTTGTTAAAAATATGTACGCTCAGTACATCGTATGTAATGTAGCGCCATTTATTATATGTAGACGACGTGAGCCGACTAACGTTTCTTCAGAGTAAGTCTATGGATATCGGTTGAATAGGACAGACCGTGTTACTTTATATAATACTATATATTTGTATCTTATTGAATAAAGACTTTTTATTCTTGTATAAAATAAAACTCGAGTAATTATTTTATTTTATTGCAATATATTTAAAAGGTTATGGGCCCAGCTCACTTAATCTGCGTGTGAATAATTAATAATTAAAAGCTTTTAAAAACGTGCAGTGACTTTTGCGAGTGTTGTTGAAAGAAACGAAAGTTTTTGTGTGTGCCCGAAGTGTTATCTCCCTTTCGCAACAAAGAAAAAGATGAGTGCACTAGAGCAGGCACAACGACAGAAAAGCGATCGCAGCACAAAGGAGGGTAAGAAAGAAAATATGTTTATTGGTGCCAGCGATTAATGACGCGAGTGAATTTTTAAAAATCTTTGAATAGCGAGTAATGACCAGCTCGCGGTAAAATAAATATATCCAAAAGAGATTTATAAATCTAAGCCGCAAAAATATATATCTATATACATAAAGACGGAAGATTGTAAAACGACAGATATTATAGAAAAATCTGATTAATTTGCAAAAGCGACAAAAAAGTGTGTTTTTTTTAACATAATATTATCCTCAAAATCACTCAAAAATATTATAATACTTGAGTGGTCGAAATATCGACCAGTCCCGTCCTTAAAAGGTGAATAATCGTTCACGCGAGTGAAAATCTTTTGTGTAACGACCGGCACGCAGTGGATTGAAAATTAGTAAAAAACAATGATTTATCGAATGAAGCGCGATACTAATGTAAAGACGAAAAACTGCAAGAAGACGGGCAGTTTGAGAAAGAAAAATAATAATATTCATAAGTGAATAATGAATTTTTAATGTTTCGAAACAATAGTGAAAATTTTTTTATTAGTAAAAAATTTTAAAAATGTTAAAATTTGATAGAATGAATGCATAGAAACGGACGCATTTCTACAAGTTTATATAGGTGTGTGCATAGCGTGATTTTCAATTCCGAGTAACCGAAAGACCGGGACGCGCGCAAAAATAGCGGCTGCGAGTGAGAACAAGAAAGACGATAAGAGTAAGACTCTTATCAAACGGAGAAGAAGTGCGCGCGCATGCGAAAAAGACGGAACTACAGTGTCTATAGCACGATGCGAGTAAATACGTGTATATACGTGTACGAACGTAAAGTCTAGCTAGCGAAATAACAGCGCGACTGTATATGTAAAATAATACATATATACAGTGGGGTCCAATAAAATAGAGCCACCCTTGAGAAAAAAAGTACTAATTAAAACATTTTGTATCTCAACAAATAAAGGTTGTACAGAACTCTACGACCACTCATTTTATACGTATTTGCAAGGACTTTTTAATGGTATTTTGGCAATTCAATTTTGAGTAATTGTCTGGGAAATATTACAACTTTAAAATAGAAAGAAAAATTTTTTTTTCACCTGTGTTTAAATTTGAATCATTTTTCGGAAAATGATGGTAGAAAAATTTTACACCGCTAGTTTTAAAGGTATTTTGCTTAACTTGAAATTTATTTTTTAGTTTTTTTTTCTAGGTTCAAAATTGACCGAGATTTAGCGATTTTTGTTCAAAAAAAGGGTCTTTTTTTATTTTTCTGATATCTGCTCAATGAGAGGAGATATATAAAAATGCCGAATGAAAAAAAGTGTATTTTTGTATGTAGAATAACCTTAAATTTTCTCAAAATTTTTTGTGCATTTTAATTTTTTTGATATTTTTGCGTTACTCTTATAAGAGTATTGTATACAGGTATATAATAATACCGCAACAATATCAAAAAATTAAAATGCACAACAAATTTTGAGAAAATTTAAGGTTATTCTACATACCAAAATATACTTTTTTTCATTTGGCATTTTTCTATATCTCCTCTCATTGAGCAGATATCAGAAAAATAAAAACGCTGCCAAGTGCTTTGGCGGAATGCTTCCTCATAGAGCTCTTTGAGTTTCATTAATTTTTTTATATTTATTAAAATGTGATTAAATATATAAATCATACACACACACAGACACACACACACAGAAATTTTCTGGAAACTACTTTTTTCGAATCTCTGAGTATAAATATGTACGTATTAATAAAAAAACGATGCTGAGTTCTTTGGCAGAATGCTTTCTCATAGAGCTCTTTAAGTTTCACTGATTTTCTTATATTCATTTAAATGTGAATTTCATATATAAATCATACACTGAGAAACTTTTTGAGGCGAGAGACCTTAGTTAATCTTGAGGTGAGAGACCTTTGTTAATGGAGCGATTCGATGAGGCGTCGTGTCTTACGCATAAAGATCTGAGACCTTTATTTTGAAGACTGAAGGTATAAAGCCTGGAAAAACCGAATCCACGTATACATCAGCCGAACGTAATAAACGTACGGCCTCGGTGACAAAGGTCACAGACCTTTATGCTCAAGACGGGACGACTCGTTTACTTTATAGAGGCGCCCGGCCCTACACTACAGAGGCCTCTCGCCCCAAAAAGTTTCTCGGTGTACACACACACACACACACTCACACAGAAATTTTCTGAAAACTACTTTTTTCGAATCTCTGAGTCTAAATATGTACGTATTAATGAAAAAACGATGCCGACTGCTTTGGCGGAATGCTTTCTCATAGAGCTCTTTAAGTTTCACTGATTTTTTTATATTCATTTGAATGTAAAGTAAATACATAAATCATACACACACACGCACGCACGCGCGCGCGTGCACACACACACACACAGACACACACACACACTTACACAAAAACTTTCTGAAAACTACTTTTTTCGACTCTCTGAGTCTAAACAAGTACAAATTAATGAAAAAACGATGCCAAGTGCTTTGGTGGAATGCTTTCTCATAGAGCTCTTCAAGATTCATTAATTTTCTAATATTTATTTAAATCTGGTTTTAATATATAAATCATACGCACACACAAACACACACACACACACACACGCTCGCGCGCGCACACACACATATACACGCATGCACGTACACACACACGCGCGCGCACACACGCGCAGACATTTTCTAGAAAATACTTTTTTCGACACTCTGAGTCCAAGTATGTACGAATTAATAAAAAAAACGATGCCAAGTGCTTTGGCGAAATGCTTTTTCATAGAACTCTTCAATTTTCATTAATTTTCTTATATTTATTAAAATGTGATTTTAATATATAAATCATACACACACACAGACACACACATACACAGAAATTTTCTGGAAACTACTTTTTTCGAATCTCTGAGTCTAAATATGTACAAATTAATAAAAAAACTATTAGAACTGATTTGGCGAAATGCTTTCCCACAGAGCTCTTTAAGTTTTATTAATTTTTTTTATATTTATTTGAATGTAATTTTAATGTATAAATCATACACACACACACACACACACACACACAATAAATTTTCTGTAAACTACTTTTTTCGAATCTCTGAGTCTAAATATGTTTGTATTAATGAATAAACGATGCTGAGTGCTTTGGCGGAATGCTTTCTCATAGAGCTCCTTAAGCTTCACTGATTTTCTTATATTCATTTGAATGTTAATTTAATATATAAATCATAAACACACACACACACACACACACACACACACACACAGACATTTTCTGGAAACTACTTTTTCCGACTCTCTGAGTCTAAACATATACTAATTAATAAAAAAACGGAGACAAGTACTTTATCGGAATGCTTTCTCATAGAGCTCTTTGAGTTTCATTAATTTTTTTATATTTATTTGAATGTAATTTTAATGTATAAATCATACACACACACACAGACGCGGGCACGCACGCACCCACACACACAGACACACACACACACAGAGAAATTTTCTGGGAACTACTTTTTTCGACTCTCTGAGTCTAAATATGTACGAATTAATAAAAAAACGATGCCAAGTGCTTTGGCGGAATGCTTTCTCATAGAGCTTTTTAAGTT
The DNA here is from genome assembly GCA_017163975.1 of Anastatus disparis. Classification (NCBI taxonomy): domain Eukaryota; kingdom Metazoa; phylum Arthropoda; class Insecta; order Hymenoptera; family Eupelmidae; genus Anastatus; species Anastatus disparis. Next base: position 1,081,642 of record JAFFSR010000036.1, on the reverse strand, counting down.
CCATTAATTCTCTTATATTTATTTAAATGTGATTATAATATATAAATAATACCCACACACATACGCTTGCACACACGCACACGCACATACACACACAGACATTTTCTGGAAACTACCTTTTTCGACTTTCTGAGTCTAAATATGTACAAATTAATGAAAAAACAATGCCAAGTGATTTGGCGGAATGCTTTCTCATAGAGCTCTCAAAGTTTCATTAATTTTCTTATATTCATTTAAATGTGAATTTAATATATAAATCATACACACACACACACAGAAATTTTCTGGAAACTGCTTTTTTCGAATCTCTGAGTCTAAATATGTCCAAATTAATAAAAAACTACACTGAGAAAAAAATTTAGTTGGAGTAAGTAAGGCTTAATTGAATCGATGAAATCCCTTAGGTGCGGGCGGCACATAAAATATTTTGTTACAATAATACAAATATTTTAATTGAGTCAAATAAATATTTCATTTTTTAAAATAAATATTTGATTCTACTAAACATCACAAATATTGGTTGAATAAAATTAATTTATTGTTTTAAAAAAATTCTTTATTAATTCAAATGCATATTTGTTTTTCTAATTGCTTATTTCATTACATCAATATGCATATAGTAACTTAATCAAATAATATTTTGTATTTTTAAATAAATATTTGACTTACTAAATGTCGCGAAGATTGATTCAATAAAATTAATTCATTGTTTTAACAAAAAAAAATTATCAATTAAAATATCCATTTGTTTTTCTAATTAATAATTTCATCATTTTAATGCTATATTGAAATTAAATTAGTTCAATATTTTATATTTTCAAATAAAAGTTTAATTTATTGAATATTGCAAAAATTGATTTAATAAAATTAATTGATTGTTTAAAATAAAATTCATCGCACCAAAAGTGTATCTAATTAAATTAATTATGTATTTTATTTTCCGCACTTAAAATCAAATCCATTTAATATCGTAAATATTGATTTAATAAAGTTAATTCATTGTTTTTATACAATATTTAAGTAATTCAAACAAAATTTTGTCTTCCAATTAATAATTTCATCACATTAATTCTAATTTGAACATTAAGATTTTTTGATCTACACAAATATGTTTTTGAATTTATGAATTATTTTTAAAAGTAATAAAATATTTTGTATTACCAATTAAATAAAATAATAGTCTATTTGAATAAAAATCCATCTAGTAAAATTGAAGTCCATTTAAATATTAAGTTTTGTTAATCAAAACAAATATTACTCGCCATTGATAAATTATTCAGTTTGACAAATGAAATTTTTCTTCAAAGTAAAGAAATATTTAATTAATTCGATTTATAGATATTTTAATCGAACAAATACTGTCTTTAATCAACAGTATTTGCTTTCAGTGATTTTTATTTATTTATTAACATCAATGAATTGATGACTCTCTGTTAAAGGACAGGTGAATATAATTACATTTATTTATATGGTAAAGAATAACAATTATTAACATACTAACATTAGTATGCTTTATACAGTGATCGCACACGCAGTAAATCTAACATAAATTTCGCTCGCATTACAATTTACGTATTATCTTGGATTTTTAACTTCCTTATATATCAATTTGGAGGCCCTCTTACCGCTTGCGAGATCGAAAATTAACGACGCCACCAAGCGGTAGTATCATAAAACCATCGAACTAAATGATTTTGTTAAAACAATAAATGTTTCTTTTGGATCAAATATGTGTTATTTGAATGAAATAAATTATGTAGTTGAATCAAATAGTGGATTTACTTTATTTTGACAAGTATTTATTGTAATTTTTATTAACTGCAGTACATATTTTGCTAAGTTATTCACTTAGCAAGACACGTATTTAAAACATGAGTTTGTTTGAGTATAAAAGATGATAACTTATACAAAAAAATAATTTCCAATAATATTAAATATTAATTTTGAAATTATATTTCATTCGATTTAATAAATATGTTATTAAATGATAATTGATTGTTTTCATAAATATTTCATTAAGATAATCAAATAATTATTTAATCGATCTGATAAAGAAATTAATTATTACAACAAAATATTTAATTGAAACATAAATAATAAAATATTTAATTGTTAAAAATAGTAATTAATTCAATTAATCACCGATTTCATAGACGTAATATAATTAAATAATAAAAGTAATAAAATAATTTTATAGAACTAAATAAATCAAATATTTGAATCAATTACAAAATTAATTAATTTAATGCATCCAATTAATTATAATATAGCAATGAAATTATTTGATTAAAAGACAATGAGATATTTCATAGAATCAATCATATATTTCAAAAAGAGAAAAAACGCATTCATCAAAGCAACTAAATATTGAATTAAAATGATTAGGTATTTCATTGACCAGTGAAATAATTTAATATAATATAAGTCATACAATATTTAATTAAAACAATGAAATATCTTTTTGTTACTATTCAAAATTTATTGAAAGAATAAAACAATAATCTTGACATTATTAAATATTTCATTAATATAACTAAATATATTATTGAACAGTAAAGTAATTTAATAGAGGTGATATAATAATTAATTGAATCAATGTAATATATTCTTCTTTTAATCAAAATTTGATAAAAATAATAGAATAAATACGTTAGAATTAGTAAACATTTTATTAAGATGATTAAATATATTATTAAACATTAAAGTAATTTAGTGGAAGTATTATAATATTTAATTGAATTAGTGAAATATATTCTTATGTCAATCAAAATTTGATAGAATTAATAGAATAAATATATTTGGTTTGATAAATATTTCATCAAGGTAATCAAATATATTATTAAACATTAAAGTGATTTAATGAAAGTGGTAATATAATATTTAATTAAATCAGTGAAATATATTCTTGTTTCAATAACAATTTGATAGAAATAATAGAATAAATATATTTGGTTTAATAAATATTTCATTAAGATAATCAAATATATTATTAAACATTAAAGTAATTTAATAGAAGTGTTATAAAAATATTTAATTAAATCAGTGAAATATATTCTTGATTCAATAACAATTTGATAGAAATAATAAAATAAATATATTTGGTTTAATAAATACTTCATTAAGATAATCAAATATATTATTGAACATTAAAGTAATTTAATGGAAGTGTTAATATAATATTTAATTAAATCAGTGAAATTTATTCTTGTTTCAATAACTACTTGATAGAAATAATAAAATAAATATATTTGGTTTAATAAATATTTCATTAAGATAATCAAATATATTAGTAAACATTAAAGTAATTTAATGGAAGTGTTAATATAATATTTAATTAAATCAGTGAAATATATTCTTGTTTCAATAACAACTTGATAGAAATAATAGAATAAATATATTTGGTTTAATAAATATTTCATTAAGATAATCAAATATATTATTAAACATTAAAGTAATTTAATAGAAATGTTAATACAATATTTAATTAAATCAGTGAAATATATTCTTGATTTAATAACAATTTGATAGAAATAATAAAATAAATATATTTGGTTTAATAAATATTTCATTAAGATAATCAAATATATTATTGTACATTAAAGTAATTTTATGGAAGTGTTAATTCTTATTTCAATAACAACTTGATAGAAATAATAAAATAAATATATTTGGCTTAATAAATATTTCATTAAGATAATCAAATATATTATTAAACATTAAAGTAATCTAATGGAAGTGTTAGTATAAAATATAATTAAATCATTGAAATATATTCTTGTTTCAATAACAATTTGATAGAAATAATAGAATAAATATATTCGGTTTAAGAAAAATTTAGTATCTGATTTTACGTTGCACCTTTCTTGACTTTAAAAAAATAATTTATTGGTTTTCTTTTTGTAAATTCATTAAAATTGGATTTGTTTATTTTAAGGAACCTATTTCTTTAAATTAATTGTAATTTTTATTGAAATGCTGATCAAATTTTATGTGTTATATACAACAAAATATTTTTTTTATACGATCACATATATTATTAATTAAATGACAATGTTATTAACTTAGTGAAGCATTTATTTACAATATAAGCTTCTTTAACTTAATCAGATGACCGTTAATTCAAGCAAATATTATATTGATGATTGATCAATATTTTTTTATTGTTATTAAAGATTTTGTTAATTTAACAAACGATTTACGAAAATAAATATTTAATTACTGTAAAAAATATATAGATAATTTACAAACATATTCTATTGTTACAAATAAATATTTTATAAAATTTTATCAGCTGCCTTAATGGAATTAATTTGATTGAATCAATCGAATAATTTAACTAAAACAATAAATTTTTCTTTATTTTAAAAAAATATTTATTTTTTTTTAACTTAGGTATCAATTTTTTTATCCCAACTAAATATTTCAGTGAATTAATAACCTTGCATTTTACTTCAATCAAAATTAATTTTTATCAACAAAATATTTAATAACAAAATTTTTTTCATTGACTCAACTAGATTTTTTTTTCAGTGTATGTCAACTGATTTGGCGGAATGCTTTGTCATAAAGCTCTTTAAGTTTCACTGATTTTCTTATGTTTATTTGAATGTAATTTTAATATATAAATCATACACACACACACACGCGCGGGCACGCACGCACGCACGCACCTATGCACGCACGCACGCGCATGTACACACGCGCGCGCACACACACACAGAAATTTTCTGAAAACTACTTTTTTCAACTCTCTCAAGTAGATAGGCTATAGGCATACTGGCACACCCGGATTCTCGCACACCCCCTCTCCTTTTCCAAGTGTGTTAGAATCCGTGTCATTTAAAATACATGTGAATTCCTCCCCCCTGTTTAAAAATGAAAAAGGATAAAACACTTGTCTCCCTCCACTAAGTGTGTTACAATCCGGTCCATTTAAAATACCTATGAGTCTCCCCTTCCTTAAAAAATGTATTGGATACTTATTTTGGGATAGAGAGAAAGGGCTGTCCCTTCTTATTTTTAAAGAAAGGATAGAGCGCCGCCCACAATATGTTCTATTTTGGAGAGCGCAGGAAAATTTTTCCACGCTTAGAAGAGAGGGATAGGGCAGACCTTTTTCACTGCGCTGCCCACTGTGCGTTTTCTTTAACGTTGCATGAAAATTTACCTGCTTTTAGAAGAGAAGGAAAGAGATGTCCTTTATCTCAATGCAGTACACTACGTGTGTGTTCTCTTTTGAGTCGCAGGTGCATGAAAATAATGGATCATGTAACCTGTATAATAAATGAGCAAACTATAAATTTGCCTTCTATTATATATATATAAATATATTTATTTTTTTTAAGTCACTTTGTCATGCCCCGTCTTTTCTTTTTTTTAAAGAAAATCTTTTTTTTTTTTTGAGAAGAAGATTTATTGAAAGGGTCAGCTGCCTGTTCTCTTGTTTTTTGAGATAAACAGATATTTATTAAGAGGGTCAGTCGTATTCTTTTTTCATGTTTTAAAAAAAGGAACAAATGCTCGAAAAATATATACGAGACCCCACCTTTGTAAAAAAGAAAATCTTTTTCTATTGAAAAATAATTTTTTGTCTGAGGTGTGTGTCAGTTTCCTTAAGGAAAAACAGCTTTTTGCAGGTGGTCGGAAATTTGAAGAACGAAATTTTTTTTTTGGGAGAGAAAAGTTATTTATTGAAAGAGTCTTTTCTTTAAAAACTATTTTTTCATAACAAGTGTGTGTGTGTGAGAAAAAAAGTTATCTTGCAGGTGCATTTATTATAAGATTTACGAGAACCTTTTTTGTAAAAAGGAGAATTCCTTTTCTTTAACCTTCAGACCGCCGGGATTTGGAAAAATGAAAAGTCGATTTTCCCTATAGAAAAGTGTTTTAGGCCTACTAGGTTAAAAATTATTTTTTCTCATATCAAGTGTGTGTGTGGAAAAAAGTTATCTTGCAGGTGCATTTATTATAAGATTTACGAGAACCTTTTTTGTAAAAAGGAGAATTCCTTTTCTTTAACCTTCAGACCGCCGGGATTTGGAAAAATGAAAAGTCGATTTTCCCTATAGAAAAGTGTTTTAGGCCTACTAGGTTAAAAATTATTTTTTCTCATATCAAGTGTGTGTGTGGGAAAAAGTTATCTTGCAGGTGCATTTATTTTTTCTTTGAATTTACTAAGAAAAAAAATTAAGAAAGCTTGATCTATCTCAGGTTTTTAAAAGTATTCTTAAGAAAAAGATATTTATTGAAGGGATCAATTATTTTCAAAGAAGGATTGCTTATTTCAGAAAATATATACATGACTTCGCTCTTAAAAATGCTCCCTCTTTTTTTAAATTTGTTAGTCACAGGTATATGTATGTTTTTGAGAAAAAAACGATATTTATTGCAAGGGTCAGTTCCACGACGATAAAAATTAAAATCTTAGGCGTGTACAAAACTAATGAAGGATGGACTAAATTTTCTCTAAGGGAGGTGACAAATTTTTTAAAAGGAAATTTTCACCAATCGTAGGATTTTCATGAAAAACATTGTAAAATAAGTATCCTAATTTTCTGTATAAATACCTCGTTCTAAGCTACATTTCGTCAGTTCGAGGATCATCTTCAACTTTTCCTAACTACAGAAAAAGATTTCGAAGATCAACTTAAAAGAAAATAGAAAAATGGCTCAAGACAAAATTGGAAATATTAAAGCAGTTCAAGATCGCATTAGATGGTTAATAGCAAATGGACCAACATTGCTTATGATGTTGGAACATGTGTCATGGGCGATGCATGCAGTGGATTCCCGTAAGTATGAAATAAAATATAAAAATATTAAAATGATTTTTTTTACATTAATTTTTTCTTTTTCAGTGCCATCACTGCCTCCGATGGCTGCTATGCAGCAGCTATATAATCATCATACACCAGGAACTTCATCAGAGAGTTCCGCTGAAAATAATCAGCAGTCGACACAGCAGTCGACATTACAAATAAATCGGCGGTCGAGGAATCGCAGCTCAAGCTCGAGTTCATCCTCAAGCTCTAGCTCGAGTTCATCCTCGAGCTCTAGCTCGAGTTCATCCTCATCAAGCAGAGGAGCAAAACAGAGCAACAAGGGACAAAAAGATCAATTAATGATCTTGGACCGATCCCCATGAAGAAAAAGACGCTAAGTAAGTTTATTTTTTTTAATGATTTTTTTTTTAAATTTTACATATAATTTTATTTCTAATATTATTTTCTTATTTTTGTTTACAGATGATTCTGAAAACAGACATCGTCATGAAGAGAAATCGGTTCCCTCTACCTCTTCAGGATATAGAGCAACGGAACCAATACCATCAACCTCCTCGGCGGGCCAAGAATTTAAGCAACAAACACCGTCTACTTCAAAAGGTAATTTATTCAAAATAAATAAATAAATTAATAAAATAATCATATTATTTAATTTTTCAATTTTACTTTATAGGAAGCAAAAAAGTTCAGCAAGAAAAAAACCAACTTCAGCACGGGAGTGGATGAAAAAAGTTGGCCGACAGCTTGCTGAAAAAAATAAGAGTTCGGCTACTACCAGCGCGTCATCATCAGCAGACCGACATTCGGCTACAGCGTGCACGCCATCAGCAGCAGGCCGACATTCGACTACAGCGTGCACACCATCAGCAGCAGATCGACATTCGGCTACAGCGTGCATGCCATCAGCAGCAGGCCGACATTCGGCTACAGCGAGCACACCATCAACAGCAGACCGACATTCAGCTACAGCGTGCACACCATCAGCAGCAGTCCGACCTCGTATGCGCGAGGATATAATTATACGCGAGGATATAACTATAATAGAATAGTTATATTTAAAACTTTATATTTTAGTATTTTGTTGTAATACATATATTTATATATTTTTAATGAATATCTATTAGGATTTTAAAAAAAAAAAATAAATAGAAATAATTTGATTCTTCTTTTTTTTTTTTATACTCATATTCCTCCTTTCCAATTCCTTTACAATAAGTAACTTACAACTCTTAATTTTATAGATAATTAAATACAATAATATCATTAATATGAAAACTAAACAGTCAAGTTAATAAAATAAAATAAAGTGTAAATAATACATACAAATTTAGTTAGTACATTAAAATTATGTAACGAAAAATTTATTATTATTGATTTGAATATTTATATCTTTAAGATTACTAACATTAGTTTACAAAGATCATGTAAATTATCTTGTTCGTATTTAATATTAATTTTTTTTTTTTTAATGAGGATCATAAGAAGGGTTGAGAAAAAACCAGAATTCTGTTTTTTATTTAATTTAATTTATTTCCAATATAACTTTATACATTCATCATTATTAGAAATTTTATCGACTTCATCTTTGGAAAATTTCGCATCTAGGTAATCATGTAACCATGTGCGCATCGAAATAGCATTAATAACAGCGCACATAGGTTTTCGCCTTAAACAGAGGTCGTGGTTGAAACATGTATATCGTGTACAATTCATTATTCTTTCTAATGATGGGCATCCGAAGTCTTCAATGTTGCTGATTGTCCTGAAAATAAAGAGGAGAAGGTAATGTAACTTAAAGTATATACAACACGAAAAATAAAGTATTAATATGGTTAAATACAGTATGTTGAAGTATTAAAATAATTAAAAAGTATAAAAAAGTATCAAACAAGTATGGAAAAGTATAAAAAAGTATGAAACAAGTATGAAAAGTATTAAAACAGCAAGAAAAGTATGAAAGTTGAAACATAAATGTATTACTTACACATTTGGTAAAAGATCAGCTAACCATTGCGCTTTCTGCTCACCCTTGACAAATACTTTCTTGACTCCTTGCGAACAAATTTCAAAAATTTTTTGAAGACGATGGTAAGGTATATCTCCAGAGTTCCATTGTATTCCATGGTGATACTTTTCCAGCCATTGCGATGTACTTTTTTCTTCTTGACTCAATTCTCTCCATGTCATCGGAGGTTTAAAGAGATACGCAGTTGGAAAAGCAGTTTTTCTAAAATTCAGAAAACTGACTTCTTTAAAAATAAAAGAATCCCCAGACATGCCTTGAAATCCTTGTATGTCACAAATATAAACGTTCTCTTCAGAAAATTCTAATATTGCATTTTTAATCATTGCACCATAGTCACGGGTTCTAGCCATCGTACAACTCTGAATTTCTTTCAGCGAGAAGTGATTTGAGAGACTGAATAGGAAAATTCTTACAGTTTTTGGATAGTTTAAAAGAACAATTTATCCCTTCCTAAAAACTTTTCCCTTCTTTATTTTCCAAATTTTTCTTTTTACCATTGGTCAAATCTCGAAATTTGTATCCCTTCTTAAATTTTCTTTTTACTATTGGTAGAATCTTGAAATTTGTATCCCTTCTTAAATTTTCTTTTTTACTATTGGTAGAATCTTGAAATTTGTATCCCTTCTTAAATTTTCTTTTTACTATTGGTCGAATATCGAGATTTGTATTCCTTCTTAAATTTTCTTCTTTACTATTGGACGAATTTTCAAATTTTCACTAACTTTTCCTTTTACTATTGGATGAAATTTAAAATTTGTATCCCTTCTTACATTGTTTTTACCTATAAAAAGCGAAGATATTTCTTGGATGACTACACTTCGTATATAACAATCAGTGAGATTTATTCTTGAATATTGTGTGAGTTGAAACTGTTGCTCTAGTCATCTTTTAGTTAAAAAAGTAAAAATGACTTCAATCGATTTTTTTGAACGTCTTGTCCAATTACTTCGTGATACTTTACGAAGTATAAACGAATTGAGCAATGAAGATATTCATTATTGGTTAGATATGTGTAATTCTGCTGTCATTAAATTAAATGAAAAAATCGTTCGACCTAACCTCACAAGAGGGAGAAACAGAAATGTCAAACTTGTATGACACATCTTTCGTGCATACAAGTTCAGTTGGAACAAAATCTTCATCAAGGAGGCAATCTACAATCTGAAGAAACAGAAGCTAGAGTCGAGTGGCGAGACGTAGAGTCAGCTTTCCAAAATCGAATCAGAACTGGTGTAGTGGTAAATATTAAACATGTGGACATTCTGAGTTTTTTAAGTGATGCACAAAAACTTTTTAAAGTTAAGGTTCAGGCTTGCTTAGAAGAATATAATGCGTTAAAAATAAATTCTGATTTCATCTCTGAATTTTCTGTGCAGAAAAATACTGAGGAATTAAATGATACTAAATATTTTACAAGTGAAAGTAATACAGTATACATGTCAACTGATTTAGAGGAATGGTTCAAAGATAATATCAAAGAGCCTATTCTTACTCAAATAGAGGAATTTCAAGAAAAGGATTCAGGGTGGACTTTGAAGAGTATAATAAGTTTGTGTATAAATATGAAAAAATATTCTCCTTTGAAGGGTAGTTCTTATATACCTCTTCCGAAGTTTATAGAAAATAAGAAAGCGTGTGTTAATGTTCGCAATAATGACAATCAGTGTTTCAAATATGCTGTACTTTCCGCATTATATCCTAGTAACCGTAATCCTCAAAGAGTGGATCATTATCTACCGCATAATAATAAGCTGAGGTTTGATAAAATTGAATTTCCTGTAAAAATTAAAGATATTCCGAAATTCGAAAAATTAAATAATAATATTTCAATAAACTTATACATGTTGAAAAGTATGGTCCGAAGTTTGAAGTATCGCCGTGTCATATTACATCAGAAAAAAAGGTACAACATGTCAATTTGCTCATTATTCAAGATTTCTACATAGATGAGTATGAAGAAAATAATGATGCTGATGATGGAGACATGCCTCAATATCATTATGTTTGGATTAAAAACTTGTCTCGACTTCTGGCTTCTCAAGTGTCTAAAAGCCATATAAAATCTTACCATTGTGAGAGGTGTTTACAAATTTTTTATAGTGAAGAAAGATTTGTAATTCATGAAAATAATTGTAAAAATTTAAATAAATGTAGAATTAATTTGCCCGACTCAAAAAATAATATTCTCAAATTCGAAGATTACAGCAAGAGTGAAAAAGTTCCTTTTGTTATTTATGCAGATTTTGAATGTTTATTGAAACCTACAGACAGTGAGAAGGCTTTTCAACTTCATGAAGCATACAGTATTGGATACTACATGAAATGCAGTTTTGATGATAAATTATCTTATTATAAATCATACAGAAGGATTAACGAATGTGAAGAGACACCTGCAGAATGGTTTGTAAGAGAATTGAAATCAATCAGTGAGAAAATTGATGAACTCTACAAAAATCCGAAACCAATGAAACTTACAGATTTAGAAGAATTGTCTTTCCAGAGGTCAACTAATTGTCATATATGTAGAAAACCAATCCGTGCCGAAGAACTTGCAGTACGAGACCATTGTCATCTCACAGGACGGTAAGTTGTTCAATTGGTTATAATTAAATAAAGAAAATTAATCTGGTTATTTTACGTTTATTTCTTTTTAGTTTCAGAGGTGCAGCTCATAATTCATGTAATTTGAATTATAAGATTTCAAGATTCATTCCTGTTATTTTTCATAATCTCAATTATGACACTCATTTTATTCTGAAAGAAATCGGGACTTCTACATTGATGAAGGGACGAATGACTCTAATACCTCATAATAAAGAGAAATACATTTCTTTCACAAAATATATGGATAATAGTGACATCAATTTTAGATTTATAGATTCTTGGCGTTTTCTACCATCATCATTGGAGAAGCTTGCATCGTACCTCGAAAACGTGCCAATAGCAGTGAGAGAATTTCAAACAGATGGATTTACAGATGATAAGATAAATCTTCTTAGACGGAAAGGTGTATTCCCGTACGATTTTGTGGATGGATTCGATAAATTGATGTCTACAAAGCTGCCAGAAAAAAAGGACTTCTACAATAAACTAACGGATTCTCATATAGCTGAAGAAGATTATAAGCACGCTGTTCAAGTTTGGAATGATTTCAATATAAAAACTTTAGGAGAGTACTCGGATTTATACTTAAAAACCGATGTTTTGCTATTGGCTGACGTCTTCGAAAGTTTCCGAGAGACCTCTCTTAAAGCCTACGATTTATGTCCTGCTCATTTCTACACAACTCCAGGCTTAACGTTTTCAGCAGCTCTTAAAATGACGAAGGTAGAATTGGAACTTTTGACAGACATTGACATGCTAATGTTTATCGAAGCAGGTATCCGTGGAGGAATAAGCCAGTGCTGTAACCGGTATGCAAAGGCAAACAATCCATACATGGGTCCTTCATATGACGAAAATCAGAAAAAGAAGACCCTTCTATATTTTGATATTAATAATCTTTATGGTTGGGCGATGATACAACATTTACCGATAGGAAAATTTAAATGGATTGATTATGAAACAATTCCAGAGTTCTTCAATACACCGCCAGATTCGGATATAGGATATATTGCTGAAGTGGATTTAGAATATCCTGTGAAAATCCATGATGAACATCGGGATTTACCTTTTGCGCAGAACATCGTCCACCACCAGGCTCGAAGCAAAAAAAACTGCTTACTACTTTGGACAACAAGGAAAGGTATGTCATACATTATCGGACGCTTAAACAAGCGTTAGATAATGGACTTGGATTAAAAAAGTACATAGAATTTTAAGTTTTGAACAAAAGGCTTGGCTCAAACCTTATGTTGAATTAAATACTGAGAAGAGGAAGCAAGCGAAGAATGAGTTTGAAAAACTCTTCTATAAATTGCTTATTAACTCTGTATATGGAAAGTGCATCGAACGAGAGCGGTCACGTGTTGATGTGCGATTAATAAATAAATTCACAGGTAGATATGGAGCAGAAGCACGCATAGCTCAACCAAATTTTCACAGTTGTGCAATTTTCGATGAAAATTTGGTAGCTATTCAGCTGAAGAGAACGAGTATCACAATAAAAAAACCTATATACGTTGGTTTTTCCATCCTTGATTTATCAAAAACACTGCTATATGAGTTTCATTACTCATATATGAAACAGCGACTAGGACAAAAATGTAAACTTCTATATACAGATACGGATAGTTTAATATATGAAGTTGAAGACATTGATATGTATCAAACAATGAAGGAAGACATTCACAGATTTGATACTTCTGATTATGCTGAAAATAATCAGTTTAATATTCCACGTGTCAATAAGAAAGTTCCTGGATTAATGAAAGATGAATGCTGTGGCAAGATTATGTCTGAATTCATAGGTTTGCGGAGTAAAATGTACAGTATTTTGGTTGATGGAGGAGACACAGTGAAAAAAGCTAAAGGTATCAAATCTAACGTCGTGAAGAAAACAATCACTTTCGAGGATTACCGAAGTTGTCTTCAGGATCTTGTCATTATACACCGTGAACAGTGCAATATTCGATCAAAATTACACACAGTGCATACTGAAAAGCAAAGAAAAATTGCACTAAGTCCACACGATGATAAGAGATTTTTATTGCCTGATAGTACAGACACTTTACCATGGGGTCATTTTAGAATTGAAGAGATACAGATGGCGCAAGCTGCACTTGAAGTAGAGAGGGAATATGCAAGAAAAATGGCTGCTGAAAAAGAGCAGGAGGTGGAAAAGAAGAGGGGACACGAAGTATCCAATAAAAATAGAGTAACGCGAGTGGGGATGGATGTTACAGAGCATAGCAGAGAGGGGGAAATTGAGAGAGGGGATGAACCATCCAATGAAAATAGTGCAGCACGAGTGGGGGTGACACTTCATGGCAACCAAGGTGAGCAAATCATTATTGAGTATGACGTATTAGAGGAGTTCATGCATGACTGGGATCCATCAATAGAGGGATAAGTTCCGAAGAAGGTGAGAGAAGGGATTTATTGCAAGTGGCGATGGAAAGGGCAGAAATCGAGGTGGGGTATGGGCTATATCAAGGGACGGAGCACGATGAGGAGCACATTCAAGTAATCGAAGAGCTTGAGAACGATCAACCTCCTACAAAGAAACCAAGAGTCAACTAACTAATCATGTAAGTTTACAGTATAATTTTTTTTTTTTTTTTTTTTTTTCTAATAAAATATCATCTTTAACAGAAATTTTAATTTTTACTTTTTTATTTTTGATTCCAGAATGGATTTATCAACACTTAATAAGATTGCTGGAAGCGACTTCTTGCCAAGGAAAAAAGTTACAGACTTGGAAAAAGATCACCAGTACATGGTGACAGCACTTAAAGAGGTGAAGACACGATATGGTGTCAAGATTGTAGCAGAATTCGAGCAAAGTTTTCAAGTATTTCTACCAGAGAAGATTTCATCAGCAATTCTAAAAGATGAAGAATTTTTTTACAAACTCTGCGATGAAGCAAACAAACTACGTTTGGTTGCAATGTATTTGGGAGGAACTTCTTTCAAATTCGATCGGGTATAAAAAAATATATCTACGAAATGATTTTTAAAACTATTTATTATAACTTGTACATAATAATACATAAATAAATAAAAATATATTAACATTATACATTTGTTTTTTATTTATCATCACCACCTATAGTTATAATTATATTACAATATTTTATTTAAATATATCTAAATAATATAACAAAATACAATTAAATTTTTTTTATTTATTACATTATTATATTTAAAAATACATTTTAATTTTTCAAACAATCTCATTTTTATCTATCCAACTATTATGCTTGTTACTTAGACCTAACCACTTAACATATACACGTTTACCACTTTTCTTTAAAACTTTTTCTACTAAATAAATTTCTGGATACATAGTCTTTTGAATTTCCGTTTCATAAAAGCCTCCGGAGACTGGTTCATCATAATAATCTTTGACGTGGTAAGTTATGGGATTGGTTTTTACAACTCTTGTTATTGTGAAAATTTCAGTAGACCAATTTGGTGTATAACCTTTTTCAAAAACTTGTTTTATCTTACTTATTCGCACTTTATCTCCTACTTTGAATTTTGGTTTTTTACAGGTCTTTTTTCAGTTGGGTAATTTTTCTTGACTTCTTTTTCATTTATCATCGTAACGTTTTCAGGCTCGATTCCTATTGTCCGATGTTTTCTTGAATTGTATGCTTTCACTAACTCAGGCAGAATATCCAACCATTTATAACTTCCTTGTTTGCTGAATTCTAACCACATTGCATTTTTTAAAGTTCTATTAAAGCGCTCACATATGCTTGCATGAAGATTACTATGTGAAGAGTAGTGATTTATCTTGTACTTTTTCATAAGATTCTGAAAGTTTGAATTGTAGAATTCTTTTCCTTGGTCAGTTTGTAAATTCGATGGCACCCGTCCTTGTTTTAATATTGACTTCATAGCTAGAGTAACATCATTGCCACTCTTCGATTTGACTGGTACAGCCCATGCATACTTTGAAAATATATCTATGACAGTTAGTAAGTAGCGAAAACCTTTGTTTTCCTTAAAATAAGGTATCATTTCTACAAGGTCAGCTTGCCAAGTCTCATCTAATCCACGTATGTCATATTTTCTTCGCTTGTACCTTCGACGTGCTGGCTTGTGTAGCTCTTCAACTACTCTTTGACGTTCCATCTTAAACTTCAACTTTAGCAATATCCGATCGTCTATTCATTTCTTTAATTATATATTCAATACTTGCAAAATTTCGTTGAGTCATATCATAGACATAAGTTAATTTTTCGTCTATTTCTGCTTTATATATTTCAACTTTGTTCTCATATTCTTGTATAGCTTTAGCAACTTCTATAATTTTAGAAGATAAGTAATCAACTTCTTTCTGTAGGATATTATTTAGTGAATTCAAACTAATGGCATCATTTGAATCATTAGCCTCTCCAATATTGCAAAGCCGCTTATTTTCTAAATCAAAATGACCATCTGATGTAACATTGAATCCAATACCTCGAGGACCACGACTCACTTGCGAGCCCTCAAGTTTTCTTCCAAACACATCGAGACTCATGTTACTACTGTTGATTTGAAAATTGTGTACGTCAATATATATCCCCAGCTTCACGTAGTTCCTCTATGATTGATTGGATTTCATTGTTGTGATTATTATTTCCAGCAGATCGTTCGGCTATTAATAATCGCAGTCTTTCGACAAGCTCATTCGGATCATCCCAGTAGACTAGATCTATGGAAGTATTCTTTTTGCTATTTTATATTTAGGTATGAGACCCCCTCCGCTGGTAGATATTCTACTGCGATCACTGCGGAACATTGGTGCTATGATTTTTGAATATTTTCTACTCTTCGAAGAGCGTATATTCTCACTTTTGCTATGTCTTTTTCTATGGGCATTTGTTGCTTCCAGGATAATGCGATAGTTCTTGCAATCTGTTGTACTTAAAAGATTATCATCTGGTTCTTTTTTGAAAAGCAATTCCATTAGACCACTGCTTTTAGGAAAACTTAAATCTTTCACTTTTATTAGTTTATCATCAAATTGAATTTGTGAATCACCCATCATGTATACCCCACTGACTTTTCTCACTCCGTATATGTTATCGATTTTGCTGCGGCTTCCATTTAGCATTGATAAAAAGTCTGTCGGTTCAGTTTCTTTATGCGCAGGTACAAATGGTGAATATATAGATTTGAATGATGAATTTGCAGAATTGAATGATGAATTCATCATTGTGCTATTTATCGGAGAAAAATCATCGCCATTAGAAGCATTATTATCAAACGCAGAACCCGAGTCATTAATATCGTTTAAAATATAACTTGATTCGTCGAATCTCAATCTTTTTTTTGCCGATTTTCTGTTACTGTCTATAGCTGAAATGTGATTAGAACGTGACACACTTTCAGTTGTCGAATCGACAAGCTTTTCAAGTGGTGTAATAACTGGTTTTAAAGTATCACCAATAACCTTTTCAAAATCATCTCTCTCCTTTTTTAATAAAGAGTATTTTTTTTAATAGCCTCACGTGCTCGTAAGAGCTCGCTAAGAACATTTTTTTCTTTCTTAAAGTCAGGCATGCTGACAAGATGCTGTCTACAATCGAACTGCAAAGATTAAGATTTATACTTCCTTTTTAATGGCAAAACAGTCAAATCCTTTTCTATATCTACCATCATTCATTGCTCTATCTTTGTCAATAACAACAAATCCATACTTGTCATTCTTCCAGCATTCAGTACAAAGATTTCGAAATTCATTTAAAGTTAAGTCAGTATTCACATGGTCTTCATAGATATGTTTAAGATTAACATCATCTTGACGATAAATTACCATCAAATTAATATTGTCCCTGATGAGATGTTTCGGTATATGAGCATATGACTGACATAGATAAAAGCTATCTACACTTTTGTGTCTCCCCATACAGAAAAAAGCTCTGACGTTATCCTGCTTCTCACAAGCCACATCGTCAAAAATTATAATTGAATTTGGTAGGGCTTCATCTGGAGACACTACAGATGCATGTTCACTGAACGGTAGATATGATATACCTTCAATTGGCTCTAAAACTTTTTGAAGAAATTGATATTTCGGTTGATTTAAGGATTTAGAGTATACATACAAATTTTCAAATCTAAGACCATTAGGGTGTGTAATTAGAGCCAATAAACTATTAGTTTTTCCACAGTTTGATGGGCCACAGAATACTGCTCGTATATTATCTGGAAGTAACTCCCCATGTCGCTTTTTTCTTTTCGTTTTCTCAAAATCAAAGTTGGCGACGGGAAGTTTGACGTTCTGCTCAGTAAAATCCATGTTTACGTAACAAAGTCAAATCTAAGATTGACCTTTTCAAAATATAAACGCTTGTTTTATATTTTGATCATCAGTTGTAAATCAGCACTCGAAGAGAGATGCTCGTACACAAATCACAGAAGCACCCTAAGGGTAAAGGGTTACTTGATAAAGTAATCAATAACTTACCTATTGAAATGCATATTCCTGGATATCAATATTGTGGTCCCGGAACAAAACTGAAAAAGCGTCTAAAAAGAGGTGATGCAGGTATCAATCCACTTGATCAAGCATGTAAAGAACATGACATATCTTATTCTGATAAAAATGCTAATCGAAAAGTAGCTGACATGAAGCTCGCTGATAAAGCTTGGCAGCGTGTTAGAGCCAAAAATGCAAGTCTTAGCGAAAAAGCAACTGCTTTTGTTGTTGCAAATGCTATGAAATTAAAAGGAAAGACAGGAATGGGTGTAAAATTGAGTAAATTAGTAACTGCAAGTAAAAAATCATTAAAACCAAGTAAACATTCTCGCAAAGTTATACAGTCCGCTTTAAAAGGTGCACGTGAAGCTCTCAAGATTGTTGGCGGTAAGAAAAAATTATCATTCCACGTATTCTACCTGTTCCATCAAAAATAGGTGGCGCTCTGCCTTTTCTCATACCATTGTTCGCAGCACTAAGTGCAACTGGTGCTCTGGCTGGAGGAGCTGCTGGAATAGCTAAAGCAGTAAATGAGGCTAAAGCTGCACAGAAAAATTATGAAGAAAGTAAGAGACACATAATAAAACTATGGAAGCTATTGCTCTAGGAAAAGGTCTCTATCTTAAACCATATAAAACTGGAATGGGATTATTTATGAAACCTCATATCGGTAATGGTCAAGTTAAAAAAAAAAACTTCGATTTAACTTTGCCAAATCGTGCACTGACTGACTATGATCTTATAAAGTATGCTCGTATGATGAAAATCCCATATTTTCGAGATGTTTTCATGAGAAATAATCTACCTTCTGATGGCCCATGGCATAACGAATCTGCTATAGTTAACTTAGATGATTTTCAAAACAAAGGCACTCACTGGGTATGTTATCGAAAACGAGGTTCTGAAGTGATTTATTTTGATAGTTTTGGTGATCTTAAACCCCTATAGATCTCATGTTATATTTTAACGTGAAAGAAGTGAAATACAACTATAAAAGATATCAAAATTTTGACTCATTTATTTGTGGACATCTTTGTCTTCAATTCTTGTGTGAAAGACTATAAAAGAAGAGTTTTCAGACAAGCAGGATCATTCTTTTTCAAACAGTCATGGAAGATAGTTTCACTTTGAGTCTTTCAGGCAAATCTTCTATCTTAGAAGCGCAATATTTTCCTTCAATAGAACTACCACAGCATAAGAATTTTGTTTTGGGTTTAGTTGAACTTTTAACATTCAACTCGATTCCCAATGTTGACGATTCGAATAATAAACTTCATATAAACGGAGAGAAGATTATTATTATTCCTACTGGCAGTTATGAAATTGATGCTATTAATCAATTTTTGCAAAAAGATTTGAAATCTAAAGGAATCGAATTTTCCTTAAAAGCTAACAACAATACTCTCAGAAGTGAAATTTATTGCAGCCATGAGATAAATCTTAGACCTCGGGATTCAATAGGCAGTCTTCTCGGTTTCACTCGTCGCGTTCTTCATGAAGACACTCATCACAGCTCTGATTTACCTGTGAAGATATTGAAAATAAACGCACTCAGAGTAGAGTGTAATATTACTACAGGTGCTTACATCAACGACAAAAAAGTTCACACGATCCATGAGTTTTTCCCAAAAGTTCCTCCAGGATATAAAATCATAGAAGTTCCATCGCATGTCATATATTTACCACTCAATGTTAAAAGTATAGATCATCTTCAAATCCGAATTGTTGATCAAGACGGAAATTTAGTGAATTTCCGAGGAGAGGAAATTACTGTTAGACTTCACATAAAATTTGTATAATGGGAATCGTTTATAATTCAAGTGTGCATATAAGTCAGCCATCATGTCAACCCACCATCAGTCGTCCAAAGGTACTCAAACCGTTAACACGGAAGAGCATCCAGTTTCTCAAAAGCATAGGTCTCAAAGTACGTGGAAAAAGATAAATTGTATCATTCTCTGCTGCTTTCAGAAAAATGGACGAAATTCTAAGCATTCAATCAGGTGTCGCATTCGATGAGTCTATTGCTCATTATGAGGTTCACGCACATCAACCATACTCCACATTAAGTTTCAATAACAGTGATGAAATCCGTATTTCTATTCAGCATCAAGATTTATGCCTCTTACCATCATGTAGTTACATCCATGTATGTGGAAAATTACAAAAACCAGATGGACAAGCACTAACTAAAACTAATTTCGTTAACAATGGCATTTGTCATCTGTTTGATGAAATTCGATATGAACTTAATGCTGTAGAGATAGATAAAAGTAAAAATGTTGGTCTGAGTAGTCTCATGAAGGGATGCACTTCATTTAATCCAAATCAGACTCTAACATTAGAAAATGCAGGCTGGCTTGGTGTTGAAGAAGCAAACAAAACAATTGTAGATGATCATGGAAATTTTGACGTTTCTATCCCTCTAAGTATGATTTTAGGCTTCGCAGAAGATTACAAGAAAATTGTTGTTAATATGAAGCATGAACTCATTCTCACAAGATCAAGAAATGATCTAAATGCTATAATACAGGAAGGTACTGTAGCCAACAATGTAACCACATATGAAACTTATCAAATAAAAATATCAAAGATAGAGTGGTTAATGCCATATGTTA
The DNA here is from genome assembly GCA_017163975.1 of Anastatus disparis. Taxonomy (NCBI): domain Eukaryota; kingdom Metazoa; phylum Arthropoda; class Insecta; order Hymenoptera; family Eupelmidae; genus Anastatus; species Anastatus disparis. The sequence continues at coordinate 1,061,140 of JAFFSR010000036.1, read as the reverse complement.
TTGCATCAGATAAACAAAAAATCCAGCTGTTAAGTTTCATTGGCAAAGATAATCCTATTTCTATGAGTTTTCGTTCTTGGGAGTTATTTGAATATCCTCTTCTTCCAACAACAAATAAACACGTCTGGACGGTAAAAACTTCAAATCAATTGGAGAAACCACGTTTCGTGATTCTTGGATTACAATCGGGAAAAAAAGGATCAAAAACTAAAAATGCCAGTCGCTTTGACCACTGTAATATTAGTAATGTGAGACTTTTCTTGAATTCGCAATATTATCCGTACAACAATCTCAATCTTGACATATCTAAGAATCAGTTTGCTATTCTCTATGATATGTATGCTAATTTTCAGAAAAGCTATTACGGAAGAGATTCACAGCCATTGTTGACGAAGTCTCAGTTTATCAACTTTGAACCACTCATAGTTATTGACTGTTCACGACAAAACGAATCTCTAAAGAGCGCTCCTGTCGATGTACGTCTAGAATTTGAGTCTCAAACTGACTTTCCAGCTAATACTTCAGCTTATTGCATGATCTTACACGATCGCATCGTTCAGTACAATCCTATTAGTGGAGATGTTCGGAAGCTTGTCTGAATTATCTTCACTTTTACGTAAAAAATTAATATTTCGAAATGGAATATGCGGTAGACATGATTGGTTTTAAGCAAATGGGTGGTGAATATGTTCTAAAGGAAATAGCAATCATTCCTCTCAACGACAGTGGTGATCCCATCGTTCATCTATTCAAAAAACCTTTTTCATGGAAAAGGCTCTCTGACAAATTGCAAGAAGAAAACATTCGACTCAAACATAATCATGGAATAGCTTGGAACACTGATGGACTAGATTACTCTCAAATTGCAAACTTACTCCGTGAACATTTACATGATGCTACAAAAATTTTTGTTATTAATGAATTCAAACGAAAATGGTTGCTAAGATTCAAATTTCCCGTTTATAACATCAATGAATACGGATACCCATTAAATCCATCTTTCAAATGCGTTACTGTGTGTACAAACCATAATCCAATTCATAAGACTGTCTGTGCACTACACAATGTCAAACTCATGAAATTATTCTATCTCTCACAAAACCATTTATAAGAAAAAAAAAAAAAAAAGTAGAAAAAGTA